>VDFB02000017.1:491561743-491695330 GCA_007258455.2 Sequoia sempervirens
TGGGACTCCATGAAGGAATACTGATTAGGGACCATAAAGCTAGATTCACTATAGATCTTGATTTTACAACATACTTTGGGGAGACTATGCAATCCTCTAGTCACAAAATTAATAAAATAAAACAAAAAAGACACGTCTTTAGGTGAAAACTGCAAAGCACCTTTTGATGATACAAAAGTAAAAAGAAAGGATGTATCTAAGGGTGAAAACCTCTCTGAGGCACCCAAGAATGGAGGATTGTACTTTCTTCTATTACACAAGAAAAATCAGCAATTCTCATTGAATACACCATATAAGTTAATATAGCCACACTAGAGGATCCCAAAACTATTCTCTTTGCAGCGTCATTGATAGAAGAAGAAAAGTATGAATTTCAAAAGTTCTTTGCAGAATGCAAGATCAACTTTGCATGGTCCTATTCTAATATGCCAGGATTAAATCCAACATTAGTTTTACATCATCTTTCCTTGCTTCTAAATGCAATACCAGTCAAGAAAAAGCTACAAAAGATGCATCCCTAGATTGTCTTGCTAGTCAAAGTTGAGCTCAAAAAGATACTAGATATAAGGTTCTAAGATCGATAGATTACACCACCTGGATATCAAACCTCGTACTTGGACCACCAAGTCGAATGGTCAAATATGTATTTGCACAAACTTCTGAGATTTGAACAAGGCATGTCTAAAATATGACTTTCCACTTCCAAACACAGACATCATAGTAGATCTCACAACAGGATATGAGATGATGTCCCTCATGGATGGTTTCTTAGGATATAATCAGATTCACATCACCCCAATAGATCAACACAAAATAGTATTCACTTGTCCTTGGGGTACATATTGTTGGAATGTTACAACTTTTGGCTTGAAGAATGTAGGTTCTACATATTAACAAGCCATGACCACAATATTTCATGATCTCATGCACACACTAATGGAAGACTACGTTGATGACCTTATAGCAAAGTCCTTGACATGTAGTGATCATCTAAAAGTGTTGGAAAAAACATTTAAAAGGCTATAAGAGTATAAGGCCAAACTCAATCCTAATAAGTGTGTGTTCAATGTGACTTCAGGAAAACTTTTGGGGTATATAGTTTCTCATTGAGGCGTTGAAGTTGATTCTGCTAAAGTAAAAGCAATAGTGGATATGCCTCTGTCGAAAGGAATCAGTGAGCTCAAAACATTGCAAGGAAGATTACAGTCCATCTGACACTTCATTACACAATTAGCCAACAAATGCCAACCTTTCTAATATCTATTGCACAAAGGCATCCCCTTTGTGTGGACCGACAAGCGTTAATTGACCTTCCAACAATTAAAGAATATCTTTTTACACCACCTATCCTAATGCCACTCATTGATGGAAAACCTTTGATTCTATATATTTTTGCAACTAATTCAACACTGGATGAATTGCTTGCATAGAATGACCACGATGAGAAAGAAAGAGTCATAAATTACATCGATCACACATTGGCCAGATATGAACTCAAGTACATGTCCATTGAACCTTCCTATCTAGCAGTTGTCTTCATGCTCAGAGGCTGAGGCATTACATGTTGAACCATAAAACACAATTAGTGGAAAAGATTGATCCATTGAAGTATCTCCTCAATTGGGCAGCATTAACAAGATGTTTGGAAAAATGGGTTATGATATTGAGTGAGTATGACATACAATACGTGGAACACAAATCTATAAAAGGATAGGTCATAGCTAATCAACTTGTTGATGTAACCATACAAGGTGATCACCCATTGGTGGCCGACTTCCCAGAAAAATCCATCTTTCATGTAGACCCTAAATCACCTTGGAAGCTCTATTTTTACGGGTTCCATATGGGTCATGGATTAGGAGTAGGTATATTGTTCATCACACCACAAGTGGATTCTATTCCTAAGTCATTCCAAATTTCCTTCCTCTACACTAATAATTTTTTTGAAAATGAAACACTCATCATAGGACTCCGAATGGCCATCAAATGGAAAATCAAAACACTCCTATTCTTTGGAGATTCTCAGTTGGTTATCAGCCAGGTTAATGATGAGTACAACACCAAGGATGAAAATTTGATGCGTTATAAATGAATGGTTGATAGATTCTTGTCATATTTCCACATGATCTCTTTTGAGCAAGTTCCTAGATCACAAAACAAGGCAACAAACACAATGGATATAATTGGATCTCTCTTACACATTCCCAGTAATGTGCCACAATTTGAGTTCTTAGTGGAATAGCTGTTGGTTCCCGCTTATGATATTCTTTAGTCTAAAATGGTTTTTGAGCTCATTGGTCCTAATTCCCCTTGGTATTGGGACATATATGATTACCTTCATTCCCAGACTCTCATGCCAAACCTTTCCAATAACCAATGCAAATCCTTTATTCGTAAAGAGGCTTGTTATACCATCATCAGTGACACCTTATAAAGGCACAACTTTGACATTACCTTTCTTCAATGTCTCAACACTGATGAAGCATGAATAAACTTATGTGAGGTACATGAAGGTATACACAGATCTCATTCCAGTGGCCCAAGCTTGGCTAAGAAAGTTATGAGACTAGGGTACTACTGGCCGACAATGGAAAAGGATACCCTTTATTTTGTGAGAACATGTTGTCAATTTCAAGTGCACAGTGATCTCATTCATGCACCCACAAAAGAACTTTGACCAATCAATTCTCCTTGGCCCTTCACACAATAGGGACTAGACCTCATGGGTAAAATCCATCCAACTTCATCCAATGGCCATAAGTTCATTATCAACGCCACCAAATATTTCACCAAATGGATAGAAGTCATTCCTCTCACTTACATAACCGGTAAGTAGATTTCAAAGTTCATCCTTAATTACATCATCTATTGGTATCATGTTCCACAATCCATCATCATAGATAATGGTCGTCCTTTCAAAAATCAGGATGTTTGTGAGCTTTGTGAATGCTTCCTTATTCAACACCATTTCTCCACACCCTATTACCCACAAGGGAATGGTCAAGCTGAGGCCTCTAACAAGACCATCATAAAGATTCTTAAGAATACTATCAATGATGCTGGTCGTGACTGTAATCTACAACTTAATCCCACTCTATGGGCTTACCACACTAGCATCCACACACCTACTGGAGCCACCCCATTCACCTTGCTCTTTGGATTTGAAGCTATCTTGCCCATTGAGGTTGTAATCCACTCCCTTAGATTCTCCATGAAGGGATTGATTAATGATGAAGAGTACTGAAATTCTTGACTACATGAGTTGGAATTGTTAGAAGAATGTCAAAAAAATGCATTGAATCATTTATAGGAAGATCAAAATCACCTTTCTCGTAGTTATAATAAAAGAGTTATGGTCTGAAAGTTTGACATTGGTGACTTGGTCTTGATACAAAATTCAAATTAAGAATTAATCTGATCGTGAGAAGCCTGGAAAGTTTGAGCCTAATTGGCTAGGCCCTTACATCATCACTACCACATTTAGTTTTGGCGCCTACCAGTTAGCTACTCCAGATGGAGAACAATTGACAAAACCTATCAATAGTTTTCACCTCTACAAATTCTACACATAGCATCAGAGAGCTTGGCTAAAAACCCAAAAAATAAAAAAATTGAAACATACAAAAATTTTGTCACCTTCATGAAAACTTGGCAAATAGGTGTCTTGGTGACACTAAAAAAAAATTAAAAAAAAAATCAAAAATAGTAAAGAAAAATAATTTGTTCAATAGTGAAAACCACTTCGGTAGTGCTTTGGATAAGTACCATGGAGAAAATCTAGCAAATAGGTGCCATGTGTAGCCAGTCTTTGCTTCGCCATCTACCTTTGTCCATAATAAATGCCTGATTTTCTAACACCCTCATGATACTTGTGATAAAGTCTTGCTATTTCTTTCCATGGCTGAGAATGGTTGACATCATGTCTCACATATCATCCACCTTTCATCTTGAGCACATCCTTCTCTATCTCCTTCAACTTGGCTAATCCTCAAACTGATTGGGGGAAACACTATTAACACTTGATTGTAGAGGGTCTCACACATGGTCCTAACAATCGTAAAATATCCTAAAAAATCCATAAATATTAGAACATGTCCTCAAAAAAGTCATAAAAATAAAAAAATGCCTTGAAAAAATCCATAAAATCAGAAAATATCCTAAAAAAATCCATAAAAATCAGAAAATGTCCTAAAAAAATCCATAAAAAATCATAATTTTTTTGAAGAAACTCCAAAAAAGTCATAAAACTTCAAAATCCAAAAAAAATTGAAACATGTGAAAAACACAAAAACATCCAAATAACACTCAAAAATACTAAAAAATAGAGTTAGTTTGTCATGTCACTTGTGTCAACCTTTGTCATTGTCAAACTACATTGCCTCTGTGACTGAATGTAGGCAAGGCCATCTATTGATGCATCCCCAAGGTATTAGGTTAGTCCTTTTAGGTTGTCAAAATAAAATCATGACTCCATCTCTTATCAAATAAGGAAAAGTCAAGTCGTGTTGAACTATGAGGTCTCTACGCATTACTACATAGGAAAAGCCATTGATCGATGAGCCCCCAAGGCTGCACTAGGTCAATCCTTTAGGGTTCTTCATAATCACTATCACACATGTTAGATAGCTTCAATTAAATCAAATCCTTTTCATTCAGTTTGGTCAGTAAAAGTCTGTCGAACTACGTGGTATCTGAGTGTACAACTTAGGCAAGGCCATCATTGATGTGCCCCTGAGGCTCCCTAGGTTCAGTCCCTTAGGGTCTGGTAAGTCAATTATCCTTTTGTCATGGATTTCCTAAATCAGACAACTCTTAAACAAAATTTTTCAATCATGCAATCAAAATTTCAACTACATTGGCATGCCAACGCTGACATGTGGTTAATTCGGTCTTCTAGTCAACCTTGGTCAAATTATCATAACATGTCAACCAGTCAGCTATAGGTTATTCTTCAAATACGTCTTTCCAAAGAAATTTTTTTGTCATTTATTTATGCTTTAGGATATGTCTTTCCAAAGCATTGACTCTGTCATTTGGAATTTTGAGGGATTCTCTAGACATTTGAGAATTGATCCTCTTGACATCGACATCATTCAGGATGTGTCTTTCTGATTTTGACATTACCTAGAATCTATCACACATAAACCTAGACTTCATCAAACCTAACATCGTGACATCAAACTGCTTAACATTTGAACATACTTGGAAAACACTATCTTTAATATTGGCATTTGTCATTTGATTTTTTGTCATGCTACTAGTTCCCCGAGGATGTCTTGGCATCAAGATTTAGAGGAGCAATGAAGTATCATGGTGATTATCTTGTCTTTTTAGGCTCTCATGCTACTAGTTCCTCAAGGATGTCCTGTATAGGATTTAGAGGAGTAATGATGTTTCATGGCTTGTCTTTCTTGTTTGTGGTTGGTTGTGAAAAAAATACTGGGGCAACTAAGTTCCTTGTATGATTCATGATCATCCTTTTCTATAACTACTTGTTCTATGTGATGGTATGATTATTCACACCATTGAATTATGTCATATCATGGTGTTTGTTGGCCATTACAATAATCCACCCAATGATGATTAAAGAAAAACCTATTAGTACTTTGGAAATATGTTGAAGGATTCTTTCTCCACACTAATATCCATCCCCTTCTATCTGGTCATTTATCTTCTTCCATCTTCTGATGATATCCTATGACATACAAAAATATAATTGCATACATGATCATATATAGGAATTGCATTAGTACATTACACATTTACATAAATCCATTTAAATATTAGCATTTACATTCTTAGCATAAATACATAATTTTCATTAACATAACATATAAACACATTAAACATTTTTCATACATTATCCATCATTAATGCATATAGATTCAGGATCATAAAATAAAGCATCACATGTCTCATAATCCATATATAATCATACATCAATGAATTCATAATCATAAGCATGACATCCATTAGTGACAAAAACATTATGCATATATAGAACATTATTGTCATCATCATAAAATAACCATCATACATAAAGTAGCATCATCATTAGTACTAAGACATCTCATCATAAATGACCATCATAAACCATATATCACATAAAATAAAAATGCATCATATTAGGAATCATCGTGTACATCACATCACATGAACATAATAAAATCATAATGCATCACAAAATAACACAACATAAAATCCTCACCAAAACTGCATCATATATATAATCTCAAAATAATGTCATAGGATAGAGTCTGAAGGAATCCCAAAAATAGACCTTGAAGGCTCGATGGTCAATATATAAAATGTCTCAATATATTAACAATATCAAATGCCCTAAATTGTACTCTCCTCATCCCCTCAAGGTGAGGAATGGGATGACTAATGCTCTCCAACAGGAGCTGATGCTATTTGCTCAGACCCAACAGGCTAGCTCTGTAATGCTACTAGCATGGTGACAACTGGATGACTATGATGAGACCTATGCCTTGAAGATGATGATGCATGATTGTGGTTGGACCTATGCCCTAATGAATGTCTACGGGTGTGGTTTGATCTATGTCATGATGAATATCCAGATGAAGTGGATGGGCTCACACTGCTCTGGCTCCTACTGCTGCCACTACCTATCCCACTCTGAGACCGTGTAAGACTCGGATCTTGCTACTCCACTAGCACTTCCCTCTCATAAAACATCTTTTATTGCGCTTGGCTAGTGCTCACCCTCACTAGCTTTCTCACCACCTCTCCCACTAGCCTAGTACACAATTGTGCAAACTCTAAACACCAGCCTTATGACTCTTTTTTCCTCACCACTGCTTGGTCCCTCTCCACCCTAGTGACCTCTAGCTCTGACTCCAAGGTCTTGATCTAAGCAAGGGCCTCATCCAACCTACTCTAATATCTGCTAGTTGCTGATCAACTATCGCATCTCATGGAAATGGTGGTCTCCTAGCTATATCCTCCTCACCCTCTACCATCTACTCTTTGATTCACCTCTCCACCTCATCTATCACCTCCTCCCCACCAATATCAATCTGCTATCCCCCTACATCCTCCTCCTCATCGACATCCAACACCTCCTCTCCTATGACCACCTCCTCCTCCCTTGGCACCTCCACCTATACCTCCATCAGATGAGGTCCCTTTGGCTACTCTCCCTCATCCTTGACCAACTCCTGTCGGCCCTCCTTTATCTCCTCTTCTCCCTTCTCTTGGGTAGGTGCTAGCGGGACTTGCTCAACCTGTTGTCACACTCTCCTCCCCTATATCTAACCTTTCCCACCATCCGCTCTATCTCCTACATCTTCTCCATTACCATCACCATCACCTCTTCCTCTATCCCTACCTTTTCCTCCATCACTCCCTCTCCCCTTATTGCCATCCATGCCTCCTCACCCTCCTCGATGCACCCATGGTAATACTGCTCACCAATCTACTAGCACTAGCTAATCAAGATCAGTGAATGGAAGTGGCCTATGAGTCTGCCACCATGCATCATAATTTGGGGTGGTTCCCACATATGCTAGACCACCTACTCTCCTTTGATCAGGATTCGTAGAATCCTATAGACATCCTCCAACATCATTGTGGCCTCTCTTGTGGAAAAATGAGATGAACATGTCTTAGAGTGCAATTTCTCCACAAGCACTATCAAAAGAACCCTATTTTCTTGGATGATGGGCATATAGGTCATGTGAAATAGTCCTACCTGCATCAGTTTCCTCTGCTCACCCTACCTTGGTTGATCCCTAAATGTGTATGTTGCTGGCCAAAAATTTTGTGTATATATGGGTGGTAATCATTTCTGCACATAGAAACAATGGTTAGCACATCAATTTAAATAATCATTATCAACTAATTAATCAAAAGTGCACATGTAAATTGAGTCATATCAAGCGTAGTGAATTGTGTCATTTTTCTCTACAGTTGCATTGTTTGGATTTTCACATGCGTCACTTTATATCATTTGCGTTGAGCCTACCATTGATTCTACCACTTTGTAACAAATGCATTGAATTAACTTGCTTTTGTATTGTAATATGGTGATTGCATTGTACAACTTGGAACTTGCGCCAAGCAATTTAGCACTTTTGCCACATCATTCCTTGATTGTGTCACTTTAAACCTAAACATAGCCTACCCTTTGCACTTGCATTATGACGCATCAAATGCATGCAATGTGAAGGAATTTGCATCTTTCATGAATGCAGATGCATCAAACTAAAAAATGATGCATCTACAACCCTATTTTTGAGGCCTTAAAAAGGATGAAAAATGATAAAATCATGAAGTGGGTATAGGGTACATATAGGTGGCTTTGCGCCCTTTGGTCATTAGTAGGTTTGTATTTGATATCCACGGTGATTTGCCTCTAGAATAGTCATCTTTGAGCAAGGTCCTCTAGCTCTGAGCTCTGAATCCCCAAAAGGAAAAAAGTGAAAATGAATTACCTTTTTACCCAAATCAAGCCTATTTATAGGGTGAAAATTAGGGTTTCCCCTAGGGGTTATTACTGGATGCACTTTTTGACCTATTTCACTACTCTTTTGACTACCTTAAACTCGTTCCGAAATTCAAAACTGACTTTGCCATTATTTTTTTGGTCATCAAATTGACTTATCGAGACACTTTCTAAATTTTTCTGGCACCAGGCCAAAATTCACAAATTTTCCCAAGGAGGCATAGATACTCTGTATCTTCACTAGGGCATATTCTAAACTGAATTTTCTTTATCACAATACATGTGATAAATTGCATTATGACAAAGAGAGGCAAAATGTAGACACATAAAATTGACCTAAGCCTGCAAACTTTATTTTCTCCACATTTCTTCTTAACATAATTAAAATATTTAATTATGTCTTATAGTCCAAATTCAACTATTAATTAAATAATTCTTAACTATTTAATTAATTCACATATTTTATTCCTCTTGACTATTTAAATAAATAAATTACATTTATTTTATTTAAATACGTTGCTAATTGCTTATGTCTCTCTATAATTAAATAAATTCTTAAAGTTATTTAATTATTATTTTTCCATTATTTCCTCTTGATTATTTAAATAAATAAACTTTATTTATCTATTTAAATATGTCATTAATTCCTTATTTCTTCTCATAATTAAATAAATCCCTATGATTTAATTAATTATTTTCCACCTTGTCCACTCTCTTCATAATTAAATAATAATTATTAATTATTTAATTATCTTACTCACTTTTCTTCTAATTTTAAATAGTCATTTATTTAAAATCACCCACTTACTATTTTCCCACCAAGTAAATAATTTGAAATAATTATTTACTACCACATGACCCCACCACTTTTGAATTAAAGTATTTTTTAATTCAAAAGGTCAAACTCAACCTTTAAAATCAAATAATTTTAAATTATTATTTGATTCTCCATCAACCTCTTTTCCTGTGCCCAATATCTTCTTGTCACATGCATTGTTGTCCATTGATTTGATTTTTCTAAAATCAAATATCAGCCCTTCATTTCAAATTTTACCCTAATGCTGCCCTAACCCTAATTGATGGTTGCCACATTTAATTTCAGCCTTCTATCTTAGGGCATTTCTCAACTTTCAATCATGGCCATTCATCCAAAATTGACTTTTCTATAAAAAAGGAAATTTTAACCTCATTTGGACATCTCTTGACTTCATGTTGTCATACCTTCATACTTATGCATATTTCTTGCTTGCAATTTTTTATTACATTTGTAGCAATAATACAATCCTTCAATATTTTCTTAGGGAAATGTCATAGGTCAATAGTTGCTTCCAAAATATGAGGGCAAACATATTTTTTCAGCAAATGGAGAAGGGAAATGAAGGTCAATCATGGAGGGCATGAAGGCTGCTTGGTGAAGCTTTTCCTTTATTTTATGCTATTTTACTCCATTGTACTTCATTGTTTAGCTAGCGTTTCATTTATGCATTTTTTTATGCTAACCTAGATTTTTACCCTAGTTACAGTAGCTAAATAACATATAAGAGTATTTAAAATATTTAAATGATCAACAATTTTTATACCTTCTTTCATTCACAAACTTTATAGATGCCTCTTCAACTAGATTTGATTTGTCAAGGATTTTGTCATATAAAGACTCTCCATTTTACTCCATAAGATGATTGATGTTTCCACTCGAACAATATTGAAAAGAACATCATATGCTGAACACAACCAAATTGTGCTAAGAGATCTTGTATCTAGATCCTCCCAATCCTCATCAGTCATATTTGCACATTTACTTGAATTCCTACCAACACTTTGTGCAATCATTGTTGCACTAAAAAACCATGCATCTTGAGCTTTCATAGCTTAAAATTATTCTTCCCATTAAATTTATCCACCTCGAACCTTGCATTTGAAACCTTCCCCATTTGATGCTACAAAAAAAACACCAAAACCTAACACAAAAACTATAAAATAACTACTTTGATACCACTTGTTATGGAAATGGAAACATAAAATCAACAAACCAAATAATATTGCAATACAAGTTAGTTAAAAATAAATAATGAACAAAATGAAATGGAATAACAGAATAATAGACAAGACAAATTTACATGGAAAAACCCTAACAATATGTGAAGGAAACATCCACATGGAAAAGTATCGATATTCTTATTGCTCAAAGATATTGATTACAATCTTCACACAACTACTGCTATTCAATTACAATTCATTACAATCATTTTTCCTTCAAGGAGACAAGATATATATAATATCTTCAACCTATGTTAAACTTAGAAAAAACCATATTTTTAATTGCTTTGATTTTATTGTTTATCTTTTTTACTAGATTTTTCTTTAATTTTATTGTTGTTGTCATTATCCAACATTTTCAGGGTTTTTAAACATTGCATTTTTCTGTTGACCACATCTATTTGTAGGTGATACAAAAAAGATCATGAATTAATGAAATCACTACATTGGGGTTTTGTTTAGTATGGTAGAATGTGAATGATTCGGGTTCATTTCTAGTTTATAATATCATGGTCTTTATTTACATATATGGTGAAACTACTTTAATTTACTGTTAATCATAGTTTCCCAACTTTGTGTTGTTTATGCAAAGAATAAAGCTTGAGAAGGAAGTTTCCTAACATGTTGTTTATTATAAAACTCTAAATAAGTTGACTAATTATTTTATTTTTTGTATAGACATATTTTGGTGTATTTTTTGGATTATATATGTGATAATGGCCACTCTTTCTCTTTAGCTTAATTGTTGAAATGCAAATTCGAACATAGTGTAATTTTAAAATTTTCTTCAAGGAAATGGTGTAGTTGACTCTAATAACAATAACTCAATTGATGTTATTAAAAAATGTTAGAAATAAATCCTATGGATTATCATTCCTAGTAAAAGTTTTCTTTGTGGGTTGATAGAATTATAATTAAGAATTCTTTAGGTACCTCGCCTTATCAACTTGTATATAGTCGAGAGCCAGTGTTCCCCATGAATCTAAAAATTCCCACATTACAATTTATGAAAGAAAAGATTGAAAATGATGATAAGGTTTAGATTAGACTAATGAATTTGTGGAACCTAGAAGAGAAAAGAATGATAGTCCTTGAAAATGGAGCAAAACATCAAGTTGTAGTAAAGAGATGGTTTGATAAGAGAGATAAAGTTGAGGGCTTCTCAATTTTTATCTTGTCCTACTCTAGGACAAGTTTAAAGAAAATAAGGGCAAGCATTCTAAATTTGACTGATTATGGCTAGGTCATTATCAAATATTATAGATTTTAGGAGATAATACCTTTAGGATTATTACCTTAAATCGAGAGCCTATACCATTTTTAGTCAACGGGCAGTATCTTAAACATCGCTTTTGATCCTTAGGGTCCAAGTTACCCCTCCCTTGTATTATAGTTAGTTTAGGGTCATTTGGTTCTTGTTTGGTTTTTTTATTTTCCTTGTGGTGTGTTGTGTTCATATTTGTCTATGTGGTTTTTCTTTTCTCTTTTCCTTTGATTTTATCTCCTACATGGACGTTTTCTCTAATTCTTGCCCTTAGATTAATTCTAATATGGTGGTTGACAAAGGTTTTGTTGGTATTTTATTATAAAATTTTGTCACTAGCTTGAGTCCTCAAGTTTTCTTATTTACTATCAGGGCTAGGAGTCATGGTTTCTTAATGTTGGAATTTTATGGTAATAAATATTATATTGCTTGACATATTATAACTTAAATCTTAATGATTGAATTTGGAAAAGGTTAGGATGGTTGTGACTCTACTGTTAAGTGAAAAATATAAGAATTATGTATTTTCTTGATGACCATTGTGACTTCCAACCAAAAATTAGGAGTTAAGCCTAAAACTTGAGATATTTTATAAAGAAAAATATCTTCTTGATGACTATTATGACTCCCAACCTAGAATCAAGTTTGAAGCCTTATAATTGAAACAATTTTCAAAATAAGAAAAAGAAGATACATACAAAAGAAAATAAATAATAAAAAGACACATATATAGAAGATGATCTAAAGACCTCAATTATCTAAGTGACTCAAGTAACCTCTACTATTAGAAACCAAGATCAGATTTGCAAACCAGAATATCCTTCCACATAAGAGAAAAAATAGAAAAAGCAGAGAGGTTGCAAAAAGATGTGCAACATAATATTATTCGAGAATTCAATTAATTACATGATAATGATTTTCTTTATAAAAGCAAAGATGCATAACCGTAATCTTATCTTGAGCAACAAGATAGCTCAACAAGATAAGGATGACAACTAATTAACCTAGGAATTAAATAATTACCTAAGTAAACTTATGTAAAGTGTAATTAAATATTAATTACACCAACACCCCCCCATAAGTGCAACTTAGGGAGAAGCAAAATTATTATGCAAAGATGAGTCCTGGCAACAAGGCCTGATTAGATACTCATGTACAAATGCAAAGATGAGGTAGAGAAGGAAAAACCAGTGGGAAAAAACCCCCCTACAATGAGATGACTGTTGCAAGAAGCACTGGAAGAACATTATGGAGTAACACTCAAACCGCAAGCTGACAAGCAAGGAAAGATACTTTTGTCTACAACTAAAACCAAAACCGGAATCATGATAATGTGACAGCAGACCTGATGCCACAGAACACTCGAAAACTCACAAACTCGAACAACCCTGGAATATGTGAAGCAATAGTAGATGAAATGATGACAGAATATGGAAGCCATGTATCTTGATGCTGATGCCAAACTATGACTGAAACTCTTCCATGGGAAGGAGTACCAAAAATAGACTCTGGAACATTAACCATAAAAACATGGCCCTCAAACTAAGAAGAATATGAACCAATGAGGATCAAGAAACAAAATCTCTCAACTGAAGTGTGAACTAATGAATCTGATATGTGTCAAGCTATAGCAAAAATGTGGCCAAAAGAAACTAGGAAACCAGATAATTCATATGAGTTGCCAACAAATCAAGATGGATATGGAGATCAAAGTGAAAACTACACTCTAATCAGATTTATTATGCAAGAAACCCCCCTAAATGGAACTTTATCTCAGTTTGTTTATTATAATAACCCAATGATTGTAAAATGAGAGCATCCTAATTCATGCATAAACATAAAATATGATGAAGTGGTACTGAAATAAAGTGCAAATATTCAGGTTTCACTTTTCCAACTGCCAAAACATCCAAGTAATCTCCAAAACACCCATCGAGAAAAATCTAGAATAATGATAAATTTGGGATAGATAGAGAAAAAAGTGTATGGACAACAAGATATATCTTGTCAATACCTTTCCAATGCCGCAAAGAAGACAAAAATTGGAGAACGTGGCAAAAAGTTATGAGCTCGGAAGCCATAAATGAACATCTGACTTCAAACAGAAATAAATTCAGCTAAACTGAAAAATACTAAAAAATAAACTACACCACAAGATAGTGCTCGGAACCAGCTTTCCGACGATATTTCGTTTTTGAAAATCTGAGTTCGGACGCAAAAGTTATGCCCAAAATACCAAAACTCCTCCAAAAGCGTTTAGAGCTAAGCTTGGCGGCTAGGCTAACCTCTAGCATTAACCGCTAGCATTAGCCACTAGCGGTTAATTGACGACGGCGCCCATTAACTCTGGTTTTTAATTTTTTTCTTGGATTGCGTGTCATACCAGGCTGTACGACCCAGAAATGAAAAAAATTAACCTCCCGGAGTCACTTTGTCCGATTTTGGGGTTTTTGGGCGCTCTGAACGCAATGGTGAGGTTTGTTTGGGCTGAAAATGCTCCAAATTTTTAGGTACGCTCTGGATCTGGAAACCCTCATAAACTTCAAATCCTCATAGATTTGACAAATGATGGCCAAAATTAGAAAAACAAAAGCCAATCCTGACTTTTTCTAGCGCTCTGAATCCAATGGTGAGGCCCGATCTGATCCAAAATGTTGCATCGATGAACTCAAGGCATGATACCCTCGAGGAATCCTGAATGAACCCTGCAATGATTTTCACAAAAATCTGAGAAGGGGCTGCAAATCAAGGCTTTGATACCATGTTAGAAACCAAGATCAGATTTGCAAATCAGAATATCCTTCCACAAAAGAGAAAAAACAAAAAAAGAAAAGAGGTTGCAAAAAGATGTGCAACATAATATTATTCAAGAATTCAATTAATTACATGATAATGTTTTTCTTTATAAAAGCAAAGATGCATAACCCTAATATTATCTTTAGCAACAAGATAGCTCAACAAGATAAGGATGACAACTAATTAACCTAGGAATTAAATAATTACCTAAGTAAACTTATGTAAAGTGTAATTAAATATTAATTACACCAAAATCTACTAGGGTTATAGACACCTAACTGAACACATATCTATGCTTGAGGGAGTCATGTGTAACTCTATCAAAGCTATAGATACTCAAATGGTGGTAGAGATATGCCTAGGTCATACCAGTCACATTTTAATTACATGATGGAATTTAACAAAGCACTAATTGGAGGAAGAACATGACCAAAAAATGTAGCTTATCCCCATCCTAGTCTTAACCTTTCATTTTAGAGAATGAATCATGTGTAGACTCTATGGGATTTTGATACTCCATGAGAGGTGTTCCGTGATACCTTTGGTCTTGGAAATTTAAACTCGTGTTCATGATGTTGAATGAGTACTCCTAGGATTTGATTTGTGATGCTTCATGGTAATAAAATTTATAGAATTGTTTTCATTTTTTGGTTTCTATTTTTTAAGCATTACACCCACACCCCATTTTGGCTTTCCCAATTTGGGCTCCCTTATCTTCCTTTTCGTTTTTCCATTTTTTTTTCTTTGTTTTAGTTTTCTTGTTTCCTCTTTTTCCTTTTGGTCTATTATACCTTCAAGTTTTTTCATCCTAACATGATAGTAAAATCATCCCCAATGATCTAAACCTTCCCTTCCTCTCTTTCATTATGTGAGGCCTAGTGATCCATTGATATTTCAAAGTTAGTAATCCTTATATGGCTACAAATATTCCTCAAAACCCCTAATTCTTTTTGGTTTAATTCAATCAATAGGTTACCTTGTTAGACCTTTGGAGTTTTTCACATCGACATGTTGATAGCCGAACCTTTGATACTTTGACTCCAATGTGGGATATGGCATGTTGTTCACCTATCATCAACACTACATTCATTTATCTATCATGCATTAATGGTGATTTTAGTACCCATATTTGTGAGGGGATTTTATTTTGGTTTTTTTTATGTCATTTTCCCCTTTATTCTTGTGTTCCAATGTATACCTAAGATATTCTTTGTTCTATGAATCCATTTTCCTATTTTGGATGTTGCAATTTTAATTAGACATTTTAATATTTTCTTTCATCTATGTCCATGGATTGGATCTTCTGTGTGCTTGTAGCAAAATTTATTTGTCATTTGCACTTTTGTGATTTTCCTCACATCCTTTCTAGGAATGTTTTCAACTATTTCTTGACTTTTAATGGTATTTTCCTAGTTAATTTATTTCCTTGGACCCTTCTTTTAGTTTTCTTTGATGGGAAGCTTACCATTTCATTTATTATGTTTTCTTCATTAGTTTTGACCATGTTGTTGGGAATACAATGTTAGTTAATTACAATCCTAAACATATTTCATGTATCTCCTAAATCCCTGGAAAGTGTTCCCCAACACTAGGATTAGAAAGAGATTAAATTCAAATGAAATGAACATGTAAATTGAAAATTTTAATTATTTCTAAATGATAGGAACATGTGGGGATGCCCAAGAAGAGCTCCTACAAAATCGGAGAACATGGTGCGCTCACATGGAAGGTGGAGCCCACCTTGTTTAAGTTAATTATTTGGTGGAAAGATAACACTTCAGTAATGCATGTAAAGATCCTACAAGTTAGGGATTGATATTTACATGAATGGAGTTTAGTTTAGTTTAGTTTAGTTTAGTTTAGTTTAGTTTAATTCAGTTCAGTTTAATTCAGTTCAGTTCAGTTTTGGTTTAGTTATCTTGAGTTGCATGTAGTTAGTTTGAGTTGCATGTTAGTTGAATTTAGTTGACTTGAGTTGCATGACAGATAATAGGTAACTACATTTAGTTGAGTTGCATGAAAAATAATAGGTAGCTACATTTAGTTAAGTGGGGATTATCAATCATGCATCATGTTTGGATGAAGTGATAGAGAGATATATTTCAGTTAACAAAGATAGACTTGGACCCACATTGGGCGCCTGAGTTGGCATCTTGGAGTTAACATCTTTTTTATGAGAAGATATTTAAAAGGATGAGTTAAGTGGACCCATTCTTGGGTGCCAACTTTGGGGAGAAACTTGGAAGATATTTTCTTGACCAATGATTAGTTAGGAGTTTAGTTTGGGGCACTTAAATTGAGGAGACTCTGGATTTGACTTCATGATACAAGATGAAACTCTACTTGCACAAAATAGGTGTAGGTTTTTTAGAGGATCTTTGTGATCTTGTAATTGACATTTCTTTGGATTTTTCAAAGCTCATTACTGTCTATTAATTGCAACAAGTTGAAGACAATTTTATTAGAGTTTATTGCAGGTTGTGAAGATGAATTGTTGAAGGAAAAAGAAGTATTCCAATCAAGAAGTGATACAAAATTATTTTAATCTTGTTCTAAGGTTAAATAATACAAGCACTATTGATTTTGGTGGTGGAGTTTGCAATGATATGTGGAAACTAAAAATGGAGGATTTCCTTGAAGAGAGAGATCAGTGGTTAGTTGTTTGTAATGAGACAAAGTCACCTACAATGATGTCAGATGAGGATTGGGCTAAGCTTGATAAGAAGGAAAGAGGGACCATAATATTATGTCTTCTTGATGTTGTTCTCTTGAATATTTCAGATGAAACTACTGCATATAAACTATGGAAGAGGATAGGCGATATCTATCAAACCAAAAGCCTTACTAATAAGTTGTATTTAAAAAGATAGTTGTATTATTTAAGGATGAAATATGGTGATTTTATTACACATCATTTAAATGATTTTAATTTGATTCTAATTCAGAACTTTAGCATTTGTGGATGTAAAGCTAGAAGATGAAGATAAATGCATTTTGTTACTTTGTTCTTTACCAGAGTCTTGGGAAAATCTAATTGTTGTTATCCCAAGATGCCTTGTTTGTAGGAGGTAGGCCTAAGGAAAAGGAACCTAAGGGAGACAAGAGAGGAAAGGGTAAGTCCAAAGAACCCAGTCTAAAACCCCTGGTAAGAGTAAGGTAAAGTGTTGGAATTGTGGAAAAATTGGACATGTAAAGAAGGATTGTAAGAGTAAGCAAAAGAGTTATGATGCTTCTATAGAGAAATCCTCAGATGGTAGTAATGATGCATTGGTCTTTTCCTCTAATATTGTTTTTGATAACTCTTGGCTTATTGATTCAGGTTGCTCCTATCATATGATAACTAATATGGAGTGGTTCACTAAGTATGCTACATATGATGAGGGGAATGTCTTGGGTATGTGCAGGATCATCATGGAAAAACTAGACCCTTAAGTGGCAAAACAATTAGAAAAATCAGAGTTAGGAAACTTGACTTAAAAATTTGAATAAGTTATCTATATTATCTAAAAAATATGTAAGAATAGAATCTATAGCAAATTGAATGTAGTT
This sequence comes from Sequoia sempervirens, assembly GCA_007258455.2. NCBI lineage: Eukaryota > Viridiplantae > Streptophyta > Pinopsida > Cupressales > Cupressaceae > Sequoia > Sequoia sempervirens. The sequence goes on from VDFB02000017.1 coordinate 491,579,857, forward strand.
TCTAAACTACTAGGTTTGTTTCAAAAAAAAAGAAATCTATTTAGTGAAAATTTGAAATTTGAATGCAGTAGTATTTAAATTTTAGGGAAAAAATAAGAAGCAGGTGTCTATCTAACCACCCTAACCACAATAAAATGATAATATTTTTTTATAAGATTTTATATATAAGTAGAGGACTCATGTCCCGAATGTGATGCATATTTTTTGTAATTTTTTCCAAGTAAATAATTAATTATGATTTTTTATTACAAATTTTAAAAAATATAGAAAACTTGTATATCTGACCACCTTAACTTGGTCAAAACTTCATGAAATTCAATTTTTCTTTTTTTAATCCTATAGTATGTGAAACATAGAATGTGACACATGTTTTGGATTAAAAAAATGTGATACCGTTTGAAAGCTATATATGTTTTTCAATCAGTCTATCAATCAGGACTTTGGTCATAATTTGAATAGAAAATGAATAATAATTACTTATTAAATTCACAATAAAGCATAGTTTATATTGGTGGAAATCTGAGAATATCCTTTAAAAACCCTTTTCATTTCATCAATTTTGGGTAAAAAAAAAGTCATCAGCCACATACCCATCATATTGCCACTTTTTGGCCCATCATGATCCTACACATACCCTCTTCTTTGGAGATAATGGCACAACAAATGTTTTGGGTAAAGGAGAGGTAAAGTTGTGTTTCAGTAATGGTAAGGTTAAAACCCTTAATCATGTTTTACATATTCTGAGACTTGCTAGAAATCTACTTTTTGTATCTAAGTTCAATTATTCTGGAATGCATGTGATATTTGACAAAGGTGGTTGCAGATTGGTGAAACAAAATATGGTGGTTTCTAAAGGATCTCAGATTGCAACTTTGTTTAGGCTTAATACCTCTAATTTGACTAAATCAACCAATGTAATTAAAGCTGAAAATACATGTATGTTGTGGCACCATAGATAGGGCCACATTGGTGAAAAAGGTCTTAGGACCATTCTTAATAAGAAATTGGTTGACAGTATTCTTGATTATAATATTGGTAAAAAATATTTTTGTGAGCATTGCATGTTTGGAAAGCAATCTAGATTTTCATTTCCGAGTGGAACAAACAAAGCTAAAAGATTATTAGAGATTATTCATTCAGATGTAATGGGCCTTGTGGATATTGACTCTATTGGAAAATCTAGATATTATGTCACATTTATTGATGATGTCTCAAGGTACACTTGGATCTATTTTATGCATAAAAAATTAGATGTGTTTAATAAGTTTAAAGAATTTAAGGCTTTGGTTAAGAAACAATCAAATCATAAGATAAAATTTGAGATCAAATAATGGTGGTGAATGGGTATGTGCAGGGTCATCATGGGCCAAAAAGTGGCAATATGATGGGTATGTGGCTGACGACTTTTTTTATACCCAAAATTGATGAAACGAATAGGGTTTTTAAAGGAGATTCTCAACTTTCCACAAATATAAATTATGCTTTATTTTGAATTTAATAAGTAATTATTATTCATTTTCTATTTGAATTACAACTAAAGTCCTAATTGATAGGATGATTGAAAAACATCTATAGCTTTCAAACGGTATCACATTTTTTGAATCCAAAACATGCATAACATTCTATGCTTCACATACTATAGGATTAAAAAAATAAAAAATGAATTTCATGAAGTTTTGACCAAGTTAAGGTGTCAGACATACACGTTTTTTATAATTTTTAAAAGTTGTAATAAAAAATTCATAATTAATTATTTTTTACAAAAAAGTGGCATCACGGGACATGAGTCTCTACTATATCTAATCATATGAAATATTATTATTTTATTATTCAGACACCTACTTAATTTTTCCTTAAATTTAAGTACTAATTTTAAATTTTTTCACCAAATAGGTTCTTTTTTTAAAACAAACCTAGTAGTTTAGAAACTATATTCAATTTGATATAGATTCTATTCTTACATATTTTTGAAATAATATATATTCAAATTTTTAAGTCAAGTTGCCTAACTCTAATTTTTTTGAATTTTTTGCCACTTAAGGGCCTGTTTTTTCCATGATGATCCTGCATATACCTGAATATTGTTCTAGGGAATTTGATGATTATTGTAAGCATGTGAGAATTGTGAGACAAAAAACTACTCCATATACACCTCAACAAAATGGAGTAGCAGAAAGGATGAACCAAACCTTAATGGAAAGAGCTAGGTGTATGTCAAGTAGTGCTAAGCTAGATCAGTGCCTTTTAGTCGAGGCTGTAATTACTTCTTGTTATTTAATCAATAGATCCCCTAGTTCATCTATTGAAGATAAAACTCCTTATGAAATGTGGTTAGGTAGGAAACCTAGTGTTGCACATTTAAGGATCTTTGGTTGTGAGGCTTATGTTCATGTGCCTAATGAAAAGTGATCTAAGTTGGATCCAAAAGCACAAAAATGAATATTCATAGGTTATGGTGAAAATGTAAAAGGTTACAAGCTTTGGAATCCTCTAGCTTGAAAAATTAGTTTGTCTAGAGATGTGATTTTCAGGGAATTTAGAGCTTATTCGGGAGAAGAACAACCAAAGGAGAAGGATACTTCTCAAATAGTGTATTTTGAGATAAATACTAAGAAGCATGAAGATGAACATGTTGAAGAACAATTGGATGGATTGGATGAGGAGAGTTCACAAATTTCTTCTGAGATAGATGCTCATGATGAGCATATTGAGGAACAAGAAGAGCCCCCTTTGAGAAGATCCACAATAAAATGAAATCCTGTTGATAGGTATAGCCCACCTAATGTTTGTTGTATATTTTCTTTGATGAGTACTAATGATGAACCTAGATCTTACAGGGAAGCTTTGTCTTTAGATGAGAACAAGCTTTGGTCACAAACTATGCATGAGGAAATGGTTTCCTTGGATGCTTGTGACACATGGGATCTTGAGAGTTTTCCCAAAGGAAGAAAGGCCATTGGTTGTAAATGGATCTTTAAAAAGAAAATTCGAGTAGATGGTAATCTCGAAAGGTACAAGGCTAGATTAGTAGCCAAGGGCTACTCCCAAATAGAGGGAGTTGACTTTAATGAAATATTCTCTCCTGTTGCTTAATTAACTTCTATTAGATTCTTTTTATCTATTGTTGTTGCTTTTGATTTTGAGATAGAGCAAATGGATGTGAAAATTGCTTTTTTGTATGGGAATTTTGATGAGGAGATTTATATATGAGGCAACTTGATGGTTTTGTTGTAAAATAAAAAGAAGAGTTGGTTTCCAGGTTAAAGAGAACTTTATATGGATTGAAATAGTCACCAAGAATGTGGTACCAAAAGTTTGATGCTTTTGCATTGAAAATTGGTTATGTTAGGAGTGAGGAAGATCATTGTGTTTACATAAAACTTATTAATGATCAAGTTTTAATTATTATCTTGTATGTTGATGACATGTTGTTTATTGGTAACATCAAGGTAATGATCAAAGAATTGAAAGCACAACTCTCTAGCACATTTGAGATGAAAAATCTAGGGGCTAGAAAATATATCCTTGGTATGGACATCAACAAAGATAGAGGTAAAAAAAAGCTTTGCTTAAGTCAAAGCGACTATGTTGATACTATTTTGAAATGGTTTAACATGCAGGATAGTAAACCAATTAATATTCTTTTACTAGTTGGAACAAAGTTAAGTTTAGATATGAATCATAAATCTGATTTTGATCATGAGGAAATGTCTGAAATTCCATATACTAGTGTAGTTGGTACTTTGATGTATGCAATGGTCTGTACAAGACTAGATATAGCCCAAGCAGTGGGAGTTCTAAGTAGGTTTATGTCTAACCCTGGTAAAGAACATTGGAATTATGTTAAGAGGGTGTTTAGATATTTATGAGGTACTTTTGATTACTATTTGGTTTATCATGGTGATAATGATATTGATATTATGCATAGATCATTGGACACACAAGGTTTTGTTGATTCAGATTGGGCAAGAGACCTGGACAGTCAGAGGTCGACAAGTGGCTATGTGTTTACTTTTTTTGGAGCTACAATTAGTTGGATGAGTAAGAGGCATCCCACAGTTTCTTTGTCCACCACATAAGTAGAGTACATGGCTGCAACACATGCCTCTAAAGAGGTAGCTTGATTACAGAGTTTTGGGAAAGGTATTTGTTTTAATTGCAAGAAAATTAAACTTGAATGTGATAGTCAGAGTGTTATTTGTTTAGCAAAAAATCCTATCTATCATGCTCAGACTAAGCATGCTGATGTTTAGTATCACTTTGTTGAATGTGATAGTCAGAGTGTTATTTGTTTAGCAAAACATCCTATCTATCATGCTTAGACTAAGCATGCTGATGTTTAGTATCACTTTGTGTGAGAAATGGTTGAGAGTGGGAAGGTATTGATTGAGAAAGTTGACACTTTGATAATTTCTACAAATTATCTTATGAAACCAGTTCCTACAGATAAGTTCACTTGGTGCAGGAAGGCCATTGGGATTGAGTCTTGTACTTGATTTATAATAATGATTCCTTGTTTAGAATAATTTCAATGTATAACATTTGTCAAGTGGGAGAATGTTAGGAATAGGATGCCATTTAATTGAAATCCCAAACATATTTCATGTATCTCCTATGTCCTTGGAAAGTGTTCCCCAACACTAGGATTAGAAAGAGATTAAATTCAAATGAAATGAACATGTAAATTGAAATTTGTAATTATTTCGAAATGATAGGAACATGTGGGGATGCCCAAGGAGAGATCCTACAAAATAAGAGGACATGGTGCACCCACATGGAAGGTGGAACCCACCTTGCTTAAGTTAACTATTTGGTGGAAAGATAACACTTCAGTAATGCATGTAAAAATCGTACAAGTTAGGGATTGATATTTACATGAGTGGAGTTTAGTTTAGTTCAGTTCAACATCAGTATCAGTTTAGTTTAGTTTAGTTCAGTTCAATTCAGTTATGGTTCAGTTATCTTTAGTTGCATGTAGTTAGTTTGAGTTGCATGTTAGTTGAATTTTGTTGACATGAGTTGCATGCTAATAACGTGAGTTGCATGACAAATAATAGGTGGCTACATTCAGTTAAGTGGGGATGATCAATCATGCATCATGTTTGCATGAATTGATGGAGAGATATGTTTTAGTTAACAAAGATTGACTTGGACCCACCTTGGGCACCCAAGTTAGCATCTTGGAGTTAACACCTTTTGCATGAGAAGATATTTACAAGGCTGAGTTAAGTGGGTTGATTCTTGGGTGCCAACTTTGAGGAGAAGCTTGGAAGATATTTTCTTGACCAACAATCCATTAGGAGTTCAGTTTGGGGGGTCTAAATTGAGGAGACTCTGGATTCAACTTCATGTTAAAAGATGAAACCCTACTTGCACAAAATAGGCATAGATTTTTGAGAGGAGCTTTGTGCTCTTGTAATTGAAAATTATTTGGATTTTTCAATGCTCATTATTGTCTATTAATTGAAATAAGTTGAAGAGAGTTTTATTAGAGTTTATTGTAGGTTGCGAAGAATAATTGTTGAAGGAAAAAGAAGCATACCAATCAAGGATTGATACAAAATTTTTATAATCTTGTTCTAAGGTTAAATAATACAAGCACTATTGATTCTCGTAGTGGAGTTTTTTCCCGAAAGGGTTTCTCCACGTATATGTTGTGTCACTTCTATCTTGTTGTCTCATTCTTCTACAATATTCTATCTCCTTCTACAATTGGTAAAATTTATCTAAACAAATGATCATATACAAATAATTTATAACAAAGAATAATTAATTAAGATCTACAATCACATAGTTTTACAACTTTTAAGCTACATAATTACCTCCATTTTCAACACATGTTTTTTCTCATTTTCCTTTTTTGTTCTTTATTTATTACTAATTTTTCCTTGGTAGAATTTCTTTTGGGTTTTTTCATGCCCTTTGAGGTTATTTTGGATGTCATTACTATGCCTTATCAAGATATTAGACCATTTAATGCTTCTCTAATAGTTCCGGTATGAGCTTGAGGATTCCTCCAATGTTTCATCTTCAATCTCCAATGCAATGTATTTTCTAAATTTCTCAAGTACTTTTTATCGATCTTGCTTCAGATGGTCTCCCTTATTGGCATGTGTTTATGGTGAAAATGAAAAACTAATTTAAAGCTATAAACCCAAATATAAAATTTCAACATAACATCAATGAAGCTTTTCTAAAATGAACACAAATACAAAGAAACGAAATACTACACTACAAAAACTAAAACATATTGATTCAAAAGAAAACTAACTCCATTGCTTTCCTATTATCAAGATCTTGTATTACGCATTTGGTGCTCTCATATTTTCACAAGCACAAATGTAGCAAGAAGCTATGATGGACGAATAGTGATTAAAATTGAATCTGCTTTTTGGTGAGAAGAAAGGGTTTATATAGATGTCCTCACATGATGTATTCATGTTGTGGGGGAAATGTGGGATTAAAGAGTGAAGTGAATAAATGAATTTTTATCCCATATTCTTTAATGAAGTGCAATTGATTAAAATGAAAGAATCAAGCGGGTGACTTTATGATATAATTAAGGTTTAGGAGTTTAGAATAAAGTGGATTTTTCAATTAGATGAGTGATACAAATTTAAATGGATTTATACATGAAAATGCAAATGATTTAAAATATGCAATGGATATAAGATTAATGTAAATTAATGTATGGATATTATTATGCATGAATAAAGTGTGTATGAAATGGATAAATGATTTATGAATAAATGGCTATGCAAATGGATAAATGCTTATAATATGCTAATGATTTAAGAAAATTAATGAATGAATATGAGAAAGTAATAAATGAATCAATTAAACATACAATAATATCCATTTAATTAATAGATGAAAAATAGGACAATTGTGAGGAATTTTTTTGATTGTATGTTTTTCCCCTCTTTGAGACAATGCATCCTATCACATTGTTTCAAAGAATTTTTTTTTGATTAACTGATACATGCCCCAAAGGTATCCTAGTAAGGATGATGATAAGGATGATATGCACCCTTGAGAGATTGATTGAAAAAGTTGTGATAAGATTAATCTCTCGATAGATCATGAGGGAAAAATTTGATAATTGATATTGCATGAGTAATTAAGTGAAGATGCACATTTGATGAAAATGCACAACTGATAGGCATAATTGAACAATTGATGGAAATGCTCAATATAGCCAAGTTAATAAGCTGATTAAGATGATTGAGATTGATTCTAGCACAAAATAATGATTGATTAATAAATTGAGTGATCAGGGAGCATTAGAGTCCCATGCTAAAAAGCAAGTTGATTGATTTGATATTTGGATTGAAAGACAAGCATCAGTTAGATAAACTGATTAGTTACCCTTTGAGATAAGGAGCATGAATAAAATGAAATGATAAAGGAATGGAGGTGATGAAGCTTCATGTGTTTTATAGAGTGCTTTATCATCATAGAGCTTATTATGTTGCAAATTAGTATAAGTGTCTAGATAACATGAATTTCTACACGTCTTGAATACTATTTGCATTTTGATTTAGCAATGAAGTATAAGCATATAGGTATAAGGACCTTAGATGACCTGAATACTTATTGCTTAGAAGACACTTTCATAAAAGAAATGCTCTCATCCACACTAGAATCATAGGTCCTCTATGATTTTAGACAACCATGTCTTAAGACGAGTCATCCTGCGAATAAGAAACAATCCACAGACAACAAACAAGTGAGCATGCCCCATCCTCGCCTCTCTGGCCCAAGAAATCTTCGAGAAGGTAAAAGACATGCCACCAAAGATTAAAAAAATCATAAAATAATCAAAGATCGAAAAACAAATAGTCATCATGCTTCGATGTAGAACTAATTCTTGTTATAGTTTATGTGTTTTTTTGGATCTGAAAGATGGATTGATAGGTATGTTGCAATGTCCATTTGATTGTCAATCATGCCACGTTTCGATTTTGTTGAAGTTCAAAGCTCTGTGGTGATCTAAAAGCATCACTGTTTTGGAGTTCTATAATTTTTTTTGGAATATTTGGTTTTTTTGGATTTTTGGAATATTTGATTTTTTTTGGATTTTTTGGATTTTTGGATTTTTTGGAATATTTGATTTTGGATTTTTAGAATATTTGATTTTTTGGATTTTTGAATATTTGATTTTTTTGGATTTTTGGGATATTTGATTTTTTTGGATTTTTGGAATATTTGATTTTTTTGGATTTTCAGAATATTTGATTTTTTTGTATTTTTTTCGAGTTTTATGACATAATGAGATGAATTGCAAGTGAGTAGATAGACAAAGAGGATAGTTTCTCTGACCGCAAGATGCTGAGTATCCCAACCCATAGCTAAGGTTGAGAAAATGCCCCAGTGAGGGATATGAACAACCTAGTACACATGATGAAGCGAGCAAGTGAGGGGAATGTCAAATAATTCACAAGCCATGGTGAGTGTGAAAAGTCTATTATGAGGTGGACTGTGAATGGAAATGCGATGGAAAGATCAAGTGGAGGTCCAAAGGAAAGAGAAGCGAAGCCTCTACACATTGTGCCTATTTCTTTGTTTTTACCATGGTACTTTCTCAAGGCCCCACCAAACTGGTTTCCACCATTGAATTGATTTCTCCTTTTTTTAAGGACTTTTTTCCATTTTTTTGTATTTTTCTAGGACTTTAAAAGAGCATACTTTTTTAAGTACTCAGGTATAAATCCTATGAATATGCATACTGTTGATGGGATCACTAAGCAACTCACCTTCTAGAGTAGATAACTAGTATTCCCTAGATCCGTAGAGTGCCATGGCGATGCATTGACCTTGCTTGGATGACTATGCAAGACAAAATGGCCTAATCTGGATGATGAGTGGAAGTGGAAAGTATGAAGGATGATAGATGTGGTAGATGAAAGAGGCTATGGTATGATCCCTAATGTGCACACAATGTGGGCCCATCAGGATTTAGACGAAAAAGAGCTTGGACAACCGATGAGCTAGAGTATGTGAAGGGGTCATCATCAAAGGTCCATTGAAAAACATCACAAATGGAGGGATATGATGGATATGTGAATATGGATGGATGGAATGGAGTGCATGGAAAGAGTGATAATGATAGAGACATTAGATCAACAAGCTCTTTTTTTGACTTGATAGATGCCCCCAGTGATGTTGGTGGAGAGGTATAATTGGAGATCGACTTTTTCTTGCTTTTCCTTCTTACTTTTATTTTTTATTTTTCCAATAGATTTTTATTTTGACTAGAGGAGTATCTTGATTTTATTTTCTTTTAAATATGTCTTTTCATTCTTGATCTCCTTTTAAAGATAACTCTTTCATCAAAGCTTTTCCTTTATTCTTTTCTTGAGATTTGATTTGTTGATCCATGTCTATGATGCAAATGGTTGTGAGTGAGATGGATGAAATAGGCAAAGTGACAAGAATGTTTAATGGATGAATGGGAGTGGTGATTCCATCAACAAATTCTTTGGGAATATCCTTTCTGGTACTGTTAACATCAAAGGAGGCTTGCACATCCTTAATGACTTGGCAAGATGGCTTAATAGAAGTGACAATAGGAGATTCATATCCTAGCCTAGGGTAGGTGGGATGGAAGGATGATAATTGGATATCCTCAGTGGGGTCATGATCAAAGAGTGTGTTATCTTAGATATCCTAATAAAACATGGGGTTATCATCGATATGAAAAGCTTGAGTGAAAGCAGATATGGCAAAGGTAGGTGTATCATCAGGATCCCAAAAGGTTTTAATGCAAGCATGACCATCCTTTTGTGTTCCTTCTATAACTTTCTTGACATCCTTGTTGGAAGTATGAGCCTTCTCGATGGCATTGATGGCACCTTAAAATTTGCAATATTTGAAGTGCCCATGTTGAAAATTTTTGCTCTGCATCTTCAGAAGTTCCCTTGAAAGTTTTGCTCAAGTCATCTACTTTGGAGGCTCACAATTTGAAGCTAGTTGATTTTCATGCAAACCCCTTTGTGGAAACACAAATGTGACAAAAGTGAATATGCATGTTAGTTTTCAGCTTCCAATGATGATTTTTGATAGTTTTTTGAAAAGCAAAGTTGGAGGGTTTTGACACTTTTATGTTGTTTGTGAACTCTCAGTTCTGTGAAGTGGCCCCCCATTCGAGCTTATATTTTGCAACTAGATGATTTTCATGAAAAAATAATTGTTTCTCTCCATTCTCCCTACATTCATATGCTCCCTGGTCCATTTGAAGAGTCTCATGATCATATTTTATATTTTTACCAGGTCAAAAGCAAATGTAGGATGTTCACTTTTTACACCTACATTTTTAGAATGCTTCAAAGAGGTCATCTTTGACCCTTACTATCTTTTGACGAATGTGGATTGAAGAGAATCCCTCTTGTACACATATTCAATGTACCCAAATGACCTAGTGTGTCCAGTTCCCTAGGAGAAGATTTGATATTTTTTCAAGGAGGTGACTTGATATGCTCGAGTTGGTTTTTGATAGGTGAAATTGCAGAAAAGCCTAAGTGAGCCAGTTTGGTATTCAATATTTTTCACCTCAGGAAGAATTTTTCCATTCCATTTGTTGCACTAGATTTTTGGTTCAAATGGTAATATGTATGCTCAGTTTCACGCCTCCTGGATGAGTTTTGATGGGTTATTTAATCATTTTATGATAGCGACAAGACCAAAAATGGTGTTACAGAAAGTGTCAAAGTTTGCAATTCTAATGAAAACCTTTTTATTTTTGGTCTCAAACCTCTACAACTCCATTTTCATCAAGATTGAAGGTCATTTGATACATTATTTTAATGTACTTCTGTTGTGGCAAACACATCCTGGGGAAATTTACAAAGGAGGTACCTGATTCTTAATGGCTGGGAAAAGTTTGAGAAAATGGGTTTTCTCTAAATAATTGATTATGGCCACACACAAAAATCTTGGCTTTAGGGGTCATCATTTGTGCATAGTGAAATTTATCCGTTTGGGCTACAGGCATAAATAAAATTTGTATTTTTTCTAAAGTTTCAAATGCTTATGTTTAAAATATTTTTGAATATTTAAATTATTATGCAAATATGAAAAATGCATTTAGGGAAAACATAAATGTAATTTCAAATGTTCTAGAGAAAAATCAAGTTTAATTATTGCTTTTGATTGGCCGAACATGGCTTTCACCTCTGCAAGGAGAACTCATCGATGATCACCATTTTGATTTGCATTTCCCATTTGATATTAGCAATCAACAATGGCAGTTAGTTTCCATCACCCATTGTTGTTAGCTTTCTCTTTAGCCACATCACATCTATGATGGTGTGACATCGTTGTTTTTGTGTGGTGATTTTCTCTTCATTTTGGCGATATGCGATCATGGTTGCTGACCAAAAATAAAAAAGAGGAATTAGTTGAACAATCAATCAAATTTGTATTGTGGATGGAATTTCTATACAAATACAAAGGCGACTGTGGTAAAATATTTGTGCAGAGGCTTGATGGATGGAGCTTGAAGAACAAAGGATTCCGATGAGGTCTTTTCGCCCATCACTGTTCTCATGGCTTCTCTCTTAGATGCATCTGTGATACGCGATGTTGATTGCCCGTCGCTATTTGTTTCTTCATTTCCATATTTTATCAACGATGGGCAATATCATATATTCCTTTGTGCCAATCACTAATCAATTTCATCCTTTCCAATTACATCCGTGAAGTGCGATGGTGGCTGCCGTAATAATTTTTTTCACAAATAAAATAAATTTTTATATGTTGTAGTGAAAAGTGGCTGGAAATTAAAAGATGAGTAAAAATCAAAATGTAAAAGGCATGGGTATTGTGATTTTATCTAGCCAATAAATAAAACTAAAGCTCTCATTGATGTAAAAAGGTAAAATTTCTTAAAATGATGGGCAATAAAGCAAATGTAAAAAGCTTTGTATTGTTGGGAACATAATAAAAATTGTGCATTGCTAATTTATTTTATTTTTCCTCATCTTATGAGTGATGTCCAATGGTAGTTACTGGGCATTATGAACTCACGGGAGAATTGCTCTCTTTGCTAAAGGTAAATGTGCACGAGTAATGTGATTTTCACAGCTCGATAAAATAATTTAAATGCTTTCCCAAGTAAAAAAAGGTTTGGAGTTGTGGATAACAGTAAATGATAAATAGACAGGTAAAATGGGTGTTTTATAGCCAAGGGGTTTTTTATAGCCAGGAGTGAAAAATGTGGGTTTTCACTTAAAGAGATTATTTTAGTTGCAAGTAAAAGGTGGATATTTTCTATAGCAGGGCATAATGGGGAAGGGAAAATGAAGGGAATATTTTTCTATTATAGGCGCATTAAGTGTGAATTTGAAAGTAGAACTTCTTCGGAAAGCAAGGGTAGTTATAGATCAAGGGAGCTAAAGATGCTAGGTGTCTTTCACAGATGGATTCTAGGGCTTCTTCTGCTTCTATATCTTTCTTCTTCTTCCCTTTTGTACAGGTTCTGAAATTCTAAATTAGGTGAATAAGGTAGAGTAGTGTTAAGTCTGAGTTGTAAATGGAGTATGTAAATTGTAACAGTTGTGTTTTATGAGAAAAAGTTAGCCAATTTGTTTAACATTATATTATTGTTGTCAAGTTGTCTCCAAATTTGTATGCTTTTGATTATATGAATTCAATATATCAAGGATTGTTTGAGTTTTTCATCACAACTTTCCTGTGATTGTGTTATTTGGTCGTGGTTCTCTATCAAGTAAAGAGTTAAATTACTTTGATCAGATCACTGTAATCTTGAGTGTACAAGTGGGATTGGTGAGTATAACTTTATGGCAATAAGAGTGGGTTTGTTAATGCAAGGCATTAACACATTTTAAATCCATTGGTTGAATCTAATTTCTTGATAGGATCTCTATCATAGTTTTATATTGGACTCCATGGCCCATGATTAGGCACTAACCTATCACAAAGCCTGAGAAATTTTTAGAAACAATGATTATAAATTTAAATCATATTACTTATTAGTCCCTGTTTGTTTGTGTGTTTAGCTCATTTTAATGAATCACATCTCTCATGTTTAAAAGAGGCATTATTGTATAGGTCAGCCAAGCCTTTAAAGTACTATGTCTTCCAAACAATTAGAGGAGAACCATCTTTTTACAGTGTATTTTGTACTTTAGCACGCAAGTATCTATAAATATACTGTTGGGATTACCCTCCCTGGTTTAACAGAGCCAAAAGTGTAGGAGATTTCAATATCTAACTGAATCTTGTTCATTGGCCACATCAACCCGTTGAGTTTGACTATGAGAGAGTGGCTACTCTTTAGGACTCATTGCATCTATTGATTTGGGAACCAACAGATTGGTGACTCTACTGGGGAGAAATTTGGATTTCCAGTTGTAGACTATCTTATCACAGAGTCATATTATTTTTTGATTTATAGTTTTGGATTAGAATGATCCAAGGACCTACATACTCGAAGGAGATTGCTGCAATGTTTCTGATACATTCTTGAAGTCTAGTGCTCTATTGGTGGAGAGAACTCATAAATAAGTTAGATCTTGGAAGAAGCTTTTTGCTCCTTGAAGATGTTTTCCTCTTTCAAAGAGGTGGCAACTCTACATAAGTTTCTACATCATCAGAAGAGTTGGTTGTAGCAGTTCTAAGGTATTTTTTAGATATTGTAATATCTCTGTATGAAGGTTTTCAATAAAAATTTCTAGTTAATATTGTTGCTTATTCAATATTTCAAGATACTAGTAGAAAGGGAAATGGGAAAGTAGGATATTCTGAAAAGGATATTGGAATTGAATAATTGTAGAGGGAATAAATTTTATTTACAAAATGTATTGTTGTCCCGGTTCTCCCTCTACAAGCTGTAATATCATTCCTAGAACACAGTCATGTCCTCAAAGGAAGATGTTCACTAATGAAAGATATGACCCTCTAGATTTCAGTAAAATCCAAGGTTACCCACATTATATCCCAAGAAGAATTAATTAATATTTTCCTAAGTTTAGAGTAGGTTTTGAAGAATCAACATCACAAAATGTACAAGTTTTTCTTGATGTAATGGAAGATTGTCAAATAGTAGAGGAAGATGCTATCATGAAGTTTTTTGTAAGAAATTTAGAAAATGATGTTGAATACTAGTTCTCTAGTTTACCAATGCATTCCGTAGATTCATTGCATGATCTCATAATGCATTTCATTGATTATTTTGAAGAAGAGTCAATAGACAATGAATGCTTGATTGAAGAAAGAAATCTGCATACCCAAGAAGTATTTGAAGAGAAATCTAAAAATAAGGTTGAACCTATGTCATATATTGATGCATTGTGTGATATAGAAAGATTTGAGGATGAATCCATCTATGATTTTCATGATAGATTCATGAATTTTTTGCTTGCTATACTAGAATCAGAAAGACCTGATGAGTTATTTTGCATTGATTTCTTTTGTGAGAATTATGAGCCAGGTTTGAGTACTATGCCAACTCATTTGAAGCCTCCAAATCTTAAATGCATATATCAATGGCTTTCAATAATTGAGGAAATTATTGATAAATATGGAAGTAATATCCTAACTCAATTATGTGATGGTACCTTTTCTAGACTTGATCAAATTGATTTGGATGGTATAGCGGGAGACAATGATAGTGTATCATATAGCATGATGAGGATGTTGTTTTGAACAACCTATAGAGGAAATGTACCCAGATGAAGATTGTAGCCATGATGGTCATGATGAAGACTGCAACAATGTAGGTGATACTGAAAGTGTTTTCTCTTCTAAGGATTTTGAATATACAATTGAAGAGTGTGTTGATTCTGAAGTTTCATGTCTTCTTGATGAGAACAATGGTGTTGTAAATGAAAGTTTTCAACCAACTGAAAAATATTCTTGTATGGGTGATCACGATGATTTGAATTCTACTTGTAACCCTAGTGACTGTGAGTCCCCTCATGAGGAAAAGGTAGAATTAATCTCTTTAAGTGGAAAGTGTTGCAACAAGGATAATGATGACAATACTTTTGAAAGCTCACATGAACAAGATGATGGATATGAACTAAATATATTGTTTGAATAAGACATGTGTGATCAACAATGCAATGGTACAATTGGCCATGTCAATTCTACAAGTGAGTGCAACATTGATGAAAGCTTTCATGATGATGAGACCGAGGAGCCTATTGATTTGAAGAGTACTTTTGAGAATGTCAACATATCAGATGAAAGTGACAAAGTATGCAATGATTTTCAATTAGATCAACCATGTGTGAGAAGTTGTAGTGAAGAGATAAATGATGGTTTTCAATTTGATAGTGAGAAAGGTAGCTCTGCTGATTATGGTAGCAGTGTAAACAGAGAAGGAGATATGTATACAAGAGGTTCATTGAATGAATCATCTAAAGTAGTTGATTATGAAGGGCATGCATATGTTGGTCATAATGAACAAAGAACTCCTCTTTTGTTTGATGATTCAACTTCTTCTATTCATATTGTTGCCTTTGAATTTATCCCTAAATGTTTGCATGTGATCAACATTGAAGAAGTTGTACTTGATAGTGGAAATGTAGAGATAAATGTTAGTACAACTAATGAAATTTTTTATGATGAGTTTGCACTTGAAGAATGCAATTGTGTCAATCACATGGATGCATATGCAGACCCTTTTTTTGGATCTACAACTCATAGTTTTCCTCTTGAGTAGTATGCTTCAGATTGTCATGTTGAGGCAGGAGGAGGTGATGTTGATTTGGATACTTCTTGCATTGATGAATTTGTTACAAATGAAGATTCTGAGTCATCAGAATGTGCATCTGAGGTTTTCTTGTGTGATAATATGAAGAATACAGAGGACCTTTTCCATGAACATGAAGTTGAGAATATTGTTTGGGATGCTGAAATTTCTTTTGAATGCTATGATTTGAATGTGGATGAAGGCATTATGAGTTTTGGTGAATCTTGTTTTCAAGACATTGAGCCATATGGTAATATCATTGAGCTATGTTGTTGGGATGATGATACACTTGACAGTGATGCAAATCATTTGAAGGAGTTTCAAATATGTGAGCACTCTTTGCTTGACACACAAAAGGATTGCACAATGTCTCTTAAAGATGATGTCTTCTCTGAGCCTGATCATTGTGAAGTAATCAGTAAATGTGATGAGGTTGCGTTTTCAGATGGTCTTGATCACTATCCTCACATTTTGTCACTTGCCAAAAAATTAGAAAATAGAATGAGTGGCATTGACGCAGCCTATGTCATTTGGTTTCCATGTGATGGTAAAGCTAAATTCAAAGGCAGCCTGACATTTGTGTTTGTAGGAATGCAGTCACTCACATTGTTGTGGTGTGACAAAGGAAAGTATGGATTAAAAGAGATTAACTCTTTTAACATATTGGTGCTTGACAGAGGTAAGAATTGATTTCCCTTTTTTCATTTGGTAGCCTGGGTTCATCAAGTGAATTTAAAAGTTTTAATAAAGACTCTATCGCCCAATGTTTCTAGCACCAAGTTTTTTCTCCCAGAGATCTGAATTCTTGCTATGCCCATGCAAGGGGGATACATCTCCATAAAGAGCCAATGATGGCACCTTCAAATTTGCAATATTTGAAGTGCCCATGTTGAAATTTTTTTCTCTACACCTTTACAAGTGCCCTTGAAAGTTTTGCTCAAGTCATCTACTTTGGAGGGTCACAATTCGAAGCCAGTTGATTTTCGTGCAAAAAACCTTTGTGGACACACTCATGTGAAATATGTGAATATGAATGTCATTTTTCAGCTTCCCATGATGATTTTTTAATTTTTTTTGAAAAGAAAAGCTGGAGGGTTTTGAAACTTTTCCGTTGTTTGTGAACTCTCATTTTTGTGAAGTGGCCCACCATTCAAGCTTATATTTTGCAATTGGATGATTTTCATGACAAACCGATTGTTTCTCTCCATTCTCCCTACTTTCATATGCTCCATGATCCATTTTTAGACTCTCATGATCAAATTTGATATTTTTACCAAGTCAAAAGAAAATGCAGTTTGTTCACTTTTTAGACTTGCATTTTTAGAATAGTTGAAAGTGGTCATCTTTGACCATTAATATCTTTTGATGAATTTGGATTGAAGGGAAGCCCTCTTGTAAAAATATTCAGTGTACCCAAATGACCTAGTCTGTCCAATGGTAGTTCCCCAGGAGAAGATTTGATAATTTTTCAAGGAGGTGACTTGATATGCTCAAGTTGGTTTCTGACAGGTGAAATTGCAGAAAAGCCTGAGTGAGCCACTTTGATATTTAATATTTTTCACCTCAGGAATAAATTTTCCATTCCATTTGCTGCACTAGATTTTTGGTTCAAATGGTAACATGTATGATCAATTTCACGCCTCCTGGATGAGTTTTGATGGGTTATTTAATCATTTTATGATTGCAACAAGGCCAAAAATGGTGTTCCAAAAAGTGTCAAATTTTGCAATTCTAATGACAACCCTTTTTTTTTTGGTCTCAAACCCCTACAACTCTATTTTCATCAAGATCAGAGGTCATTTGATACATTATTTTATTGTACTTCTATTGCGGCAAACACATCCCGGGGGCAGTTTACAAAGGAGGTATCTGATTCTTAATGGTTGGGAAAATTTTGAGAAAATGAGTTTTCTCTAAATAATTGGTTATGGACAAACAAAAAATCTCGGCTCTAGGTGTCACCATTTGTGTGCAGTGAAATTTCTCTATTTGGGTTGGAGGCGTAATTAAAATTTGCATTTTTTCTAAAGTTTCAAATGCTTATGTTTAAAATATTTTTGAATATTTTAAATATTATGCAAATATGAAAAATGCATTTAGGGAAAACATAAATGTAATTTCAAATTTTCTAAAGAAAAAGCAAGTTTAATGAACTTGCTTTTGATTGGTTGAACACAACTTTCACGGCTTTCACCTCTACACGGAGAAATCATCGTTGATTGCCATTTTGATTTGCATTTCCCATTTGATATTAGTGATCAACAATGGCAGTTTCCATTGGCCATCACTATTAGCTTTCTCTTTCTCCACATCACATCTGTGATGGTGTGGCATCATTGTTTTGTGTGGCCATTTTCTCTTCATTTTAATGATATGCGATGATGGTTGCCGACCGAAAATAAAAAAGAGGAATTAGTTGAATGGGATAAAATTTGTATTGTGGATGGAATTTCTAGACAATTACAGAGGCAACTGTGCTAAAATATTTGTGCAGAGGCTTGATGGATGGAGTTTGAAGAATGAAGGATTCTGATGAGGTCTTTTCGCCCATCGTTGTTCTCGTGGCTTCTCTCTTAGATGCATCTGCGATACGCGATGTTGATCACCCATCGCTATTTGTTTCTTCATTTCCATATTCTATCAGCCATGGGAAATATCATATATTCCTCTGTGCAAATCGCTAATCAATTTCAGCCTTTCTAGTTACATCCGCAAAGTGTGATGGTGGATACTGGGTGATCCCACAATAGTGGTTTACAATTTTTAGCCAAACTGGACACTGAAATTGTTATTTTTAACTAAATCTTCACATTTGAGCACCTATAGTGGCTAAACCATGAGGAATTTGAAGATGATGCAAACTAGAGTCTTGTCACAATTTTGTTTGTAGATTCTAAAAATATTTTTTTCAAATTTTTTGGAATCAGATTACATTTCTTTTTCCATCTCCCATGAAAATTGGTTTTTTTTCAAAAAACATCATTTTTAAAAAGTGACGCACACCGTATAATGTATAACTTTTTTTCCATGAAGGATAAAATTCTAATTCTTTCAAATTTAGATTTGTAACTCTGATATCTAGTGCTTCCACTTGGTTAGACAGTTTTTAATTGAATATTTTTTCTCTAATCAAGTTTTGAAGTTAAACCAATTACAATTCAGACGTAGTGCGACCGTATAACGCGTAACTTTTTTTGTATATATCGAAATTCAATTTTTTTTTGTTAGATCAAGGACTTGAATATCTAGTGTACTCATATTTTTCAAATTTTTTTTTGATAATCTTCTATTTTTCCACATGTGCAGAATAAAGACCTTCATTTTTGATGAAAAACCTATGTTTAATAAAACTAAAACAACAAATACATAATAAAACCAAAACATATTAAAATTATATTCGTTGGATAGATCGTTCCAAGGACTACCTGATTCCAGTTGGGTTTGTGAAGATTCCTCCATTTTCATCCTCAACCCAAGCTTCGAAGTGTAAAAATTTAAGTTTTTTTTGTGAGCAAGGTCAAAAAATAGGGAAAAAGGGGGGTTCGCTAGAACTAGGGGGATTCTAGCGAGTCCCCAGGGGTTCTAGTGAGCCCCCAAGGGTTCTAGCGAGCCAAGGTTCATTCGAACCCCCTTCCTAAAAGGGGTTTTCATTTGTTTTTTTTTCCGTGCATGCATTAAATGGGTTCACTCGAACCATAGTTCAAGTGAACACTTTGTTGGTTCGTTCGAACCAATGAGTTCATTCGAACCCCCAGAATAAATTTTTTTGGCATGGGGTCATTTTTTACAAGTTTTCCTTCTTCATTCGAATTGTAAACCACTTTTGTGGGTTTACCCTACCGTAATAATTTTTTTCACAAATAAAATAAAGTTTTATTTGTTGCAGTGAAAAGTGGCTAGAAATTAAACGATGAGTAAAAATCAAAATGTAATTTAAGGCACGAGTATTGTTATTTTATCCAACCAATAAATAAAACTAAAGCTCTAATTGATGTAAAAAGGTAAAATTTCTTAAAATGATGGGCACTCAAGAAAATGTAAAAAGCTTTATATTGTTGGGAACATAATGAACATTGTGCATCGGTACTTTATTTTATTTTCCCTCATCTTATGAGCGATGTGTGATGGTAGTTACTGGGCAATTATGAACTCATGGGAAAATTGCTCTCTTTGTTGAAGGTAAATGTGCATGAGTAATGCGATTTTCACAGCTTGATAAAATAATTTGAATGCTTTCCCAAGTAAAAATAGAGGTTTGGAGTTGTTTATATCAGTAAATGATAAATAGATAGGTAAAATGGGTGTTTTACAACCAAGAGTTTTTTACATCCAGGAGTGAAAATGTGGGTTTTCACTTAAAGAGATTTTTTTAGCTGCAAGTAAAAGGTGGATATTTTCTACAGCAAGGCAAAATGAGGAAGGGAAAATGAATGGAATATTTTTTTGTTACAAGTGCATGAAGTGTGAATTTGAAAGCAAATTGGAACTTCTTTGGCAAGCAAGGGAAATTATAGATCAAGGGAGCTAAAGATGTCAGGTGTCTTTCACGGATGGATTTTAGGGCTTCTTCTGCTTCTATATCTTTCTTTTTCTTCTCTTTTGTATAGGTTCTGAAATTTTGAATTAGGTGAATAAGGTAGAGTAGTGTTAAGTCTAAGTTGTAAATGGAGTATGCAAATTATAACAACTGCATTTTATGAGAAAATGTTAGCCAATTTGTGTAACATTATATTACTGTTGTCAAGTTGTCTCCATATTTGTATGCTTATGATTATATGAATTCAATATATCAAGGATTGTTTAAGTTTTTCATCACAAATTTCATGTGATTATGTTATTTGGCCATTGTTCTCTTTCAAGTAAAGTCATTAAATTACTTTGATTAAATCACTGTAATCTTGAGTGCACAAGTGGGATTGGTGAGTAGAACGTTATGGCAATAAGAGTGGGTTTGTTAATGCTAGGCATTAACATATTTTAAATCCATTGGTTGAACTTAATTTGCTGATAGGATCTCTGTTGATGTTTTATATTGGAATTCATGGCCCATGATTAGGCACTGACCTATCACAAAGCCTGAGACATTTTTAGAAATAATGATTATAAATTTAAATCATATTACTTATCATTCCCAGTTTGTTTGTGTGTTGAGCTCATTTTAATGAATCACATCTCTCATTTTTAAATGAGGCATTACTGTAGAGGTCAACCAAGCCTTTAGAGTACTGTGAATTTCAAAAAACTAGACAATAACCATCTATTTATAGTGTATTTGTAACTTTAGCACACGAGTATCTATAAATATATTGTTGGGATTACCCTCCCTAGTTTAACAAATCCAGAAGTGTAGGAGATTTCAGTCTCTAATTGAATCTTGTTCGTTGGCCACATCAACCCATTGAGTTTGAATATGAGAGAGTGGCTACTCTTTAGGACTCATTGCATCTATTGATTTGGGAACCAACAAACATTATCATTGTCTTTTGCTGATAAATTATCCATACAATATTCTCCACATCCCATATCATGGATTTGGACTTTGGGGTTTGGTGGTGTGGTAAATGAAATGGATGATTTTAAGAACTTAGGATCAACATATGCTTGAGAAGGAAGTGCTTCATGATTACTAGGGATTGTGATTTCATTTTTAGGGTTTAGATTATGGAAATAAATGAGGGTATGTGCATGATCATGATGGGCCAAAAAGTGGCGATATGATGGGTACGTGTAGGGTATGAGGTTGACGACTCTTTTTTAACCAAAATTGATGAAACAAAAAGAGTTTTTAAGGGATATTCTCATCTTTCCACCAATATAAATTATGCTTTACTTTGAATTTAATAAATAATTATTATTCATTTTCAATTTGAATTACAACTAAAGTTCTGATTGATATGCTAATTGAAAAACATTTATAGCTTTCAAACGCTATAACATTTTTTGAATCTGAAACATGCATCACATTCTATGCTTCACATACTATAGGATTAAAAAAAAAAAGAATTTCATGAAGTTTTGACCAAGTTAAGGTGGTCAAAAATATGAGTTTTTATATTTTTTAAAATTTGTAATAAAAAAATTATAATTAATTATTTACTTGGAAAAAAATTATAAAAAAATATGCATCACATCACATGAGTCCTCTACTTATATCTAAAATATTATAAAAAAATATTATCATTTTTTTGTGGTTAGAATTGGTTAGATAGACACTTCTTATTTTTTTCCACTGAAATTTAAGTACTCTTGCATTGAAATTTCAAATTTTCACCAAATAGATTTAAAAAAAACCTAGTAGTTTAGAAACAACATTCAATTTTCTATAGATTCTATTCTTATATATTTTTTAAATAATATAGATAAATTATTCAAATTTTCACGTCAAGTTGCCTAACTCTAATTTTTCTAAATTTTCATCACCATTTAAGTGCCTTTTTTTCCATGATAATCCTACACATACCCATGAAAGGGTCTGAATCTCCTTGTATTGTGATTTCAACACCATTGTGTGGGAATCTAATGTACTAATGGTATATAGAAGGTACTACTTGCATTGCATAAATCCATGGTTTTCCAAGGAGGATGTTATAGGTCAGATGGAGATCAAGAACTTGGAAAACCACATCCTTTACCACAAGCCCAATTTTGTTAGTAAATTAACTGATCCTTTCGATGAGCGCTCCTCTTCATCATATGCCTTTATGGTAATCTTTTTCTTTGGATCAATTGCATTTTCAGAGAACCCTAATTCTGTGATCAATTTTTGAGTACAAATATTAATACCTACTCCTCCTTCTATCAGAACTCTCTTGATATTAACTTTATGGACAAGGACTTCAATGTGTAAATGTCTGTTATGTGGTTGCCAGATGGAAAAATCATTGTTCTTAGTAAAAGTGACATTGTGAGGAGAGGTGATGTGTCCCACCATAGCTTGGAATTGATCCACCTATAGGTTTATAAGTACTGTAGCAGTAGCAAGCACTTTATCTAGGATAACTTTATGCTTAGGAGATAGGCGTAACAACTCAAGTATAGAAATTTGTGCAAGCGTTTTACCTAAATGCTCTATTAGGTTGTATTGTGAAGTTGGAATAGTGAGTTTTGAATTAGGACCTCTAAGGGTAACTGTGCCTCTACTGGTAGTAACATTGCAATCAGGTTCTTTTCCTTTTATAATGAAAGTGTTCACTTGATTATCAACCTCACTAATGTTAGTTATGATATAGTCATACTTAGCAATAGTATATAGTTCACATCATCACTAGATTTAGGGGCCTTTCCTTTATCCTTGTCATTCTTAGGGAAAGGGCTTTTAAACATCTCGCGATCATAGTTCCTAGATGAAGTGTGTCCATCCATTGCTATCTTACTGTCATCAATAAGGTCTTGAATTAGATGTCAAAGTTTATTGCAACTATTAGTCTTATGTCCTTGTTGATCATCATTACACCATGGGGTTTTGACTTGTGGATTGCATTCTTTCATTTCAGGTAGTGTTATAAGATTATTTTCAAGGAGTTCTTTTAATGTGGATTCAAGCAATTTTCCCAATGGTGTCAAATTTCATTTAGGGAAACTTGTTTGTTTTTATTTTCCTTTATCGAAAGATGAATCTTCAAGGTTGTAGATAGGTGATGATGTTGTATTTTTTTTTGCATCAAAAATTCCGTCATTGACTACATTCTTGTTCTTTACCCAAAAAGGTGTCTTGTTGCTCAGACCTGATTTTTGATCTTTGTCGTTAAACTTATTAAGTTTAATAGTTCCATCATTGATGAGAGTTTTTTCAATTCGAAATCCAATTTCTATGACTTCATCAAATGAATCCAAGAAAAGGAAAAGTTCCTTTGCAATTTCCTTGTTCAAATTTTGACAAAGGGGGTCAACCGATTTTTTTTCTAGAATAGTATAAGGTAATCATTTTTTGAAATGTCTCCATCTTTGTAAAAATGACACAAAAGATTCTCATTGATTTTTTTTGGTGTTAAAAAGGTTTTTCATGGTCACTTTAAGTTCATAGTTGAAACTATAATTGGAGAAAAATTTATTAGCCAGTTCTTGAAAAGATTTGATGGTCAGGAGTAATCGTGAAAACCACTCCATAGTTTATGCTCCTAGACTGCGAGGAAATAATCCCACAAGGTATGTCTCATCAACTGCAAATTCCAAGGTAGCAACACAAAATTATCTTAAGTGGTCTAAGTTAGGATCTCCTTTTCCCTTATATTTATCAAGTCTCGGTATGTTCCAATGACTAGGAAAAGGTGGAATTGGTATGCTTGTATCAAAAGGATAAGGACATATATCTTCAATGGAGAACTCGTGGGATGATGTTTTACTATTCTTGAGAGTATTAAATTCTTGTCTCAGTGCTCTAAGATCATCCAAAATAGAATTGTTTGTAGGTGTAGGTTTTGAAATATTTGAAGATCTCTTGTAACCAGGTTGTAAATAAAAGGGTACGTGATCTTCAATTCTATCCTCATTGTTTGTTTTTGTATCCTTAGGTTCACTAGATTCATTTTTGTCATTCATCATAAGTAAGGATATGTCAAAATTAGGAGGTAGTTTGATTCCATCATCAACAAGGGCTTTGAAGTATTGTTGTGGATTTCATTTGACTACCTTTGTAAGCAGTTTAGTGAATCTATGATCATTAAGTGCTTCATCTATATGGGATTGGGTTATTTCTTTGTTATCAATTTCATTTGTTTCACTAGTTGTAACACTAATGTGATCTTCCCCATGAAAGTCTTTTCCCCAAGGGTTCCCTTCTTGAAATATTTTTACTCTTATTCTAGGGGTCATGGGTGATTGTTTTGATCTTCAACCTAAGACTAGATAATGTATGAGACTCGATATTAGGATGTAATGAAAATGGATATGATTCTAAGATGAGATATGGGAATGGAATGGTATGGTATGACAAAAGTGATATGATAAGAATGCAAGAACTCAAGGAAACTCTAGGTCTTAAGCTAATTATGAGGCAAGGATTTACTTGTGCTATGATGGATAAAAACAAGGATAAGTGATCAAGAGAGCGTAAGTAGGATATGATGAACCCCAGAAAGATTTCCCTACTCCAGGACAATGGTAATTCCCTAACTCAAAGATGATAAACCTCAAGTAATGCAGGCGATTAATAGCCAAAGGTTTGATTTCAAGACCTAGGAAGAGTAACCCAAGTGCAAGCTAAAGGTTTATTTGACCAATGATGGATATGCAAGGGTGGAGGATATGTAAGGACTAGGCTGAATGCAAGGATTGAAAGATCACAACTTAAAGGATGATACCCCCAAGATATTTAAATGATAGGCTCATTTTGGATGTTTTTGTTGTTTGACTTTTTGGGGTTTGCAAGGTTGAGATGTTGCAGATTCCTAAGTGTGATGTTTGGTTGAGATTGTTTTGGAACAAACATGCAAGACACAAAAAATATAATTTTTTTGAGTTTTATTTTGATGTGAAACAATAGACACTTTGAAAACACTTTGCACAACCTAGGATAGGAAGAGATACTACCTACAAGATCCCCACTTTGATTTCTCTAGCCACTTAAACAAGGCAGTCAGCTATGGAATTGGTGACACTGGCTCCCCTTACACAACACGGGCACACCAAGTCTCATTCCCCCAAAGAGGAATTTTTTCCTGTACACATGAATAGTGAAAACATGGGGCGACTTCAAAAAGATTGTTCCTGTGGTAGCAAGTAAAAAGGATTTTGGCCACTAAAACAAAGGTTCTTATTCTATGTTTTGGAGAAATACCAGTGCCTATATGCGAGACAATATTAGCTTAATTAAGAGGCCTCCCAATCCTTTCCTAAGAAAGGATTTTGATGTATCATGCAGACACTAGGGGCAGAACTTGTCTGCATAGGACATCCTCACTAGTTGATTGAAGACTTTCCCAACGATCATGACAATTTATATAGCGGACCGAAATAGTGCCACTTGGGTCGAGTTCCCTCTTTTTATGTAGGCCTTCTAAAGGGTAAACAAAAGCAAGGAAGTATGTTGTTTTTGATCTCCCAGATTGCACAAAGTGCAAGGAGAGAGCATACACAACACCTTTTCCTCACACTCATATGGGGTTCATTTTAAATCCAAATCAAAATGTGTGGATGGTTATACAAAATTTCAAATGAAGGTTTTTGATTCTCAAGATTGTCAAGTAGCACAAGAGAAGAGAATACACATCCAAACACAAGATGTAAACTAGAAGACAATGCAAGCACTAGTTAATTTTAACTCCACTTATGATGTCAAAGAAAACACTCGAGTTCTTTTTAGACCAACTAATCTAAATGTGATCTAATCTACAAAAAATACACAATATTTCAAGATAGATTCTCTGACAATCGAACCTACAACACACTAATTAGTAGTTTTATGCCTCCAATCTTCGACAAACGATTGTTTATGTTTAATTCTTTGACATGTGAAAGTTTAAGTTTTTGTTTTCAATCCTTGGACATGCGAACCTGCACAAAAGCCCAGTCAACATGGATTAGCTACAAAATCAAAATTAAACTAAAAAAAAATGACATTAATCTAAAAAATTAACTAAGTTAATCCAACTAACAAAAGTGAATCTAAATTAATCGAAATTATATTTAAGAGAAATTACTAAAATTAATTCTAAATTAAAATTAATCTAAATTAATACTAAAAAAAAACCTTAATACTAATTAATCTAAAACTAAAACTAAATTAATCTAAAATGATCACAACTAAGATTAATCTAATCTAATATAAATCTAACAAAATTAATTAATCTAAACTAATTTAAACTAAAATTAATCTAAATTAATACTAAAAAAAAAAACTTAATACTAATTAATCTAAAATGATCACAACTAAGATTAATCTAATCTAATATAAATCTAACAAAATTAATTAATCTAAACTAATTTAAACTAAAATTAATCTAAATTGATCAAATCTAGTATTAATCTAAATTAACAAAATTAATCTAAATTAGTCTAGACTAAAAATTTATCTAAACTAACAAACCTAATTAATCTAAAATTAATCACTAAAATTAATCTAAATTGATAAAATTAGAAAAAACTAAAAAAATCAAACTAATCTAATCAATTAAACAAAAAATTAACTTATCTTAAAGCAAGAATGCCCAATCAATGGACCAAAAATAGTGTGACCTTCATGGTGCAGTCATGGTGTAGCTCTGATAATAGATATGCTATTCTAATGGACTAAAAGATCCCAATTTGGTGTAGGTCGGGTGGATGGTCACAAAGGATGTGGGGTTCAGTTTTTTATATTTTGCCTACCAAGTGCAAAATTTTCTAAAACCCTTTTCAACAATTCATTTTGTGCACGTCTATCAATCTTGGTGTTCCATTCGATCACTTTCTTTGCCGTAGGTGGAGAGCAGGTTCTTAAAAATTAAGACGGTGAGGGATCAACCTGCTTTTGAATGGAGTAAAAGGGAGAAAAAAGTTATGTAATTTGGATTGTGGCTGGCACAAAGTCGAATCTCTTGAGAAAAAATCAATTCAAAATCGAGAGGCCGAGGATAGTCGTTGTATCTTGGGCACTTGCAATCTTTTTGCTAGAAAATGCAAGGGTGCCTTGAGGGAGGCATCTAAGAGAGCAAGGCCTTTTGTTAGTTGTAGGTGTATCTAGGAATAGGGAGAGAAAATTAGGAATGCATATTTCAATTCTGACAGATACAAAAGACAATAGTAACTTCAGTGCAACATAGTAAATGTATTTCAAACGATTACCATAGTAACCAACACAGATACAATTATTACCAGTGTATAGCAAAATGTATAAAAATGTATATTAAACAGTTATCATAGTAATCAACACAACAACAAATCAATTAAACACAATTATTTCTGCATTTTCGAAGACATGGGTATCCTCACAAGGCGAAAATATGAAATGCAAAATAAGTTCATAAGTTCATTCTCAAAATTTTGTTTATAGGAAATGTGTATCAAAATGTAGATTGATGGAAAAATGAAAAATAAGTTCATAAGTTCATTCTCAAAATTTTGTTTATAGGAAATGTGTATCAAAATGTGAAATCTTTAAAATGCATATCAAAATGTAGATTGATGGAAATGCATGCATGCAAAATGTGAAAGCATAGATAAACCAGATAAATCTTTTGTAAAGAGGCCTCAAAGAAATGTGGTCACACAAAATCAACACTAACTAAGAGCACAATCAACATATTTGATTTCTTTTACGAGTAGAAGAAACTATGAAAAAATACTCATCCAGTTGGGTTTACCATTCTGTTTATGCTGAAAATTAAAAACTGATTTAAAGCTATAAACCCAAAATTAAAATTTTAACATAACATCAATGAAGTTTTTCTAAAATGAACACAAATGAAAAAAAACAAAATACTACACTACGAAAACCAAAACATATGCATTCAAAAGAAAACTAACCCCATTGCTTTCATATCATTTAGAACTTGTATAATGTATTTGGTGCTCTCATATTTTCACAAGCACAAATGCAATAAGAAGCTATAATGAATAGATAGTGAGTAAAATTGAATCTGGTTTTTAGTGAGAAGAGAGGGTTTATATAGATGTCCTCACATGATGGATTCATGTTGTGAGACAAATATGGGATTAAAGAGTGTAGTGGAGAAATGAATTTTTATCCCATATTATTTAATCAAGTGCAATTTATTGAAATGAAAGAAATAAATGGGTTACTTTATGATATAATAAAAGTTTAGGAATTTAGAATAAAGTGGATTTGTGAATTAGATGAGTGATATAAATTTAAATGGATTTATACATGAAAATGCAAATGATTTAAAATATGCAATGGATAGAAGATTAATATAAATTAAAGTAGGATATTATTATGCATGAATAAAGTGTGTATGAAATGGATAAAGGTATGTGTAGGATCATGATGGGCCAAAAAATGGTAATAAGATGGGTATGTGTAGGGTGGGTGATCCCACAATAGTGGTTTACAATTTTTGGCCAAACTGGACACTGAAATATTTTTTTTAACTAAATCTTTACTTTCGGGCACCTATAGCAGCTAAACCATGAGGAATTTGAAGAAGATGCAAACTAGAGTTTTGTGAAATTTTGTCTATAGATTCTAAATATATTTTTTTCAAAATTTTTAGAATTAGATTGCACTTCTTTTTCCATCTCCCTCAAAAACTAGTTTTTTTGAAAAAACAACATTTTTAAAAAGTGACGCTCACCGTATCACGCATAAATTTTTTTCCATGGAGGATAAAATTCTAATTCTTTCTACAACTTTGTTTTTTACTTTTAGATAGTTTTATTGAATATTTTTTCTTTAATCAAGTTTCAAATTCAAACAAATTATAATTCAGACATAGCGCGACCGTATAACACGTAACTTTTCTTGTATGTATCAAAATTCAATTTTGTTTTCTTTTTGGATCAAGGACTTCAATAATTTGTGCACTAATATTTTAATTTTTAATAATGCTATTTTCCACATAGAACATAGAGCTTGATTTTCTGAAAACCTACATTCACGAGAAATAAAAATAAATATAATAATCAAATTAAATTTATTTAAAATTATACTTTTGGGAAGCTTATAATAAGACTAAATACTTTAAAAAATAAATTTAAAATGAATTCATTTGATCCCTAAAAGGTAAATCAAAGTGGTTTTATCAGCATTTTGATAGGTGTAAAGGAGACTCTGTTATAGGTATGGTTTAAAACTAGCGGGGTTCTATCAAAGGGTTTTGATTTAAGGTAGTTTGATCAAACCCTCTTCGATTGGAATTATTTAAATGGAACTTTTCAAGGCTTAAATCATTATATTTTCTAAAAATATGTGATTTCAAAAAAATCAATTCCTCAGAATTGTAAACCACTATTGTGGCGACTAGGGTATGTGGTGGCAATTTTTTACCCAAAATTGATGAAGCAAAAGGGTTTTAAAGGATATTCTCAAATTTCCGCCAATATAAATTATGCTTTACTTTGAATTTAATAAATAATTATTATTCATTTTCTATTTGAATTATGACTAAAGTCCTGATTGATAGGTTGATTGAAAAACATCTATAGCTTTCAAACAGTATCACATTTTTTGAATCTGAAATATGTGTCATATTCTATGTTTCACATACTATAGGATTAAAAAAAATAATGAATTTCATTAAGTTTTGACTGAGTTAAGGTAGTCAGACATATGAGTTTTTATATTTTTTAAAAGTTGTAATAAAAAATTCATAATTAATTATTTATTTGGAAAAAAATTACAAAAAAATATGCATCACATCAGAACATAAGTCCTCTACTTATATCTAAAATCTTATAAAAAAATATTATCATTTTATTGTGGTCAAGGTGGTTAGACAGACACCTACTTATTTTTTTCATGAAATTTAAGTACTACTACTTTGAAATTTCAAATTTTCACCAAATAGATTTAAAAAAAAAAAAAACCTAGTAGTTTAGAAACTACATTCAATTTTCTACAAATTCTATTCTTGCATATGTTTGAAATAATATAGATAACTTATTCAAATTTTTACGTCAAGTTGCCTAACTCTGATTTTTCTAAATTTCATCGCCACTTAAGGACCTGTTTTTTCCATGACGATCCTGCACATACCCATAAATAATTTATAAATAAATGGTTATGCAAATAGATAAATTCTTATAATATGTTAATAATTTAAGTGAATTAATGAATGAATAGAATAAAGTATTAAATGAATCAATTAAATAGATAATAATATCCATTTAATTAATAGACAAAAAATATGACGATTGTGAGGACATATTTTGAGTGTCTATAGCATGAGTTCAAGTATATATTTGATCCCTAATTATTGATAGTCCTTAAGTTACATTGCATATCCTTTTGTGCTCTCAATATTTTTATTGATGGTCAAATGTTTTGGTTGAAGGATCATGGTTTGTTCAACATTTGATCCCTTATACTTTACATTATGACTCATAGAATGGTTTGTCAAGGTTCCCTATTTTTTTTCACTCATTTGGGTATGAGTTGTGCAACATGTTTGAATCTTTGATCCCTAATGATTTACACTATGATCAGTAGCTAGGATTAGGTCATCATAAATTCTTATGTTGGTCTACCTTTTCGGTATGCAGTATGTGGTATCCTTGATGTCTAATCTTTGACTTAAATATTATTCACCTAATAATAGATTAAGGTATCAAGTTATATTGAGTTCATTTTCATTTAGGTAAATGTTAATGAATACATTCGATCCTTGAATCTTGATAAAATGAGGTTCATTGTAGGTATTGGACCCAGTGGTTCCTTGATACATAGTATAGGATATAGTTGATCTCTAAAGTTTGATAGAGAGCTAATAGTTAAATTTTGGATAGATTTTAATTTTGGATGACTAACCATAAGGACAGTTATGTGTATGTGCAGGATCATCATGGAAAAAATAGGCCCTTAAGTGGCAAAGAATTTAGAAAAATCAGAGTCAAGAAACTTGACGTAAAAATTTGAATAAGTTATCTATATTATTTAAAAAATATGTACAAGAATATAATTTTTAGAAAATTTAATGTAGTTTCTAAACTACTAGGTTTTTTTAAGAAAAAGCAAAT
This sequence comes from Sequoia sempervirens, assembly GCA_007258455.2. Lineage (NCBI taxonomy): Eukaryota > Viridiplantae > Streptophyta > Pinopsida > Cupressales > Cupressaceae > Sequoia > Sequoia sempervirens. The sequence continues at coordinate 491,611,184 of VDFB02000017.1, forward strand.
TTATTTGGTTAAAATTTGAAATTTCAATGCAATAGTACTTAAATTTCAAGGAAAAAATAAGTAGGTGTCTGTCTGACCACCCTAACCACAATAAAATGATAATATTTTATAAGATTTTAGATATAAATAGAGGACTCATGTCCCGATGTGATGCATATTTTTTTGTAATTTTTTCCCAAGTAAATAATTAATTATGAATTTTTTATTACAACTTTTAAAAAATATAAAAAACTCGTATGTCTGACCACCTTAACTTGGTCAAAACTTCATGAAATTCAATTTTTATTTTTTCAATCCTATAATATATGAAGCATAGAATGTGACGCATGTTTTGGATTCAAAAAATGTGATACCATTTGAAAGCTATAGAAGTTTTTCAATCAGCCTATCAATCAGGACTTTAGTCGTAATTTGAATAGAAAATGACTAATAATTACTTATTAAATTCAAAGTAAAGTATAATTTATGTTGGTGGAAATTTGAGAATCTCCTTTAAAAACCCTTTTTGTTTGATCAATTTTGGGTAAAAAAAAGTCATCAGCCACATACCCATCATATTGCCACTTTTTGGCCCATCATAATCCTACACATACCCTTATCCTTTCAATATTTGTTTGATATTCTATGATACATGATTTATATAGATTTTTAGTATAATTTCAATAGCTCCTACCAAAATGAAGTACAAATTCAAGTTGTGCAAGTCCCCTTTAAATATGTTCTCACAATAGAATGAGGTTGGAGATATATACTTGGGTCACATTGATGTTGTAGAATTCCTATAAAGGATTCCCAAGGAAGGAGACAAAACCTTCATGGCTACTTGTTCAATATTCTCTTGATTGGATGAGATTATTTATTTCCCAATCTTGGTGTAGTCCCTTGAGATAGTGCTATGTTATGCCCAAAATTATGATCAAGGCTAGATTAAATTATTTGGCCCATATGTTGAATTTGTAATAGAAAAAAATGTACATTTTATAGATAAGGCTGTTGATCTCCTAGTGTATGCACAATATGAAAGTATTGACATGAATAAGGCTTTGAAATTTTATGAGAATAAAAAAAATTCCAAAATTTTCTTTAATTGACACCTTCTTGTACCAAGGAAATTTGCATAAAAATAGCAAAGGTTTAGTATATGGAGTACATTTAAAGAATATACAAAATATCTTATCACACTCCTCAATAGATTGTATGGGCACCATCATCCTAATAATTCTAGCTATGGATGTGTTATCACATCCTAACTTGATAGAAAAGGGGAAGGATATTTCCTAGAGGACCATCCTTAGTGATAGTTGGCATGATAAATTGTTTGATGTGACAAAAAATACTAGATTCTATATGATATCATATATAGTGTTTTTATTTAGCTATTAGGAAAAATTTATAGGATTAAGGAGGGTTGGCTCACTAAAATTGGGAGAAAAAAATTGTGCCATGATTATCCCCAATCAAAGTTAAAGGAGAGCTAGAAGAAATATTTTTTTCTCACTAATGCCTTCATTTTTGTGATAATAAGAGGGATTGAGAATTATTTTTCAAAAAGGTATTCTTTATAGGTGTAGACACATAAAATATACCGATTGACATTGTGCATCTGATCTCGACTACTAACACCATTTCATCTTGAATCATCCTTCGATCTAACCATTTAATCAAATTTCCTTATTTGATTAAATTCATCAACATGCCTTCTTAATTGAATAAATCATTTTATCTAATTAAGTCAAATTCTTTGTTAGTTAAATCAATCCATCTGATCTAATTATCCCTATTTAATTAAATAATTAATTTTATTTGATTAAATCTCTAAAGTCTATCCATTAAATTAAATAAATTAAAACCTTATTTGATTTAATCTAACACCATCTCTTTTAATTAAATAAATCAAAATCCTTATTTAATTAATCTCTTGTCATATTCCTCTCTTATTTGATTTAAATAAATCCATAAATTTGAGTCAAATAGGTCACATCATCTAACCTCTCTCATTAAATTAATTAACCCTTGATTAATTTAATCTCATCTCATCATCCTCTAGATTTTGCAAGTTCCACATGAAAATAGATTTAATTCATTTATTAAATCTCTATTTTCCTCACAAGGCATCTTTTGGAATATTCTTCAATTTGAATTCAAAAATTCCAAGTCAACATGTACATCCAACAAGGCAATAACTTCATCTTACATGTCCTTTGCCTTGAGCCAAGTGGCATTTATTGCATTTTCCCTTCCCTCTTGCAAGTCATTTCAACAAATTTGAAATTCAAAAATATGTATTTATTGGCACAATCCCCAAATCTTTCACATCCTCCATCCACTCATAGATTGACAAGTGGCATCTTGCCATTGGATGAATGTTAGTCCCACATTGGTCAAATTTGGACATTTATCCATCTTGGCATTCTATAAATAAGGAGCACATATCCTCATTTGAACATCCATAATTTATGCAAAGTTACCATGCTCAAATATCTCTCAAAATTTCGTCCATTATCATTGAGTTCTTAATTAGGTTTTGGCTTGGAGGTCTCATCCTTCATCAACAAAGTGGATAAATCACATCAACATATCAAACTTACATCTTAGGAATTGGGAAAGGGCCAATTTTCACATCAAATTGGCACCAATTCCCCCATGGGAACATGAGTTTGCACATTTAAATTAGGATTCAATATTTTTTTTGTCATTTCCATTGTATTCTTCACTATTTTCTTCCTAATTTGAGTGTTGTAAATGTATTTCATGGATAATCCTCATTTTAGCTTGCAATCTCTTGTTTAACTTGTTTACTCATGTTGTTTTACAGGTACTAGGATTGGGGTTTGTACAATAGGCAACCACTAAACTAATAAATTGGAGGAACTAGTATTTATCCAATTCAATATATTTTCATACATCAAAGTTGCTAACTTCCACAAGGAACCATACAAGATTTCTCAATACCCAAGTGATAGATTGATTTTGTTTGAGATATATACAAGTTACATAAATGCATATGCAGAATGACCAACAAACATAAGTTTGGATATGTTATCCCTATCAAAGTAAGGGTATATTCTTGTTCCAATACGTAGAATTCTAAGAAAAAAGAGGTTGAAATGGCCCTAGTGTCAGTGGACCTGATTGGTGATATAATGTCCAAATTGAATCCTATTGGGATGATCAACCCATTAATAAGAAAATTCTTTAAAAACGGTCCTATCTTTGAACACCACTGGGCTAATTTTCTAGATGATCATGAAGTTAGAATTAAGGACTACTAAAATCTAATTGTAAAAATGATTTGAACTTGGGGGTTGATAATACAATAAAAAAATTTGGTAGATGATGGAAAGGTCCTACATCCATCATACAATATTGATATAATATTTCATCAACCAATCACTAATATGGATTGGTTTACATTGAAGTCTCGTCATTGGAAAAAAGGGCTATATAGTTTATAAATATATTAGTATAATTGGATTAGCCTTACCTAATGTTGGATCCACACCCAAAGGCTAAGAAGAAGAAATATCAAGTTGGGGAATCATTTGGTGGAGAATGTGAAGAAGTGGAGCAAAAGGACATAAGAGAAAATAGGGTTGCTTCCACTAAGAGGAAAGAAAAGTAAAGGGAAATAGTCACCATTGATTCAAATGAAGGTGAGGAAGATGATATCCCAATCATCATGAGAAGAAACACAACCTCTATATCTCCTCTTATTGTTAGGTCACCATATCATGTCCCTTAAAAATAAAATAATCCCTCACCACCTCATGATTCACCATCATAATTAGCACCTAGGTCACCTCCTCTTTTTCAAAGTCTTCCACCAATCCAACTTACATACCAAGCTCCAACTCCACCAAAACTTCCTAGTCCAACCCATGGAATTCCTATTCCTTCACCTCCTGATTCTCCACCACACACAACAATACCCTCACCTCCACATATTCAATATCTGAACCAACATGTGGGTGATAATTGATAGCAAGAGGAGTTATTATAAGAGGTAAAAAAGTGAAAATTTTGATAGCCTAGTGAACCAACATTACATAGACTATAGTCTTGACTCCCCCTCCTTTTCCTCCCCACCTTCCATAGGTTGAGACTCTAGGTCTCCCTGTTTGGCTCAACTATGCTTTTCAAAAGAGAGAAGGGGAATATATCTAGGAGGAAGAGAATTTATTTTTCATGGTAGAGTTGTTTCAAGACCAAACTAAGTCAAAAGAGGGAAATGACACTCATCACTATATAAGTAAATGAACAAGCTACTAGAGTGGATCATATAGCAACCCCCATGGTAGATAATCCTAAGCATAAATGACACCTAGGGATGACACAATAAAGTAAGTCAATTTGGGGTCCCTAACTAGAGAATATGAAAAGAAATCATAGAAGCTAGTTGTTTCCACCATACTTGAGGTGATGAGAAAATATTGAATACAAAAGAAGAACTTAAATCTCAAGTGGGATAGCTCACTTCTTATATTAGTCACTTAATAGGATAAATTGATTCTATTGTATCTTCTCAAAAAAAAATGGTAGGATAAAGTGATAATTCTTAGTATCTAGATCTTGAGGGATCCTCCTTGCTACCTTTAACTAGAGATAAGAGTTTCAAGTTCTAGGTACTATGGTAATAAAGGAAGCATAGATGACCTATCATAATATTAGTGTTGAGGTAGGTATAAGTATGTAAGATTAACTTAGATCTATAGATGATTAACTTTTAATGTGGAAGTATTATCTCCTAATTTTTTAGAGAATAAAATCCACCCCTCCAATGAATTACCCCAATTGGAGATTTTTTACAAGGACGATTAAGAGTTTTTTTCTAGAATGGTTGAAGGATGGAAATCCTAGAATAAAGACACACAAAGAATGTAAGAACAATTTGAATAGGAGAAGAGAGGTTACAAAAAATTTAGTTGAAAAGAAAGATAAATTTACTTAAGGATCTCTCTTTACCTTCCAAGAAAATTAGCCATTTTTTTTCCCAATAACTAAAATAATAAAGGAATTAACCATTTGCATTGATTAGTAGATACCTTAGCTGACTATTAATGATGAAAGACAAGGCTACATTATGGGGGTTCTAGGGATATTTGACCATGTTTGGAGAGATACAAATCAAGATCAAGTGGTTAATATTCTCTCATAAAATGAAGCTTAATTACTATAAGAGGAAAAATAAGAACAACCTAAATGAGGCTATCACCTCCTTTCTAGGTCATTTTCTAGGCCCTACATGAAATTTATTATTTTCTAATTTATTCAAAATCGTTATTGTTTTAAACATATGTAATAACTAAACTCAAGTGGGTTCTTTTACTTTTGTAATGTTTTTAAGGTTAACTAAATATGTGACTTGTATATTTCAAAATTTGGACCCATGTGCCAATTTATAAGTAGGTTGACCAATTGTGTCTTCTAAATTTTGGATAGCCAAGGTCTATCACCTCCTTATAGAAATTTGTGAAGTGTTGGGCATATTTTAGATTAGTGAGTGTAAAATTTCTCTATGAAAATCCTATTGATCATTACAATCTACAAATATTTCATATAAATAAAAGATCATGCTTGTTGTTTTCTTGATGCTCCAATCTTGGTGATGATGTTATTTATCTCATCTCTCTAAATTGATTAACTTTGTGAGATCTATTTTATGGTTCTTCCATAGATTTGAAAATTGAATCTATGTATGGAATATGGTCATTCAATTGCATTAAACTTGAAATATATTGTGTCATATTTTCCTTAGATACTCACACTAGTATTGTGCATGGTTATGGGAATACTAACCATTAGAGCATTGGTATCTTTGGAAAACTTTGAAATATGAGAGATAAAGTGTGAATTATGATGTTTTGATCATTTTTTTTTGTTTCTTTTCCTCAAACCATAATCATCCTTTGATAATTTTTTTTGTTATAGGATAATTTAGAATAGGCTTAGATCTAGGTTAGGAACTAAGGAATCTAAAAATTACATTATTTTAGTCAATATAAGATAGGAAAATAATTTATGATTTAATTTTTGAAATATTAAACCTTCTATTTTAACATATCTAAATCACTTCATTATGTATTTCTATCTAATTTTATTTATACTAGTAAAGGATCCTTGTAAGAAAATCATATAGGCCACTTAGCTATTCGAACATAGTCAAAACCTAGCTAGAAAGGAAGCTTGGAGATGAACCTTCAAATTTTCAAGATAATTATCTAAGTGATTTATTTTTATACTTGATGTTGGTTATGCTAATATTTCCATCAATATAATTGGCACTAGGAGGGCTTCTTCAAGCTAATATTTGATAGGAAATATTCTAATGAGCCATAAAGAAGGATGAAATATTTCTTGTTTATGAACTAGCCTAGTCATCAATTTTTTAAGTTAGTCCAACATAGCCAAAAAAAGAGTGAAACAAGATATATATGGAAGGACTAGTTTAGCCATGAAACCATAGTTTGACAAACTAGACAATAAATCATATTACATCAAATGTCCCAATAGTTGCTACTCCCCTACCATTCAAGATGCCTTTCTTTAGGGTATATGATATCTCTCCTCTTAATATCCCTAGGCCTTTGCATTAAATACAAAAGAATCTTGAGAAGTTTTTCCCTAGTTAATTTATGAAGAGATTAAAATTGTCAAGGACAACATTAAGGAACTTTTAGGAAATATTAAATCAAGATCAAATCGATCATGCAAATTTGGTCTATAGGTTGTTCTCCTATTCTTAGGTAGAATTTTCATATAATTGGCACATAAATCTATTCTACAGGTCTATTACATCTAGGGGACAACTGTCAAACGAGTTCCTAAATTAATTTAAGATATATATTGATTTTTCTATTATATATCATTATTTTTTCCTATGAAAAAGGGAATCCAATGAGCCTTTAATTATATACAATACCAACTTCAATAGAATGCATAAAAGGTTGGAAAATTCGTATTGCATGGAGGAACCAAATTCTATACAAACTTACTTTGGGCCTTAATCATAAGCTAAGACATTATATTTTCCATGTAGAAATAGGCATCACCATTAAATTTTATTCCCTTAAAAAATAATTTTATACAATTTATTTTCTTAGACATTTAGCTAAATGTGTCATGTTATTGACTAAATTTGACCTTAAGTTTATTTCTCAAATTTTGATAAAAGGATAGGTTATGGCTGATCATTTGGGTAGTGCACTCCTTTTCCTTTTTCATTTACTAATCTAGATTATTGTCCTATTGATTTTACCCTCTCTTTACATAATAATAATAATCCATTATATATTTTATTTTATAGATATTTAGGTATAGGATTGGCTCTAGGTCTACCATGATAATTTCTCCCTAGTAATAAAATTCCACTTTCCTATCATGTAAAATTACCTTGCACGAATAAAATTATGAAGTATGAAGTTATTATATCTATATTTTACGTTGAAATTCTTCTTATTATTAAAACCATTCAAAGCTATATAGTGACTACTAGTTTATTATAGGATATGTGACTAGTTCTTTTTAAGTGAAACAAGACGAACACTCTCAATAGCATGACTTAGCCTTATCATCTCTTTATTATTTATCCTTATTTTATATCAATACTAGCCTATGTAAATAAAATCACGTGGTTACAGTGACTAGCATTGGTTCCCTTCCACCCTTCAATGATTTGGTAAATGATTATGAATTTGTTACTCATTCACTCTCTTTATATATTATCATAGGTAGTCCTTACTTTGATACATTTTTCTATATTAATATTGATTGTGATGAAGGGAAATTATATATACTTAATTGTTTTAACAATGATACATTCCAAAATAATAATTCTAAATTTTCTCGCACTCAAATACAAAAACTTGTAAAATTCTACATTGTTCTTTCTAATATCTTATATTGACAATTATGTCTTACTCAACCTAAAATATATTTTTCCATTCAAGGGTCTATTGGTTTCTTTTGTGGGAGATTTTTTTGGTGGATATTTAGTCCAAAAAATTATTTATATTGGTTGCTATTGGGAAAGAATAAGAAAATAATCCTTTTCTTTTGTCAAGAAATGCCCTCAATATTAACAACATATTAATCTCATTCAAGATCTTGTATAAGAACTTCATGCTTAGAATTCCCCTTGGCCATTTTCTATTTGGGGATTGGATATTATTGAAAATGTTTCTCCTCCTACTTCTAAATTTCATGCATTCATCATCACTATTATATACTATTTTACAATATGAGTTGAAGTTATTTCACTTCAATCGATGACTAGTGAAGTAATCTATAGGTTTCCTCTAGATAACATAATTTATCATTTTAGAATTCCTTCAACTCTTTTTTTTTTACAATGGTACATCATTTAAGATTAAAAATGTGAAGTAGTTCCTCAAGAAATTCCATACTCAAAATCACTTACTTATACCTTACTACTATTATTCAAATAGTCAAGTTGAGGCTTCTAATAAAATAATAGAATTAATTATTCATAAAACTATTAACAAATATCATAAATAATATCATACCCAACTTTTATATGCATTTTAGGCTTATTTCACAAGTATTTATTGAGATATGAGTGCTACCCTATACAATCTTTTGTATGATGTTGATATTATCATGGGTTTGGAGCTAGAGATTCTCTCTTTGTGAGTTTGGCTTCAAGGGCTCATTGATGATAATGCATATCATGAGAGACAATGAAAATAGCTTGAGATGCTTGATGGTATTGCACTAATTATCTTGAACATATCTAATATTATAAAAAATATCCTAATCATACATATAATTAGTATATTCTTCTCTATTATTTCCACCTTGTTTATTTGGTTCTTTATGAGAATCAACATAATGAAAAAACACTAACTATAAAAAAGCAAAAAAATAGTCCTAACTAGTTAGGTGCTTAAATTATCAACTTTTTTTATGGCCTAATGATCAATATTGGATCGAAACATGCCTCGTCAATTGTTTACTATAACTTTATAATCTTCATTTGCATTATAAATCCACTTGAGTTTAATGAGATGTCTAATTTTTGTGATGCTGAAAGAATGAAGAAGGCGACCTTCGAGTTTTTTGTCATTGATGCTAACATTGGTTAGTAATTGGCTAAGTAAACTATGTGTCTATGTTGTTTGGTATTTTGGTCCAAAAATCCTCTTAGTAAAAGGAATTTCTATGAGTTTTTGATATGTTGCTTAGGAGTGCCAGTTACAGATATAAATGAGCTTTCAACAATATTTCTTGATCCAGTTGAGTTATCCAAGTGACAAAAGTTTAGTATTTTTTTGGTCAACAAGGTTAAGAACTGTTTGTCCTTTGTGTGTTCCTTATTAGTTCCGAGCCAACCTAATGTATGGATGACACGTTTTTCTCTATGTTCCAAAAGGAATTTCGATTTGGGCCGAAAATTCATTTTGAATTTTTGTGTGTTCACATTCAAAGGCTGACCTAATTGATGAAGGAAGACATGACTATCTATACATGTGTGTATGATGGAAAGAATAACATATAGTCATAGAATATATTATGCAAGTGAAGCGACAAATAAAATAGTGTGAAGTTACTAATAATGATTGTATATCTACAACTGGAGCAAAATTTTGGTGTTTCGAGAGCTTAACCAGAACTGATTTCTACACTTTGTAGGTGGACTTCTCCATTTCACTTTTGGCAGTGAGCCATGTACCCTTTTGTATCTTGGCTATAAGCCATCTTTTGTATTCAAGTTGTGATCCTTTCAAGGACAGTGTGTCCTAGAAGTAAGCCATGTAATATCTTATAACTAGTTATAATATATTGTGAGTTAATCCTCACAATGGTTTTTCCCACTTTGAGTTTTCCATGTAAAAAATCCTGGTTTCAATGTGTTATGATCTATTTTATGTTTTGGTTCACTATTGCAACTAGATGTGGATTGATAATTGGATGGTTAATAATTAATTATGTTAGCAGAATACTAATTCACTCCCCCTCTCAGTATTCGATGTATTCAACAATTGGTATCAGAGCCTGGTTCCTCTGAAAAAGTCTTACAACTTGAGGAAGGTCTTAGAATTTGAATACATGGATAAAAAAAGCTCTCTTTTTCCTCTGGAAGAAAACTCTATGTCTGAGGAAATCAATGTTTCTCTTGAAGAATTAGACAAAAGCGAAGATGAGAAGGAAAATCTGAAAGGAAACCTGAAAGAAGCAAATGAATACATCAAGGAGCTAAGAGAATAGATCAAAAAGTTCAAGGAAAGGCATAGAGAGGTTAGTGTCCAGTTGAAAAAGGCTAATGAGGACATAACTAGACTGAAGGTGCAAGTAGAATAAAAGAAATGAATTGAGGAATGTCAAAAAGATGAGATTCAAAATAAAATTGATGAATGTACAAAGCTTGAACAAGAAGTGGTAACCTTGAGAGTTGATCTGGAAAAAGAAAAATCTCATGAAGAAAGATTCAAAACAAGCTCTACAAGGCTTGATGAGTAAATTACATCTCAAAAACCTTCTAAGGATAAAGGTGGTCTAGGACTTGAAGAAGGACAAAGCTCAAAGGAAATACCTATTTCCAACAAAGTGGACAATCAGAAGAAGCTTGAAGGAAATGCTCATCAAATCAAGAACCAAAGGAGCAATATCGAAAGGATTCCTATCCGATAGCCTAATGCTCAAAGGTTCCCATCTTTTAATGGCTTTTGTTTCTCATGCAATAAATTCAGTCATAGAGCAACAAAATATAGAAGTAGAATGAACTAGAATAGAATGAGTCAGAATGTTGGATTCTTTATTGGACAATGCTATTTTTGCAATAAGTTTAGACATAGAGCTATCAAATGTAGAAGCCATATGATGATGAATAGATTTAATGCTAGTAGAAGAATTTAGTCTTTTCAAGGCTATTGTTACATATCCAATATCTTGACAAAAGGCTAATTAGTGCAGGTCAAGGATGAATGCAAATTAGTTTGATCAAAGATATGTTGTGTGCTACACTTGCAACAAAACAAGACATATCTCAAAAATTTAGGAGAAAAATTCGGAAGAAACCTAATTCGGAACAAAAGAACAAGTTTGTGAACAAAGTAGATCCTACTGAAGTAAGAAAAGAAATGGAAAAAAATTGAAGAAAGAAGAACCTAAGAAAAAGGATGAATCAAATACATTTGTATCTACATCTAGTGTAGATACCTCTTCCAAAAATTGAACTAAGTAATGGTTTTAGGGGGAGTAGTTAAAACAAAATATAAAAGCCCTCGATATATGAGGTGTCAAGTAGTGACACAAGGATATGTAATGTGAGTCATCATTTTGAATGCATTGGAGAAATTTCCAGCAGAAAATAAGCAAATCAGGAGAATTTTAGAAATTTTCTTGGTTTACAATGTGTTTCATAAAGTGGTTGGCAACTTTAAAGCTAAAAAACATTAAATGTGAATTAGGGAAAAATTTGTAATTAATAAAGCAAGAGACTAAGTTAAGGTAAAGCACATTTGCACAATTTGGAAGAAGTAGTGCAAGATGAAGTGAGATTGAAGCCGATTTAGAGTATCATACATCAAAACCCTAGGTAGTTCTCGATAATCAGAAAAGGTATTCTCTATTATCTAAATTCTATGGATTTTAAAGTTGAAGGAACTCTTTGTTAAGCTTATTCAAGTTGTTTGGGGAATACGACTACTCCTACTATTGTGGAAATCTCTGAGAGACCCCAACCCAAATTTAGAAGATGTTCATTGGAAAGTGTATCAAAATGACCTCGTGGGTACGTTCTCGCACATTCAAAGCCATGTGCTACCCATCAAAGATCCAAGAACATACATTCATGGGAAGCTAGAAGAATTCAATCACCAAGAGCTGAAGGATTTGTGGGACAATGAGTTGATGAGAGATGATCTACCTCTTAAGGCAGAATATGAAAACCTAGTTTGAATGAAGTTGAACATTTGGAATTGGTTTCCAAAATTTTCCAATAAGAGTTAGGTGAAGTTTTTCACAATGGCCCTTAGTAGGGTTGATAGCGAATTTGTGTGGGAAAATGAACTAAGGGTTATCAACCAAGAGGCAATTTGAGTAGTGGTTGGTCTTTGTGATACTAGAACCATTTGAATTCTAAAGGAAGTGAAAAATGATGAATTCACAAGACTGACTAGTGCTAAATTTTATTTAAGAGTTTTAACTAAAAAATCTATTATAAACCCTTCTATCAAGTATGCTACCATCATGATTGGGCAGAAAATCTATTTCACTAAGTAAATTTAGTATCGGCTATGAAAATTCACACTGCTTATGAAATGGTGGAGAACAAAAAATATTTTGATCTTTGTGAGTTGCTTAGGTTGCAACAAACGGAGAACCTGAGTATGACTAAGGCAAAGAAACATGTTTTTAAATTTTGCACTTTAGTTTGTTGTTTGTTATTCTATTTTTTGAAGGAGTTACTGAGAAGAAAATGAATAATATGGGATAACATTAGACTGGTTTCTCATCATATTTTTTACCATTTGAGTAGTCTAGGAGATTTTAGGGCACAAAATAATGCCCTAACTACTTTATTTGTAGTATTTCATAATGAAATGCATGAAAGAGACTAGATTCTGAGGAATTTGGTGAAGAAATATGAGAATGAGATAACGTTTCTTGTGTCTATAGATGAATGCATCATTGAGGCTGTAGAACAAAAAAATTTGATGGATTGAACCTCTAGGATATGAAATTGAAGAATAAATGGAGGAGAGGTATATTGAGATTTTGTTGAGCAGTCCTAAGGACCCCTTTCTACCTAGGCATGGTACATATGAGGAGAAATCTATTGAAATACATTTAGAGGCTACTGCATCTAAAAGAAGAAAGAAGGTTGAAGATTTCTTCCAAGGTCAAACATACACTAAGGAGGATATAGAATAGTTGACGGAGGCTCTTGATGAAAGGAAAGCCAAATATGCTAAAAATCCCTCCAAACCTAGAAAATCAAGAAGACTATCTTTTGGTGTGATACCAACACCTATCTCTAATACTACCACCTCTAGTGCTACTAATATTGTGAAAGGGAAGAAGAAAGAACTAAGTTTCCCTACATATGTTGATATTGTTGCCTCCACCAATCCCAGTACCAGGGCATTTAAAAGGAAGAACACGCCTCCTGCCACACCATCTATTGCTTTAGGAAGAAGAAGAGTGAAACAAAAGGTTGACAAAAAAAGAAGTTTGAGTGATGTTGTTGAGGAAGAAATAGAAATTGGATTAGAAGAAGAACATCAATTGAAAAGAAACAAAAAGGGTTGTACCTCTGGTGAAGGAACCAAAAATAGAGTTGAGATCTCCATCGATGAGGAGATAGAAGAAGAGGAGGCTACTTACCAAATCCATATACATACAAAGAAGAATGAAGAAGGATAATCTAATCTTATGGAAGACATGCTTGGATCTCCTTTGGTAAGTGCTAAACCACCCTTAAATCTTGGAGCCTTAGTAAACAATATGATTGACGATGATCTTATTCTAGTTGCTAAGCTATATTATAAGGTTAATGATGAAGGGAAAGAAACCATCATAAGTGATTTTATTCAGTACATAGTTATTTGTAATATAAATATGGATACCATAGAATCAAAAGTTACTAAAAATGTGTGGAAAGAGTTAGTACTTAGAAGAAAAGAGGCTTTAAATGTTGATGACAAGATGAGAAGTGAAGCCTTAAAATCCATTAGTTCTAGTTTTTTAGAGATAGAAATTGCAAATCTATTGAAAGAATGTTCTACATTTTTATAGTCAACCAAAGAGTTAATATGTTAATGACTAAGGAAGATGACTATGTGGGAAAATTAAGGCAAGACACTTAGGATGTAATCACACAATTAGTAAGGAGCTATGCGGTAAGAACCAGTTCTTCATCCCACACTGCTTAGGCAAATGAACATGCTATTGTTGTAGAAGTAATGGATAATCTAGTATTGGAGACTATTGATGAGACAGTTGGTGTTTCAGAGACCCCTGAACCTTCGACTAACATAGAAGAAACTACTAGCAAAAGGTATGATGACCAAAAGAAAGATCATTCTGGTGATAAGAGAGAACATCAAGAATCAACCAAAAATCGAGAAGAGAAAAGGAAAGATGAAAGTGAAGGGAGTAAGGACAAAAAGAAGAATAATGATAAGGATGATGAGGATAGAAGGGAGAAAGAAAATAGAGATAAGTCCTCTAGAAAGACATCCAGAGAAGAAGAAGAAAATGAAAATGAAAAAGAAGAAAGAGGAAGACAAGGAAGCCATTCCAGCCGAGAAGAGCAAAGGAGAAATTTCCAAAGGCCCTGAACCATCAAATACATCCAGAGAATCATCTAGAAGTACCCTTAAAGGTATTCTTTCAAGGAAAACCATACTCAACCTTGTGCTTCCACCACAGCTAGTCAAACTTCCATCACAACTAGGTTATGTGGACTTGACAAAGATTACACCCAATGATAGAATAAAACTAAGTGGCACTTTTCTCAGCTCTTTCACAAAATAAGTTACAAAGTCATATCAAAAGGAAAATGAATTGATAAATGAAGCTATCAAAGCTTTACAGGAGGAAATGTTACATGAGATAACTCTTTAGCTTCGATAAAAAAATTGAGGCTTATAGGTGATTTATTCAAAGAGTACACATCTAACCTCAAGGTAAAGACCACAAAAGAAGTGGAGTTGAGTCTGCCAGAGAAAAGACTATTGTTTTCGTAAGACAAGTGTACACTTGCACATGAAAAGTATTTGAAAACTTTGAAAGAGGTAAGAGAATGTGAAGAGGAAGCCCAACTTCTATTTGTTTACTGTATGAAGTAGTTGGAATCCACTCAAGGTATCAATAACTTAATCAAATCAATTGAGTCTCAACTTGTAGATGCTTCCAGAGATCATACGATTGTAGATGGTAGAAACTATGTTAGGTAAGTTTTTATTGTAGATCTTCAAAGTAAGTTTTTCATCCTATAGAGGTAGAAAGAATATGCTATGATATGGTATGCCCAGCTTGGAGACATAGTTATGTCAAGGCATATCTCTATATAAAATGCATCGATGGAAGCAAAAAAACTTGAGAAGATGAACATTGCTCAATCCACCCTAGAGGAAGGAGAAGAATTCCTAGAAAAATTAGAATCACTACATAAAAATATTTCTTGGGAAAAAGGAGTATGGGATGATGGAAAGTCGACTTGGGAAGCGATTCTCAAGGAGTTACAAGATGCCCCAATTATTAATTGGAAGTTTTTTTTATCTTTTCTCTGTCCTTCAAGTCCTTGATGTCAAAGGGGGAGAAGAACAAAAGAGTATGTATAAAGAATGTTATGTTATGTGTTTTGGAGACATGTGCCTCAAACTTACTGACATGAAAACTCCTAAAAGAGAAAAATCGGTGAAACCCTTAGAATGTCTTATCGAATAGCAGCTATGTTCTAAACTTCTGAAGAGCTCAGATCAGCGTGACTTTGGAGTTGTCTTGCCGACATAAGTCATCGGCAAGACATTGCTATCGGTGTGAAATTTCTAACTCTTTCCATCTTGGAAGATCTCTTGCCGATGGGTTGGTTCTTGGTGATCATCAAGGAGACTCTTGGTGACGGGTTGCATTGGGGAGAGACGTGAACCTTTGGAGTGACTCATTCTGATAGAGTATATCTCGCTGATGGATTTTTGCTCATTGTGAACTCTCAACGATACTCAAACTTTGGCCTATAATACTTGGTTGGGGTAACATGAAGTTCTATGAGAGACTTAGCGACAGTGTTAGTCTGGCTGATGGGTTTGATCGGTGTATGTCTTTCCAATGACCAGATGGTCGAGTTGACATGGTACTTCGGAATGCATCTTACTGATAGTAGATCTTTGACCGATGTGATCTGTTTCGGTGTGAGTCTGGCCGATGGGTGTGTTCGGTGTGACTCTTGTCGATGAAAGGTTATGAACTGTAGTGAGTCATTTTTCATCGAGGTGACTTAAGATCTCGGTGGGACTTTGTCTGATAGTGTTGTTCTTTTCGATGGTTTGTTTTAGTTGGTCATCGGTGTGACTTGGGACTTTGGTGAAACCTTCCCCGATAGTGGTTCTCTTGCCGATGGATATGTTCCTAATGCATATTGTTGTGACTCCTACCGATGGTATTTTTTTAGGGTGACATGAAGGCTCTATAAGAGTTTTGGTGACAAAGGATGTCTTGCCGATGAGGTGTTTTTGTCAGTATGACATGGAACCTCGGTGAAACCTTCTCCGATGCTTGTTCTCTTGCCGATAAGGCCGATCCTGTGATAGTTGGTGCTCCTGTTGCTCATTGGGGTGACTCAGGTTGACAAGATGGTTCGAAAGGTATGTGAGCTTAATGACATTAGGGAGACTTGTGGGTTCAATGTAACATTATGAACTCTTTCCGATGGATGTTGTCTTGTCGATGGGCTTGGTCGAGACCTAATGATAATGAATACATCGGTTAGACTCTGGCTGATGAACATGAAAGAAGACCGTGGTTGGAAGACGCTGACTTGGTTGACTATTGATGTGTATGATGTTCATTGGAGGATAATGAGTGAGTTGGAGAAGTTAGACCAGTTGAAAATTGGTATGACTATTATAAACCGAACTAATCTACAAAATTTGAACCATTTCCTATCTGCTGAAGATGAATGAATATACATTGGACATTTTACAGTACGATCAGAAAAAGGAAGGTTGAGGTAGCGTTATGCTACCGAAATATCTCTAGATTAAGTGTCTTGGTTGATCTCTTGTGCTAATCTACACTATATATTGTGTGAAGGTATTGTAATAGTGCAAAGGTTGTATGAACTGAGAGGTTGATCAGGGAAATGCAAAAAGGAGAGAGGGAAACATAATAGGGTTGCTGCCAGTTTGTCTCCAAATTGGAACAAGATGTAATCTCTATGAAAAGGTTATGAACCTGAGATTGTATTGTAACTTTGTTTGTTGCTGAATAATACAATGGCTTGGATCTTTTGGAGTGTGGGGTTTTTCACCCGAAAGGGTTTTTGCCACATAAATCTGTGTGTTCTAATCTTCTATATTATTTTTCATGTTTAATTGTTATGTTTGTTGAATCTATTTATGCAAGTTGTTGAAACTCAATTTTACATGTGCTTCTCTCAGAAGGATTAATGTGGGAAACAAACTATGTTTGATTCCGCTTTTTGACATAGTTGTATGTGTTTTTGAGTCAATCTAATTGAAATTAAAGTTACTGAAGGGACTACTATTCTTGGAGGTTTGTCTGAGATGAATTTTTTTTTCCAACAATTGGTATCAGAGCTTTCTTTTGGTTGTTGGTTCTGAGTATTTCTCCTATGAAGATTTCTTAGTATGTTAGGCTTGAGGAAATCTTGAGGAATTGGCTGATGTATTGATCCTTTGGTGAGTGGAACTCTTGTAATATTCAGAGACAACACATAGTTTCAAGGATGGTGAAGATGGAGTTGGTTATCTTGGCAGCAGTATAACCTTAATGTATGAGGTGGATTTCTTTGCTTCTTGGTTGAGTTGCAGCAAAGCTTTCATATTGGGTGTCTGTGTGAGAGGATTTGTGGTGATATGGAGAAACTCGGGTTTTGTCTTAGTCATGGAAGAGAGTGCTTATGCTCGGTGGTATTTCCTAGTGTTGGAAGGCATTGTACTCTATTAACCTTGAATGTGTGAAAGCTTTTGGAATAGCCTATCTCTTTCTTGAATGCATGTGCATATTGATGGTTTTGGAATTGGCTTGAAGGGGGCTTGGAGTTCTTGAACTGTTGTTTCCTTTTTTAAGGATGTATTGTACTTGCATGTTTTATGTGGTTTTTCAGGTTTTACACATCAAGCAAAACTTGTGATTATGTGGAGTTGTTAAACTATTTTTTAGTCCCTGGCTTTTTGGGCATTGTTGGATGAGATGGTTGTAGTTCTACATGCATGATTCAACATGGTATGAGGAGGTGAGATGCTTTCTTTGTATGAGAGTGTTGGTATGTGATTTGTCACTTAGCATTCTTGTGGTGTTTCTTGTGGGTTCCTTGACTATGGTGCTAGTTGTGGACATGTTTGGAAAATTAGATTTGGCATGATCTGGTATTTGAGTCAGAGTATCTACATGGTTGTTCTATTGTGAGATCTCATATTGTGTAAGACATTGATGTGTTAGTGAGTCTTCATGTTTTATTAATTGGATCTATGGGTTGTGCAAATTTATGGGCTGCCTTTACCCATATGTTTGTTGTGGGACAACTCGGTGTTGGTGTAATTAATTATTAATTACACTTTGCATAAGTTTACTTAGGTATTATTTAATTCCTAGGTTTATTATTTTCATCTTTATCTTATTGAGCTATCTTGTTGCTCAAGATAAGATTAGGGTTATGCATATTTTCTTTTATAAAGCAAATCATTATCTTGTAATTATTGAACTCTCGAATAATATTATGTTGCACATCTTTTTGCAATAGCTCTGATTTTTTGATTTTCTCTTCTATGGAAGGTCTTTTCAGTTTGCAAATTTGATCTTAGTTTCTAACATGGTATCAGAGCCTCGATTTGTAGCCCCTTCTCAGTCTTTTTGGAGGAACACATTGCAGAGCTCGTTCGAGGTCCCTCGAGGGTTTTAATCCTTGAGCATCTTTATGCAGCATCTTGGATCAGATCAAGGTTTTCCATTGGATTTAGAGTGCTGGAAAAAGTCAAAAATGGCTTTTATTTCATTCATTTTCGTCACTATTTTCCAGATATGTGAGGGTTGTAAGCTCGATGATTTTCTGATAGATCCAGGGGTTGCCTACTTGTTTGGAGCACTTTGGGCTGAAACGGACCTCATGGTTGGATTTGTAGCGCCCAAAAACCCCTATTTTCATATAAATTTTGTCCGATTTGGACACAGTCATCCGAAGAGGAAAAAAAAATTGCCCAAGGGTCGTATGGCCCCCAGGCACAGTTTCTATGGCACAAATTTTGAGAAAATTTCAAAAAAAATAAAATAAAATAAACTGCTAAAAAATCAGCGCTCCCCATTGAAAAGGAGAGTGCCACCCTAGCATCGCCGGGCTGCCACCGGAGCATCGCTCCCCAACCACTGGCCGCCACTTCTCCTCCATTCAGCTCCTGCGAGCTCCGAGGTGGTCATATTTGTGACCATCGGCTCCACCGAGATCCACCCCCATTGGCCGGTCCGTCAGCCCCCGTGGGCATTACTCTTGGTCCCATTGATGATCAGGAGCCTCGAGCTCTAGCCGCCATCACCGACCGGAGTGCAACCCCCGCGGGCCTAATACACTACGGACGGGTCTTATGGGTGACCAGTGCTTGGCCCCAGCCCCCACCAGATCTACAACCCCAGCCCTAGTCATATTAGTGACTGAGGGCTTCGGCCCAACTCCCTATGCATCAACCCTTGGTCCTGCAGGTGACCAGGGGCCTTATTTTTTTAGCCCCTGAGGGCTTCTGGGGGCCAAATCGGACATTTTTGGAGCACTTTCACAGAAACAGGCATATCTTCAGAATACGACATCTATTTTTTGCAAACGAGATATCGTTGGAAAGCTGTTTCAACAATCTACGTAATAGTGTAGGTGTGATTTCTTGGTTTTTCTTTTCTGATATCTTTTGTCAGCCTTGGAAGTTAGATTTTTCCATTTTCACTCTGCGAAGCATATCTTTTGACTGACTTATTCATTTTTCACTATTTTCGCGGCGTTGGAATGTTGGTTTTGGCCTCTATGTAGATATGAGGTCATTTATAGAATATTTGTACCTTATTTTATGCATGTATTCATTTTTTTTTCATGCACTAGGTTTGCATTTTCGCTCATGTTTCTGTAGTTTTGCATTCTCTCCTTTTGCAATCATTGGGTATTGTAATAACAAACTGATATAAAGTTCAATTAAAGGGGATTCTTGTATCCATTATTCATATTGGTGACAACTCGCATAAGTTTTTCTGGTTTCCTGTTGTTTCCTTTAGCTTATTTCTTGCTTAGCTAAACACATCTTTAGTTTGCTTCGGTTCACACTTCACTTTGGGATTTTATAGTTCTTGATCTGCATTGGTTCAAATCTTTCTCATTTGAGGGCCATGTTTTTATAGTTAATGTTCTATAATCTTGATGGTACTCATCCTATGGGTAGTTTTAGTTTCAGTTTGGCATTGGCTTTGAGAGACACAACTTCTAGATTTTGTCATAATTATGGGCTTCATTCATCCTTTCATCTACTGTTGCTTACAGATTCTAGGGTTGATCCAGTATGTGAGTTTCTAGTGTTCCTTGGCATTGGGTCTATTGTTGCATTTGTGATTCCGATATGGTATTTTGCAAAAAGAAGTATCTTTCCTTGCTTGCCGGATTTGGGGTTCCAGTGTTGCTTCTTTAGAGTTCTTCCAGTGATTCTTCGCAACAGTTCATCTCACTGAGGGGGGGTTTTTCCCACTGGTTTTTCTCTCTCTCTTTGCATTTGTACATGAGTACCTAATTAGGCCTTGTTTCTGGGAATCATATTTGCATAATAATCTCCTTCTCCCTAAGTTGCACTTATGGGGGGGTGTTGGTGTAATTAATTATTAATTACACTTTGCATAAGTTTACTTAGGTATTATTTAATTCCTATGTTTAATATTATTTTCATCTTTATCTTATTGAGCTATCTTGTTGCTCAAGATAAGATTAGGGTTATGCATCTTTTCTTTTATAAAGAAAATCATTATCTTGCAATTATTAAACTCTCGGATAATATTATGTTGCACATCTTTTTGCAATAGCTCTGCTTTTTTGATTTTCTCTTCTGTGGAAGGTCTTTTCGGTTTGAAAATATGATCTTGGTTTCTAACACTCGGAAGTGGATTGACTGTATCCACGAGGTTGATGCAGTGTTTGTACAAACTTGTAAGCTAGCCTTGTTTGTGGTCACTTGTGCATTTGTGTGATTGCTATGAGATGAGAGGATGGATGGTGTTGAGTACTTGAACAGTCGGCCATGGGGATCTATAGCATTTTGTATCACGATGTGATGGATAGCTTTGATACACTACTTTGTGTAGGCTTTTGACAGTGATGGTAATCTCTGCTTGTTTTGGAGATCTTGGTGTTGCTTAGCATTATTGTTAGATGGAAATGTTGTCGATTGTACTTAGAGGTTTTTCAGATTAGCAGATGATTGGTCATGATGCTTGGAAACCTTGGATGTCACGTTTTAGTGGGAGCTTTAGTAGTGATATTGGATTCATCATTTGGTGATGGATAGTCTTATTTAGTGTGGCAGATGTTACTAGGAGGAGTTCTTTGATCCTGTTGCTGTAGAAGGGTTCTTTCGCATTTGCTTGGAAACTATTTGAGGATGTGCAACATCTTGGAACCATGGAGGATGTTTGGAGTCTTTGGCTAAGGTGTTTCCAGTGCTTGATAGGTGACGTTGGTTTTGAGTTTGTTTGCTTTATGTCATGGTATACTCTTGTTTATGCACTAGAGTTTTGACATTGTTCATTGCACTTGATACCATGGTATGTTCACTTGGAGCATGGTATCTCCTAAGGGGTATGGGAAGATCATGAGGTCATGATAAGTTCCTGTTTCAGATGTTTGGAGCTTTGACAGTGGTCTAGAGTTTCTCTTTGTTTTGAGTACATTGGTCATATGCTTGAGAACTTCATGTTAGTGCAGTAATGCAGTTTAGATTTCAGCATGGGATGATTGTTAGCAGGTGCTAATGGATACATGGAGAATAAGGTGAGGTTGTAATTCTCCTGAGATGAGAAAGGTGTTGATTTCAACAGAAAGTTTGAGTAGCCTACACTTTGTTTAAACGTGATTTCAACAAATACCAATGAGGAGATTGTTCTTGGATGAGTCATGGTGGCTTGTATATCTTGGAGGAGTATTTTTTCTTTTCCACCCTTGGTCTGTTGAGCAGTGAAGTATAAATTCAGAGGTATTTTTCCCATTATATCTTTTAGATGTGTTTTATACTTTCTTTCATGATATGGATCTTGAATTGATTTTTAAATTTTTTTGGAGGATTCATAGTGGAAAATGTACAACATGGTTTATCTCCTTGAGCTTTTATGTTATATAATTTACTAATGAAGAACTAGTAGGAGATGCTTTATGGGTTGATTTCTTGATATGGGAAATGAAATAGTTTGGTATTCTTTGAGAGGCTTACATC
Organism: Sequoia sempervirens; assembly: GCA_007258455.2. Taxonomy (NCBI): domain Eukaryota; kingdom Viridiplantae; phylum Streptophyta; class Pinopsida; order Cupressales; family Cupressaceae; genus Sequoia; species Sequoia sempervirens. The sequence continues at coordinate 491,633,335 of VDFB02000017.1, forward strand.
CATGATTTTTTAAATGTTACATTTTCTATTCTTGATCTTGGTGATTGAACAGAAGGAGATCATACTTGACACAACTGGCTATTAGAAGTGTATGTAGGAGGATGTTCGATAGGTATATGTTGTGCAGATTTTATCTCTTTGGTCTTGATTGTCTTCCTGATGTTTGGTTTCACATTACATTGGTTTGAGGTTTAGTCAGAGCTGTAGTGATCACTAGTTTGTGGTCATGTGTTTTCACTCATATTCTTGGGTGATGATATTGAGGTTCTTAATATTTTCTCTTTGTTGGGTGTGGAGAACTTGGGAGAGTTTTGAAGACTTGTGGTGAGAGTTGTTCTTGCAGGTTATTAATTTGCAAGTTGTACATATCATTGTGGATGTTCCTTGGTACTAAATGGTTAAATTTTCTATGTGTTGTGATTGGCAGACTTGTTATGCCTTTGATCTTTTAGATTTGGCATTACCTATGCAGTGGGAGTTTCTGGTTGTGCTTTGTCTTCTTGGCTGGTTTGTACATGGAGCTTCTATCTGCAGTTGGTGGGTTGGTTGTGTTGTTGGCATGAGTTTACTAATGAGGATACCTTGAAGGTATGTGATATTGGATGGATATCACTAGCTATGGGTGCTATTTTTAGTTGCGTGGGTTGATCAGTTGGATGGGTACAGTCAGTTTTCCAGTTGTTGTTTTGGCTGTTGTTCTACTTGTTTTTGGAGAATTCCTTCTAGCAGTTGTGTTCTGGTTTGGGCCTTGGAAGTTGATGATGTTTGTGCTTCTGTATGGTTTGTATTTGATGCTTTGGAGTGGTCAGTAAGATCTTCGTCAAGTGGGAGATTGTTGGAGATATGTGCCTCAAACTTACTAACATGAAAACTCCTGAAAGAGCAAAATCGGTGAGACCCTCAAAATGTCTTACCGACTAGCAGTTGTGTTCTAAAATTTTGAAGAGCTCAAATCGACGTGACTTTGGAACTGTCTTGTCAATGGAAGTCATTGGAAAGACATGGCTATCGGTGTGAAATTTCTAACTCTTTCCATCCTGGAATATCTCTTGCCGATGGGTTGGTTCTTGGTGATCATCAGTGATACTCTTGGCAATAGGTGGCAATGGGGAGAGACGTAAACCTTCGAAGTGACACATTCCGATAGAGTATATCTCGCCGATGGATTTCTGTTTGTTGTGAACTCTCAGCGATAGCGAAACTTTGGCTGATAATACTTGGTAAGGGTAACATGAAGTTCTATGAGAGACTTATTGAAAATGTTAGTTTAGCTGATGGGTCTGATCGATGTACATCTTGCTGATGAATAGATGGTCAGGCTGACATGGTACTTCAGAATGCATCTTACCGATAGTAGATCTCTGACTGATGCAATCTATTTAGGTGTGAGTCTAGCTGATGGGTGTGTTCAGTGTGGCTCTTGTCGATGAAAGGTTCTGAACTGCAGTGAGCCATTTTTCATTGGGGTGACTTAAGATCTCGGTGGGACTTTGTCCGATAGTGTTGTTCTTGTCGATAGTCTATTTCAATTGGTTGTCGTTGTGACTTGGGACATTGGTGAAACCTTCCCCGATAGTGGTTCTCTTGCTGATGGAGATGTTCCTGATGTATATCGTTGTGACTCCTGTCGATGTTATTTTTTTGAGGTGACATGAAGGCTCTATAAGAGTCTTAGCAATAGAGCATGTCTTGTCGATGAGGTGTTTTTGTTGGTATGGCATGGGACCTTGGTGAAACCTTCTCTGATGCTTGTTCTCTTGCCAATAAGGCTGATCCCATGACAGTTGGTTCTCTTGTTGCTCATCGAGGTGAATCAGGCCAACAAGATGGTTTGAAAGGTATGCGAGCTTAATGACATTAGGGAGACTTGTGGGTTCGATGTAACATTATGAACTCTTGCCGATAGATGTTGTCTTGTTGATGGGCTTGGTTGAGACCTCATGATAATGAAGACATTGGGGAGACTCTAGCCGATGAACATGAAAGAAGACCGTGGTTGGAAGGACACTGACTTGGTTGACCGCTGATGTGTATGATGTTCATTAGAGGATAATGAGTGAGTTGGAGAAGTTAGACCGGTTGACAGTTGGTTTGACTGTTGTAATATAAACTGATATATAGAATTTGAAGCATTTCTTGTCTACTGAATACAAATGAATATACATTGGACATTCTGCAATACGATCAGAAAAAGGAAGGTTGAGGCAACACTATGTTGCCAAAATCTCTCTAGATTAAGTGTTTTGGTTGATCTCTCATGCTAATCTGCACTGTATATTGTGTCAAGGTATTGTAACAGTGCGAAGGTTGTATGAACTGAGAGGCTGATCAGGGAAATTTAAAAAGGAGAGAGGGAAATATAACATGGTTGCTTCCAGTTTGTCTCTGTGTGAACCCCAACCTTGGTACCTGCAAAACAACAAGTATAAATGAGTTATACAAGTGATTGCAAGCCAAAACAAGGTTTCCCCATGAAATCCATTTGCAATCATTCAAACTAGGAAAGAAAACAATGAAGAACACAATATAAATGATAAAATAAAGATCAAATCCTAATTAGATGTGCAAACTCATGATCCCATGGGGGAATTGGTGCCAATTTGATGTGAAAATTGGCCCTTTCCCAATTCCTAGGATGCAAGCTTCGAATGTTGAAGAGATTGATCCACTTTGATGGTAGAAGATGAGAGCTCCAAGCTAAAATCTGCAAGAACCTAGCTATGACTCAAGGATAATAGATGGAATTCAAGAGATATTTGAGCATGGTAACTTTGCTTGGATTGTGGATGATGAAATGAGGATATGAGAATTTTATTTATAGAATGCCAAGATGGATGAATGTCCAAATTTGAGCAATGTGAGACTAACATTCATCCAATGATATGATGCCACTTGTCAAGCTATGAATGGATGATGGATGTGCAAGATTTGGGGTTTGTGCCAATAAATGCATAATATTTGAATTTCAAATTTGTTGAAATGGCATGCAAGAGGGAAGGGAAAATGCAATAAATGCCACTTGGCTCAAGGAAAAGGACATGTAAGATGAATTTATTGCCTTGTTGGATGTACATGTTGACTTGGAATTTTTGAATTCAAATTGAGAGAATATTCCAAAAGATGCCTTGTGAGGAAAATAGAGATTTAATAAATGAATTAAATCTATTTTCATATGCAACTTGCATTATCTAGAGGATGTGACATGAGATGAGTTTAGATTAATCAAGGGTTAATTAATTTAACATGAGATTAGATGATGTGACTTATTTGACTTAGATTTATGGGTTTATTTAAATCAAATAAGAGAGGAATATGATAAGAGGCTAATTAAATAAGTAATTTGATTTATTTAATTAAGAGATGGTGTTAGATTAATCAAATAAGGTTTTAATTTATTTAATTTAATGGATAGACTTTAGAGATTTAATCAAATAAATTGATTATTTAATAAAAAAGGGATAATTAGATCAGATGGATTGATTTAATTAACAAAAGAGAACGACTCAATTAGATAAAATGATTTATTTAATTAAGAGAAAATATTGATGAATTTAATCAGATAGGGGAATTTGATTAAATGGTTAGACCGAAGGATGATTTAGGAATAAATGATATTAGTGAGTCAAGATCAGATGCACGATGTCAATCAGTATATTTTTGATGTCTACATTTTACCCCTCTTTGAAGCAATGCACTCGTTGCGTTGGTTCAAAGAATAAACGATCTCAATCAAAGCAAAAAAAAATTCAATATTCAAAAACTTGCCCACTGTTGTATGGCAGGAGGAAGCATTCCATTATAATGCCCCCTCAAGAGATTAGATGAAAATTTAATTTTTTTTGGGTAATCCCGTGAAAAAAAGATGACAAAGTACCCGACAAGTCTGAAAGGGGTCAAGAAGGCTAAAAACATGTCTAAATGCAATAAAATGATGAAAAACAAGCCTCAAATGAACAAAAATAGGTTTGGGGGTCCAAAACCCTAGTAGGATAGCCATTTAGGGTTAAAAACCCTAATTTTTAGGCTTAAAAGAGTCCCGAGGGGTCACTTTCAAGTCATTTTCCCACACTTCCGCTAGCAAACCTAAGATTCGAGCTCTGACTCTTCGACAATATGGTGCAATGACAGATTCCCCTACACATTTTGGATCGAGTTCAGACATACCAGTGGCCACCTGGTACTGGGGCACCGGTATGTGACCCTTACTGAAGCCTTGTCCTTTCATTTAATGCATTAATTATTGCTTTAAAGAGGGAACTCACCTCCAGCGATGCTATATAGCACTGCTCGGCATTTTAACTGTGCCGCACCAGGCCATTTTGCACTGCAGTGGTGCAATTAGAAGTTTAGAAACTCTGACACTGTGCTCAGGCTTGACGGGCCGGTTTGGATAAAGTGCGCTGTGGCGGCACCCTTTTTATGCAAACTGCGACGCTAGAGGGTAAAATGCGCTGCGATGCCTCTTTTTAGGGTTGAGCGTTGGAGTTTGAGTAAATTCAAACTATGACACCTTCATGAACTGCGCCGCTGGAGTCGAGCTTGGAGCATTCGACCAAGACTTTTTCAAAAAATTTAACACGCTAACTTTCCTTGATCCAGGACGGGCCGAGGGAGCTCTACTCTCGGGAGCACCGGTCGCGGGATTTGGCGAGCATCTTACAGGATCTGAGTGACATGGACCAAGATCGAATGGGAGTTGTAGGACTATGGCACATTGCGTACACAACACCCGTATGCACTCACTTAGGGATGCTATCAGTGTTGGCCGAGAGGTGGCACAGCGAGACATCGTCGTTCCATCTCCCCACTAGCGAGCCCACCATCACCTTGGAGGACATTTGGCGCATTCTACGATTGTCAATTCATGGCCGCCAGGTGATCTATGATATGGATGAGGGACGCGAGTCCTGTATTAGAGTCCTTGCCACACGGGACATTATCTACTATGAGGGATAGATCAAGCTTGAGTAATACAGGGTTGTAGCACCTCCCTTCCGTTGGGCGATCGTAGTGATCATTTCAGGTCTAGTTGCCCCAGACCGACGAGGGCGATACTTCAGTCCTAGCTGGGGGTATTGGTGGGAGTGGATGGTCTGGGACAGGCCAGTTCACTTTGCATGGGGGCCTGTCCTTCTAGCCTCGCTTTACAGAGACTTACACGAGTACGTGTACATGGATGGCAGAGCACTCGGGGCTGGAGTGACCCTACATGTTTGGGCATGGGAGCACATTTATGTGCTACATCCATGGGTCGTTCCAGTTCTGATGGGGCCAGAGGATTCTCTTGTGGCATGATACAGAGGTGAGCATGTGATCCCCTATTGGAGGTGGGTCCTAGATGAGATGCTTGTCTTTAGTTGGCATCCATACCTTGGTCGGCCCGGATGGGCCGACGATGCTACTCAGATCTTTTATTTCTGTCAGGATCGATACATGTAGGGGTGGGAGCACATGATGATCGAGAAGTACCTACCCGAGCATGTACAAAATCAGTTTGGAGAGCCGTAGGATCGACCAAATGATGACTATGTAGCCATCTTTGCATGTAGCATGACACAGGTGTCATAGGGTCATGGTATCCCTACCGCTGAGGCAATTGACAGCTTCTGGCAGTTGGTAGCCCAACCGTGGGCTTATGATCAGGGCTTGGCAGACCTAGGGACCACACAGGCCTACAAAGATTGGTTCATACCTCCTCTTCGGTTGACCATTCCAGGTGAGGATCCAAAGGTGCACAAGGTTAGAGGAAGCGAGAGAGGACGAGGGTGAGGACTGAGGGTAGAGATTTGACAAGATCCACCAAGTGTGCCCCCAATTCTACTAGGTCAGGGAGATGTCCCTATGCAGGATCAGCAGCAGCAGCTACCAATCCCACCACCACGAGCCGAGGGTGAGGATTAGGTTCATGAGTAGCTGTGGGTACAGCCACAGGGATAGGTAGACGATCGGGATGCACTGATTGCATAGCTATAGGCCCAGGTTCAGGCGCTGACAGTAGAGAGAGACCAGCTGAGGGTTGAGAGAGAGTAGCTCAGAGCAGAGAGGGATTAGGCTGTGCAGTAGAGATAGGCTACAAAGCTATAGGTAGCTACAGAGCTAGGCCGCAGGAAATAGATCGAGAGTATGGCAACCTCCTCCTCCCAGGGTATAGTGCTAGTATGATCCTATAGGGATGCTATCCAAGAGATAGAGTACTACCGCCGGGCCTGCCATGACAACGTACCTAGAGTAGATTGGGTCCCAGAGTACTCAGAGTGGGCCAGTCAGAGACCACCAGAGGGTCATGGTGACAAAGGCGAGGGTAGCATCCACAGAGATAGAGCTTTATTGAGATGCCATGATATTTTTGTGCCTCCATGGGCTCATTTTTGATAGCTTGATGGGCCTTTTGTACTGATTGACATATATGCACAATGATCTGATTTATTTTGTGTACTATGACAGTTGTGGATGATAATATATATATATATATATATATATATATATATATATATGAGCCAATGATGATTTTGATGTGATGCAATGTGTAATCTTTATTTATGCATGGATGGTTTATTTCTATATGTTGTGTAATGTATGCATTATGATAATGACTAACAAATCTTATATTATGTTCACTTATGATATGTGATGTGCCATGATGTCTATATGATGATCTGTTTTATGCAAATGATAATGTGCCATGTGATATGGATTATAATATGCAAAATGATGTGATCTATGGTGTACATACAGAATGATATGTGATCTAAATAATTATGGATGCCTATACACTATGTGATGAACTATTTATGCTTTTATGGAATGATTTATGATTCTATTTATGAGATGACATAGATGATGTAATCCGATGGTCATGATATGATGCAAATGAGATGATTTTATGAGGTGGTTTATGAAATGCAAATGAATTTTTTATGCAATAATTGATATAATGCCATGAGATGCAATGTAATGGGTGGAAATGCAATGACATGGATGCACCTATTTATGAAGAGTGTTTATGATAACCTATTTATGGTGATTAAAATGCAATGCACATATTTCCTATATGATATGTTTATGTGAAATGCTAATGATTTGTGGATGCAGGATCGATGGCGATGATGGTGATGATGATCAACTGTCATAGTACCGTGTTAGTGCGGTTAGTCAGAAAAGAAGAATTCATTTCAACAAGACACAAGATGATGGAAAATGCAGGTGATGATGATGGTGATGATTACTTGTCGAGGAATTGGATTTTCAAAGGGCTGATTTCCTTATGTTTGATAACACACGTGATAAGATGCATCAAGGTATAGGGAACCAAGATGGCGTTGTACCTAGTGAGATTAACTTTGACTTGAAAAGCAGATAGGAGTATTCATGTTCACATCTGACATACAGAAACCTTGCTAGGATGGACTTCAGAAGTTTCAGACACCTTGTACCAGCACACCGAAAGGTATAACCAATCAATGCAATAGTCAACAAGTTGTCCTAGAATCCTTCTGTACATACCTAACAAAGCAAGTATTCGCCAAGGTTATATTACAAGAACATCCAACAAGCATAGCAGACAAAAGATAATGATCGTTTCCCCCTTCCTATTTCTCTAAATCCTCTATTTTAGGATATCATCGAGACATCCTTGGAATGAGCGCAAATAAGATAAGTCGAAAGATAAAGACCAAGTAAACAAATAAATTGACGCTCTTCAATACCACTAATGGAAAGAGGATATGTTTTCTAAGGATGATAACCAAAACTTATTGCCAAAAGATAATGCCCATTGTAGGAAGGATTCATCCTAGGAAATGTTAGTGGATGGTGGCACGTCCTTTCATTTACCCAAAGTGTTCTAAAGGATGATTGATATGGGACCAGTTCAGATGATATGTTACCGATACAAAGAGATAACCAGCTTGCTTACACACTATTTTAGACTTAAGACTTGACGTTTAGAGTTCTACTTGTAATCTGCTAGACTTGTTTCCAACTGTTTCACCAAAGGTTGAGGATGATGACCAGTTTATTATGAGTGGTGTTTATTGTGGGTGCCAGCGAGATGAGATGGGTGGATTTTTTCAAATATTTGGATGTTTTTGGAGTTTTGCAATGTTTTGAGGTTGTTTTGATTTTAGATTTTCCAAAATTTTGACCAAAGAGACTAACCTAAAGACCTATCCTAGGGGCCTCGGGGGCTAATCGACAGATGATCCTTGCCTACGTTATATATGTAGAGACCACGTAGTTCAACTGACGACTTGACCAATTTACAGATGACGATATACATGATGAGATGTTAGTTTATTATGACAGATTCCTATAGGATTGACCTAAATGTCTCGGGGGATGATCAAAGATCAACCTTTCCTACGTTCAAGCTCAAAGACGACGTAGTTCGATTAGATGACTCTGTTTTTGACTTTTTGAATGACTTTTTGACTTGTTTTTGGATTTTGATATGTTTTGATGTTTTTGGATTTTATGATTTTATGATGTTTTTGGATTTTCTAGTTTTTTAGGACTTCAAGAATATATACGAATCTGATCTGATAAGAACATGCCCCCAACATGATGCAATAGACTACTCCGATAAAGACAGGACAAACTAACCTTGAGGATGGGCCGAGTAGTACTAGGAGGGATCATGATACGAAAACATGACCAAGCTATGGTGTGGATACGAATGGATGAGTGATGGATGGAGACTTGAAGGCGATGGATGATGGAAGCGAAATGGATGGATGATGCCAAACAATCCGTAAAGATCCTGGTGGATGGAAATTGCTTATTTACACAAAGTGCCTGTTTTCCAGGTTTTCACCAAGGTACTTGCCCAAAGTGCCACCAAAGTGGTTTTCACTAGAGGACGGTTTTTTTTCTCTTTACTATTTTTGATCCTTTTTATGATTTTTTTGTTGTCACCAAGATGCCTGTTTGCTAGGTTTTCGCTGAAGTAACCATTTTTTTTGGACTTTTTATTATTATTTTTTTTAATTTTTTGGTTCTATACCTTGAAAGATTTAGGCATAAAACTTTTTGAGATGAGAGTTATTCATGGGCTCCTATAGAGGTTCCCCTTTGGGTGTTGATAACTGATATGCCCCTGATTTGTAACTTGCTGTTATGACAAACGGTCCCAGCCAATTGGGTTCAAACTTGCCTTTGCTGCTTGGGTTTGGGACATTCTTCTTATTTTCTTTTAAGACTAGTTCTTCGATTTGGAATGTCCTGCTTCTGATTTTCTTATTGTAGCTCCTTTTGAGTCTATTCTAATAGACTTGCAAATGATTCAAAGCATATATGCATCTTTCATCTAGTAGCTCTAGCTAATTTAGTCTTGACACTCAATAGTCCTCATCCGTAATGAGGTTTTGGAGTGATATCCTAAGGGATGGGAGCTCGATCTCAATGGGGAGTACGACTTTTGATCCGTAGACCAAGGAGAATGGGGTGGTGCCAGTGGGTGTGCGAACACTAGTTCGATAGGCCCAGAGGGTAGGATTAAGCTGCAAGTGCCAGTCGCGACCTGTGTCATTGATTATTTTCTTAAGGATTTTGAGGATTGTTTTGTTTGTGGCTTCTGCTTGGTCGTTGCCTTGGGGATAATACAGGGTGGAGAAATGGTGTTGGATTTTGAATTTATCACACACGTCATGGACTTCCTGATTTTTGAATGGTGTCCCATTATCTGAGATAATGGCTTGTGGGACACCATACTGAAAAATGAGGTACTTCAGGATGAACTTTGAGATCTACTTACCAGTTATATATATTATGGGTATGGCCTCTACCCACTTTGTGAAGTACTCAGTTGTAGTTATGATGAATTTATGGCCATTGGATGAGGTAGGTGTGATTTTCCCAATGAGATCGAGTCCCCACTGTGAAAAGGGCCATGGTGTGACAATCAAGTGAAGCTCTTGAGCTGGAACATGGATGAGGTCCCCATGCTGTTGGCATTGTAGAAACTTTCTAGCATGATTGTGTGCTTCTCTTTACATTGTGGGCCAATAATACCCCATCCTCAGTAGTTTTTTGGCGATGGTCATTCCACTCGAGTGTGAGCCACAGATTCTGTTATGGACTTTGGTTAGAGCAGTTAATGCCTCCTCAACATTTAAGCAGAATAGCAAGGTTCCTTCTATGCTTCTGCAGTATAGGGTATCACCTAGGATCACAAATATAGATGCCTTTTAACAAAGGTTCATTTTAGGTTTGATGGTAGGTCAACGGGTATGACTCCTATGCGAAGGTATGTATAGATGTCATGATACCAAGGATCGCCAAGACCAACGATTTCACACACATATTCCGATTCTGAGACCTCGAATGTGGGAATGAGAAGCTGCTCTATTAGAAATTCATATTTTGGCATGTTGTGAGGGATGTCTAATAGGGACCCAATTGTAGCCATGGCGTCTACTACTCTGTTGTTGGTTCTTGGAATCTGTTCGAATGTTATGTCAATGAAGGAATCCTTTAGAGTCTCCACCAATTTCTTGTATGGAGTGAGCTTGTCATCCTTAGTCTGATATTCATTATTGACCTAATTTATGATCAACTGAGAGTCTCCATACACCTTGAGAGCTATGATGTTCCATTGCACTACTGTCCTGAGACCTATAGTCAAAGCCTTGTATTCTGCTATGTTGTTGGTGCAAGGAAATGCTAATTTGTATGATCTTGGTATGCAATCCCCTTGTGGAGTAATGAAGAAGATGCCAACTCCTGCTTCATGCTATGTGTATGAGCCATCAAAGTACAGTTTATATTAGTTGGCTATGTTGAGGTTAAAGATGGATTCATCTAAAAAATTTGAGACAAGGGGATTTTCAGAATAAATAGGTGCTTTAGCTAGTTGATCTGCAATAACCTGACCCTTGATGGCTTTCCGCTCTACATACTCGATGTCATACTCTGATAATATCATTACCCATTTTACCATTCTACCTGTGAGCATTGCCTTTGATAGTATATACTTGAGGGGATCAATTTTCACAATGAGCTTTATCTTGTGTGCCAACATGTAATGTCTGAATTTTTGGGATGCAAACACTATTGCTGGACAAGCTTTCTCGATGAATGAGTAGTTTAGCTCGTGACCAACCATTGTTCTGCTAATGTAGTAGATGGCCCTCTCGGTTCCCTTTTCATCATGCTAAGCTAGGAGAGCTCCAAGGGTTGCCACTATTGCTGAGACATAAGATCAATGGATTTCTGGGGATAGGTGGCATTAAAACTGGTGGTGTTAGTAGATATTCCTTGATTTTGTTAAATGCCTCTTCACATTTTGTATCCCATTTATACACTACCCCCTTGTGGAGTAGGTGAGAATATGGATTCTGCTTATCTGCTAGTTGTGCTATGAATCATCAGATGAATTGAAGTTGGCCTTGGAGGCCTCTCAGTTTTTTTAATGTCTTTGGTGCTTCCATCTCGAGGATTGCTTTTAATTTTTTCGGATCCACCTCGATACCCCTCATGGAGACTATGTATCCTAGCAATTTACCTGATTGTACACTGAAGACGCACTTCTTAGGATTTAGTCTGACTTTGTATTCCTCCAATCTATCAAAGATAGCACTAAGGTTTGCTATATGATCTTGTCTTTTTCTTGACTTAGCTAGAATTTCGTCGACATAGTCTTCAACTGTTTTATGAATCATATCATGGAATATCAGCATCATGTCCCTTTGATAGGTTTCTCCTGCATTCTTTAGGCCAAATGGCATCATGTTCTAGCAGTAGGTCCCCCATGGACAAGTGAAAGTCATCTTATGTTGACCTTCTTTTGCTATCATGATCTGGTTGTATCCTAAAAATTTGTCCATTAGTGATAGCATCTCATGCTTTACTGTCATGTCCACTATCATGTAGATGTTGGGAAGTGAGAAATCATCCTTGGGACATGCTTTGTTCAAATCTTTGAAATCTGTATAGATTCTGATGGCTCTGTCAGGTTTTGAAACAGGTACCAAATTTGACACCCATTCTGGATAATCGATTGGTCAGATGAATCCTACATCTAGTAGCTTTTTTAGTTCCATTTTGACCAATAGAGCAATTTAAGGATGCATTTTCTGAAACTTTTGTTTAATTGGTTTTGCTTCTGGATATACTGCTAAGTGAGGAACCATAGTCTCTAGATCAAGTCCTGGTATGTTAGCATAACTCCATGCGAAGTTTATTTTTCTTTCCTTTAGGAATGCTGCTAGGAGTTCTTGCTCTTTTGAAAGTAATGATTCCACATAGAATGTGATATGCGAGGTCTTCTTTGTTCTTAGGTTGACAGGATTGCATTTTTCCGCCAAGACTGTTGACTTTTCTTGATGAATAACTCTTAGAGGAAGATTGAATCCTTCATCCTCAGGCGCCTTAGAGAGGTTTTCACCATTGGATACATCCTTTCTTTTTACTATTTTCTTGTTAGAGAGTGCCACAGTGTGGTTTTTACTCAAGGACTTATATATGATTCTTAGTTTCTCACTTTTGCGACTGAAGGATTCAATCATTTCCCCATAATAGGCATGTGTGTCCAACTCCATTATAAACCCTGTCTTGTGATCCCCATCTGGAATGTTGTCCCACAATCCCATGAATTATGTGAGTGCCTCATCATTTTTGAATGTATCGAGAACTGGTGGTCCTTGTTGGTCATAGTCGATTAGTTGGGGATATACTAAATGGATCTCATGATTTTGTTGGTCTGGTTCAAAGGAGACGGTGCTAATCATACATAGGGTTGTATCTTCAAATAACCTAGGTAGATTGGTCATGGTATCTTCGTCATCGCTACTAATATAGGCTCCAGTTATAAAATTATGTGTGTCTCTATCTATGGATATTGGTGAGCGTATTTGTGCTAGTATTGGTTGAGGAGAAAATTAACCATTCTAATCGGAAGACTTTGGCCATGTATGGTTATTCTCAGAGGGGTACATCCAAGACCAAGATTTGTTATGGGTTGCGTCTCTGGCATGATAGGTATTATAAGCCCATTGTCATTTTGTCCTAGTCTTCTATTTCTGTCGTAGCCCATTGCTAGCATCATTTGTAGGCCTTTGCTTGTCTCATCTAGTGGTAATTTAGGTATCGGTCTCTCATCTTGATATAGCATGTGTGATCGATCTACTTCAATAACTTGTTGGCCAAGGTCTCCCCGGCTTATGAATTCAGGATAGTCTTCGGGATAGGTTTGTGATGTGGAAGTTTGATTTTCTTGTGGACGTCCGCATGATCGAGGAGATTGTGGTAACTCTCCTATCATGAAAGCATTATTAGGGATCTTGTAGCTTCCACAACCATCCTCCTAGATGATGAGCTTGATGTCAGAGATGGTAGGGATGGTGGGAGTGGTGGGTGTCTTTGTCGCAGAAGTAGATGTGAGAGTGGCGGGGTCGATGTATTATGTGGATGGGCCCTCATCATTTTTTGGCACTTGGGGGATTTTGTAATACTTTGCTTCAAGATTTTTGCAATATGAAAATGGTTCAGGATCTCCATGGAAGGTAACCTCTTGTCCATTATGTGTAAATTTCACACATTGGTGGAAGGTTGATGCTATGGCTTTCATCGCATGGATCCATGGGCATCCCAGGAGGATATTATATGGTAAGTCAAGATCCAATACTTGACAAGTGGTTTGCATGAGAGTCGGCCCTACTTGAATAGGGAGTTTAATCATGCCTTGAGACACTCTTTCTTGGTCATGATATGCTCTTATCATGATGCCCTTTCCTTTGTCAATGGAATCTTCTTATATTTTCAACTACTTGATGAGTCTGAGAACAAATGTTCAAACCCGCACCTCCATCCACCAAGACCCTTTTGATTTTTCTCTTGTGTACAATGGCTTCCAAGTGGAGTACACAGTTGTGAGATGGTTGGGTGGGGAAATCTTGGTCAGAGAATGTAAGGAGATTAGGTGTTATGATATTTCTGACCATAGCTTGGAATTGCTCCACATCAGGATCTATAGGGATAGTGGATGAGGCTAATGCTTCTTCAAGGATCCTCTTGTGAGCTGATGATATTTTTAATAACTCCATGATGGAGATGTGTGTTGGCATTCTCTTGAGCTGATCTAATACATTATAGCCATTAGGAACATATCTGGATGCAAGGGCTCTGTTTGGATGGGATGATCCTGCGATGGTTACTTTGTCGCCTCTTGTGGTGACTCCACAATCTTCGGCATAGGTTCCCTTGATAGTAATGACCAAGCAGTCTTCATTTACAAAGGCAACGACTGTTTCATACACATGATTTACATTTCCCTTCCCTTTATCATTTTTATTCCCTTTATTGTCATGATTCGGCATCGGATTTGTATATATCTTAAGATCCTAATTTCCATTAGGCTGTTCCATGTTTATAATTCTTTTATCGATGAGATCTTGAACGATGTTTTTCAATATCATGCAACTATTTGTGGTATGGCCTTTGATTTTATGGAATTCTCAAAGTTGATTTTCATTATACTAAGGAGGTTTGACGCTCGGTTCTTGGTAATTCTCGAATGTAGGAGCTTTGATGATTTTTTCGTCTATCAACTTTTTCATTATGTCCTCAAGTGGTTCCCTCAAAATGGTGTATTTTCATTTTGGATAACTCTTGTATTGGGGTGGTCCCCTTTGGTCATTGAGATTATTGATGGCGGGATTGTTGTTTGGTTGGTATGTTGTGTGTTATGTTTGCATTTGTTGTGCGGGTATGTTTTGACGAGGACCACTAATGACCACCTTGGCATCTACGACACCATCATTAGTGACATTTTTGTTCCTTGCCCACGTACGAGGTTTATCATTGTAATTGGATGGTGGGCGGTTGTTTTGTTGGTCATGGTATGATGTTGATTCTATGGGTTGAGTCACAAGGACTCTTTCAATGCTAAGTGCCTTGGAGATTAATTGATCATATGTGGTGATTCCCTGAACCTTGAGATGAAATTCCAAGCATCCTTCAAGGTTGGCTATGATGGTGCAAACTTGTTGTTCTTCTAGCATGGTCCATTTGCTCCGATTGGCCTTGGATCACCAACGTTGTAGGAATGAGGTGAATGATTCACCCTTTCCTTATTTTAGAGCTGAGAGTTCTTCGAGATTGACATCCATTGCAATGTTACATGCGTAATTTTTAATGAATGCATCTTTGATTTCTTGGAATGTTCTAATGCTTGAAGGTAAGTGAGAGAACCATTCTATAGTGGGGCCTGCCAAGCTTCTAGGAAATAGCTGCATCAGATAAGTATCGTCATATGCAACCCCCATGCAGTGAACTTGGAATTCCTTGGTGTGATCTTCAAGGTTTCCCATCCCTCGATATTTTTCAAATTTAGGGATTTCAAATCCCTTGGGGAATGGTTTCATCGCCAAGCTCCTATCAAATGGATAGGACACAAGTCGCTTTGCTTTTTGGTTGTTCGTCCTAATTGAAGGTTGAGCACTTGTTGCGAGAGCAACCTGAGTTGTGTCATCACATCACTTTGTGGGTTAGGGGGTGGGATGAAAGTGTTTTGGGGTGTTTCAATTTATGGTTGGTGCGTTGTTCAATGGTATCGGTATGTTCTGGTAGGCGAAGTGGGCTTCTACTTGATTTTGTATGAACAATGCTTGTTGTTGTTCTTGCTATTGTTGCGCTAATATTTGGGTTTGTTGTTGCGCTTGTTGTTGTTCCAACAATGCTTGTTGTTGTGCTTGTTGTTGTTCCCACAACGCTTGTTGTTGGGTTGCTAACTTTGCTGCTTCTTGTTGCTCTTGGTATTGCTTTAATGCTTGTTGATATGCTTGCAATTGTGTTGCTTGTGCTTGTTGTGCTTGCTATGCTTGAGCTTGTGCTTGGGCCTAAGCTTGTGCTTGGACTATTTGTGCTTGTGCCGCTTGTCGTTGTAATAGAAGTTTTACTTGAGCGGTATTTTTTTCTTGCAATGCTCGCACAGCTTGAGCGGCTTGTTGTTGTTGTAATAATTCTTGGGCTTGTTGCACTTGTAATGCGGCTTGTGTTGCTTGGGTGACTTGCATTGCTTGAGTGGCTTGTTGAGCAGCTAGATATATGGATTTTTGTTTTTGAACTTGTTGGTATCCTTGTTGGAAAGTAGCTTGCAATGTTGCATCATATTGGCTTGATGTGATGGAAGTTGGTGGTGGTGGAGGTGGTGGTGGATTTGGAATGGCGTTTGTGGTAGTGGTGAATGATGATGTCATGTTGATTATTTGATTATTCGATGGTGTTGTTGATGTGGTAGTTTGAGTGGTAAGTGGCGCTATTAATGTGATTGGTCCTTGAGAGACCATGCTTTGCGATGTTATGGGGGTGCTTGATGTTGTTGGGTTTGTTTGTGTGTTTTTCATTTGTTGTTGGGATGTTGACAAGTTTTGAGCATTTTACAAAATGCTTTGATTGATAATTGGGATGTTGTTTTGATCAATACTTGGTAAAGGGGGAAGCCCTAAGCCAAGGAGTGATGTGGATGAAGATGGAAATTGTGGGAGAGGTGGAAATGTGAGGGGGGTGAATCCTTGTGGAAATTTTGTGGTGTCGAATATGCCCCCTGGTCTGAACATGTCTCCCTCTTCTTGTGAATTTGTGAGGAGGGGAGTTTGAGGTGCTCTGTGAAAAAATGTTGATGATGGATCATGATGTAAAGTGAGAGGAACATTTTTATGTAATGGGTTTGCAGGTATGTTTTGTTCCATTGTGGTGTTTGCGTCCATGTTTTGATTATTAACAAGGGGGGTGTGTTGGAAGTGCATTGAGAAATGCACTTCCCTTATTAACATTGGGTTGGGTTGGAGAAAATGATGTTATGATTTGTGGAATGTTTTGCGTGATGTTTTGGGATGGAGGTGTAGATGAAATGGGGATGGTGGATGACATTGGTGGAAAAGATGTCTCCACTATAGTACTTACATCAAAATCCAAAGGAAACTTGGCCCCTTGTTTTGGTAGCTCAAGCATGTATAATGAAGGGTTAAGTCTCATCATGATATTGATGATTTTATGATTCTCCAGATTTTGAAGCATTTTAGTCATTTCTTCGCGAGACATTCCAAAGGTAAGATCCTCTCCTTGATTTTCTTCTTGCGTATTTTGTGATGATGAGAGGGTCAACGGATTACTTGACTCGGTGGGATTCATTTCTGTGTTTGTTTGGCTAAGATCGCTTGAAGCGGGTGTTTCTTTGTTGGCTTCCATACTCTTCTTGTGTTGAGATCTAGTTAGAACCATAAAACAAGGATCAATCTTTGAGACTATGGGAGATGAATCTCTTGACTCTCTGGATCAATCTTTATTTTATGCCTCAAAGTAGAAAGTTTTAGGATTCCTTGAGGATCAAAGGTGATGATATGGTGATGATGTTTTTAGGGATGGATGTTATGGATGTTTTGGCTTTCTTGAATGAGATACTAGGCTTTTAGTACTTGTGGATTTTGAATTTTTATTTATTTTGGATTTGAGATTTTGGCCTTGGTTTTGATTTCAATTTTGATTTGGATTTGGATTTTGAACAAAAAGACCCCAAGATTTTGGATAATGATCTAAGGGATAGTCTTGTTTAAAGGATGATGATTTGAATATGTGTGAGGAGAAGGATGCATCTACCCACACCTACTCAAATAAGATGATTTTTTCACTAACCATATGAAGAAGGATTCATCTACATATACTAAGCTAGACAAGATGATTTTTGATAATTTTGACTAAGCATATGAAAAAGGATGCATCTACACATACCTAGCCAAAGTGATTTTGGTAATGTTTTCAAGGAGTTGGTCTCAATGATTTTGATTTTGCCACAAAGCCTAGTATTTAGGATGTTTTGCAAGATTTTCCAGAAAGTGATGATGAGATGGATTTGTTTTGATGTTTTTGGAGGATGGATGAAAAAGAATTTTGATATGTTTTGATCCCAAGAAGAACCTAAAAAAGGTATACCTTGTTTGCCTAGACCTAGGTATTGAAAAGCATGCAAATGCTTCCTAATGACCTTTGTAACAAAGAAATGATTTGATTTTAACATTCATTTTCAGATTTCCAACCAATGATTTTGGCTTTGGGGTTATGAGTCTTCAACACATATGAGAGTTCATTTTGCTCAGTTTTGCTTAATGTCTTTATTTTACCTAAAACACTTTCTTCAATTAGGTTTTCAAACTAAGATGTCCAATGTCTTAATTTCTTCAAACCCCACAAGATATGTTACGTGGAAGTTCAATGAACTTAAGGCAAGGGTTTCCTATTGTTTACTTAAGAAGACAAATTGAGATATAATCCAATGTTTAGAAACCTCTAAGGATGTGAATCCCAAGGGAGAGCAATAACATATGGATTGAGTCAAATGTATTTGTCCTCAAAAGGGTTTGAAATTTGGATGATGTTAAGTGTTTGTTTTGAGATGTTTTCAATCAAGCAATGCATTTTGTAACCCAAGAATAAGTACAATCCTATGGATGTGTAAGACAATATTTGTTGAATTCCCACTTGGACAAGTCCAGCTACGCTTATCTCTAGTGAATGGTTAGATGCTTGACCTCACTGGCTCCCCTCCATGGCACTAACTTATACGGGGTAGTCAAGCATCAACACCCATGAAACTTCCATGGCATATTTTCCATTTCTACTAGAAGACCGTAAAAGTGTGGGGCAGCTTCAGAATGACCATTCTTGCACCAACAAATAGATTAAGGATTTTGGAAAATTCTAGCACATGGGTTTTAATAAGGACTTTCTGTTCGTGGAGATTGACCTAGACATCAAGAGTCCCCTTTCGGATCCATCTTGTCGGAATGAACCACGTGATATTGGAATTTCATCCAATATCCAGATTTATATCCTAACTGGAAATACTCTCGGGTTCAGAGTGTTACCGGTTGAGTCATTCCCTTGGGTGAGTACTTTTTCCCCAAGGCAGGCCCTCTACGATAAACAGAAGAGAATGAAGAACAATATTCGTAACTCAATCAATCCTTGTTGGCAACAAGGAGAGAGAATATACACAATAATGCCCCCACTCACACTCGCACATAATGTTCAATTTTAAGCCCAAATCTAAGTGTGGAGGTGATTGCTTTGTCTTAACCCAAAGTCATGAAAAAGGCCTTTTGATTCTCAAGATCGCTATAAAGCACGAGAGAAGCGCATACATCCTTTTTAAATGGCTTTAGTCTAAGTAAGCCTCACGAAAAACAAAGCTACACTTGTTATTTTTAGATCCACAAAGAAAAATGTGAGTTCATATTTAGAGCACCAAATGAAGTGTGAGAAATTTCCTTGTTCAATTGTTAATCCAATAAACCAAATCTAGTAAATTGTGATCCTAAAGTTCGTTTTAGCCTTTGCAAAAAAATAGAAAAGGTTCTTTTTAAGCCCAAATAAAAAAGTAGTGTCCTAAGAAGGAGAAGGTAACAAATTCTTAAAGAAGTGTTAAACAAACACTTAAGTGTTTAAAAATACTTTGCTTGAATGAAATATCCTTCTCATGTTTTGCTTTCTTTTGATTTCGATTCCCAACCTACAAAGAGGAAAAAACTAGTTAAATTCTAGAAAAATAGAGGAAACACCAGTCATAAATCAAAAGCACATGCTAAAATTAAATTTTCCCTTTTTACTATCTCCCAGTGTCGCAACTCGTGAAGGTGTCACAGTTTGTTTTCCCAGCGTCACCCTCACAACACTGCTTACCAGTTAGCGGCGCTTTGTGTCGGGACAGAGAGCTCAACTACGTCACAATTTTTGCCCAACATCGCAGTTCATGCCCAGCGTCAGAGTTTAATATTTTTTGAAAGTCCCTGTAGGTTGGCAAGTCCAGCGATGAAGTTTGAAATTCAAAATTTTTGGAGGGACAAGCCCAGTGATGCAGTTTGTGTTTTTAGCGGTGCCATATAGCGACACTGATGAGCCCGCGGTGCCTAAAACAACAACGCTGACAAGCCCGCGGTGCCAAAACAACGATGTTGACGAGCCCGCATTGGAATTTTCTATGTGTGAAGGAAAACATGGAAATTTCAAGAAAAGATTAGAAATAATGATATCCAGCCCTCCTTCTAGCGCCAAATGTGCGAACCCCAACCTTGGTACCTATAAAACAACAAGTGTAAATGAGTTAGACAAGTGATTGCAATCCAAAACAAGGATTCCCCATGAAATCCATTTCAATCATTCAAACTAGGAAATAAGACAATGAAGAATGCAATATAAATGATAAAATAAAGATCAAATCCTAATTAGATATGCAAACTCATGATCAAATGGTGGAATTGGTGCCAATTTGATATGAAAATTGGCCCTTTCCAAATTCCTAGGATGTAAGCTTCGAATGTTGAATAGATTGATCCACGTTGATGGTAGAAGATGAGAGCTCCAAGCCAAAATTTGCAAGAACCTAGCTATGACTCAATGATAATGGATGGAATTCAAGAGATATTTGAGCATGGTAACTTTGTTTGGATTGTGGATGATGAAATGAGGATATGCACATTTTATTTATAGAATACCAAGATGGATGAATGCCCAAATTTGAGCAATGTGGGACTAACATTCATCCAATGATATGATGCCACTTGTCAAGCTATGAATGGATGATGGATGTGCAAGATTTGGGGTTTGTGCCAATAAATGCATAATATTTAAATTTAAAATTTGTTGAAATGACATGCAAGAGGAAAGGGAAAATGCAATAAATGCAACTTGGCTCAAGGCAAAGGACATGTAAGATGAATTTATTGCCTTGTTGGATGTACATGTTGACTTGAAATTTTTTGAATTCAAATTGAGAGAATATTCCGAAAGATGCCTTATGAGGAAAATAGAGATTTAATAAATGAATTAAATCTATTTTCATATGCAACTTACATTATCTAGAGGATGTGACATGAGATGAGGTTAGATTAATCAAGGGTTAATTAATTTAATAGGAGATTAGATGTTGTGACTTATTTGACTTAGATTTATGGGTTTATTTAAATCAAATAAGAGAGGAATATGATAAGAGGCTAATTAAATAAGTAATTTGATTTATTTAATTAAGAGATGGTGTTAGATTAAATCAAATAAGGTTTTAATTTATTTAGTTTAATGGATAGACTTGAGAGATTTAATCAAATAAATTGATTATTTAATAAAATAGGGATAATTAGATCAAATGGATTGATTTAATTAACAAAAGAGAATGACTCAATTAGATAAAATGATTTATTTAATTAAGAGACAAATATTGATGAATTTAATTAGATAGGGGAATTTGATTAAATGGTTAGACTGAAGGATGATTTAGGAAGAAATGATGTTAGTGAGTCAGGATCAGATGCACGTGTCAATTAGTATATTTTCGATGTCTACAGTCTCCAGAATGGAACAAGATGTAATCTTTGTGAAAATGCTATGAGCCTGAGATTGTATTGTAACTTTGTTTGTTGCTGAATAATACAATGGCTCGAATCTTTTGGAGTGTGGGGTTTTTCACCCGAAAGGGTTTTCCCCACATAAATCTATGTGTTCTAATATTTTGTATTATCTTTCATGTTTAATGGTTATGTTTGTTGAATATGTTTATGCAAGTTGTTGAAATTGAATTTTACATGTGCTTCTCTCAAAAGGATTGATGTGGGAAATGAACTGTGTTTGATTCCGCTTTGTGACATAGTTGTATGTGTTTTTGAGGCAATATAATTGAAATTAAAGTTATCGAAGGCACTACTATTCTTTAAGTTTTCTTTGAGATGACAATTTTTTTCCAACAATGTGTTTGTGTCCTCTACATATGTTATGAGGAGTTGAGCACAATTATTTTTTGAAGCAAGTCTCATTTTTTTGGCACATATTGCCATTAATGGAAAAGGTGGAGATTGTTGGAAGAATGAAGAAGGTGACCTTTGGGTTTGTTGTCATTGATGCCAATATTGGTTAGTAACTGGCTAAGTAAACTGTGTGTCTATGCTGATCCAGTATTTTGGTTCAGAAATCGTCTCAGTAAAAGGAATTTCTATGAGTTTTTGATATGTTACTCAGGAGTCTTAGTTATAGGTATAAACAATCTTTCAACAATATTTCAACAATCTTTGTTGATCTGGTTGAGTTATCCAAGTGAAAGAAGCTCGGTATTCTTTTGGTCGACAAGCTTAAAAATTGATTGTCCTTTGTTTGTTCCTTATTAGGTTTGAGCCAACCTAATGTATGGATGAAACATTTTTCTCTGTGTACCAAAAGGAATTTTGATTTGGGTTGGCAAGTCTTTTTAAATTTTTGCGTGTTCATATTCAATTAGGCCAACCTAATTGATGAAGGAAGACATGACTGTGTATACATGTGTGTATATGATAGACAAAAGAATGAATAGTCATAAAATATAGTATGTGAATGATGCGATAAATGAAATAGTGAAAATTTACTGATAATGATAGTATATCTACAATCAGAGCAAAATTTTGGTGTTTCTAGAGCTTAACCAAAGCTGATTTCCATAATTTGTAGGTGCATTAAATCTCCAGTTCACTTTTGGCAGTGAGTCATACCCTTTTGTATCTTGGCCATAAGCCATCTTTTGTATTCAGGCTGCGAGCCTTTCAAGGATAGTGCATCCTGGTAGTAAACCCTGTAATATCTTATAACTAATTATAATGTATTGTGAGTTAATCCTCATCGTGGTTTTTACCACTTTGGGTTTTCCACATAAAAATCCTGGTGTCAATGTGTTATGATCTCTTTTATGTTTTGGTTCACTATTGTAGCTAGATGTGGATTGATAATTGGATGGTTAATAATTAATTTTGTTAGCATAATACTTATTCACCCCCCCTCTCAGTATTAGGTGTATTCAACATGTGATACTTATATGTTTTACATCTCTAGTAGGGTAGTTGAAAATATAACATCTGACAAAAATTCCACTTCCTTTATCCTTCAATAGATCCTTTTTTCTTATTCTTCCATTTTGGCATAGGGAAATATTACATTGGAAAATATGAGTTGATTGGGTTGAAGAACTATTTTTTATATTTGGTGAAATAGTGTGACTTCCTCATGAGGATGTCCATTGATTTTGTAAATTACAATAGTCTTATTTAATGAGAGGTAGATGTAAATAATCTTCTCATGAAAAAAATGTGTGTAGAAATTTCAATTCACTTCTCAGCTACAGAAAAATTGAATTTTTTACTTGATTCCTTTAAATAATATTCTAGTGGTTTAAAGGTAAAACTGGAGGAGATAGATAAAAAGGTGAATGATAAGAGATTAATAGATATAATAGAGAAATGTATCACTGCACATGATAAATTTTAGAATAATCTTATAGATGTACAAAATTGTCACAAAATACAAGGTGTTGTTCTAATTCTGAATGAAATGGATTGGTTCCAAAAATAGTATTAAGGATGAGATGAAATCCATTGAGTCCTAGATTTATAAGGCATCTGAGGCCTATGATCCAAATTTTGATGTAGAAGGAAGCAGAATGTTAGCAATTGAGAGCCTGCATGAATAATTCTTCCAACTACAAGAACAAAGAGAAAAGATAATAACACAGTTTGGAAATCTTAGGGAACTAGTAAATGCAAAGTATACATCTATTTCAATTTCCGTAATAAGCGAATAAAAATAAATGAAGTTAAATCTGATACCTAGTACTCTATATGATGGAAGATAACACCTTATGGAGTTCGAAGCACAGAGTCGCATGGTTGGCACAACCAAGAAGGAATTGGAAGAAGGAAAGAAATTTTGGCAAGCACACCTTGCAAAATTGTAGGTGTCAAACACATCTTCCATTTAA
This sequence comes from Sequoia sempervirens, assembly GCA_007258455.2. Lineage (NCBI taxonomy): Eukaryota > Viridiplantae > Streptophyta > Pinopsida > Cupressales > Cupressaceae > Sequoia > Sequoia sempervirens. Next base: position 491,657,093 of record VDFB02000017.1, read on the forward strand.
TGGTGTATAGATTTTCTTGTTATGCATTTCATATTTCCTATTTTGATTTGACTGTGTATATATAGATGGTAGAGATAGATTTCAAGTGCTAATTTTGATCTAGTTGGTGGATAACACTCTTTGGGAAAGTTAGTTATGTTTTTGAAATTTTTTTAATCTTATTCATACGTGTATATATTAGTCAGGGGGAGTATGTATGTAATCCGGTAAAGAGTTTATGAGTGATGTCAAAGGGGGAACAAATATCAAAACATATGTGTGTGCCCTTTTCCCTTGATGTCAAAGGGGGAGAATAGTTTAGAAGCTTTAGAGAATAATGGATGCATGTTTTCATCAATTAAAAAGGGGGAGATTGTTGGAAGTTTTTTATTCATATAGTTGTTGGTAACATGAGCATGAGTTGTATAGTATACAGTGTTTTCATTGGTGTTAATATTGTGATTTGTTATGAAAATCAATGTGAAAACCAATTGGCAAAGCATGAGCATGCATAAAGATGTTACTCCAGTGCTTAGATGCAAGAAGTCTTGGTCTAGTGTAGACAGTTGAGTGAAGAATTGATTAAGTGTCAAAATATATTTTAGTGTACAGAGCATTCAATTTTTTGGTCAACATTGGTTTGCATTGAAGAATCTTCCTTTGCAGTTCTATGGCATTTTTTTTGGGTGTCAAAGGAGTCTAAATCCAAATTTTCACATTTTTTTATCTTTTGGTGTAGAATTTATTAATGATAGAATATATAGTTTTCCAATGATATGTTGAACATCCAAAATATTTAGAGGGTGGGTGAATTAGTATTCCACAAAGCCATAATAGAATCTAGTTAAACATTATCACAATTATGACTGAATTAGCAATAGGGAACATAAAAAAAAGTTAATGCAATAATACACATGAACACTAGGATTTTTATGTGGAAGATTCAAAATGGGAAAAACCACGGTGAGGGTTAACTTACAATATATTATATCCAAATACAAAATATTACAGGGCTCGTTGCCAGGACTCACTATCCTTAAAAAGGCTCATTGCTTGAGAACAAAAGATGGCTAACTGCCAAGATACAATGATAGTGGCTCACTACCAAAATATTGAACTAATAAGATACACCTTCAATGTGAAGGGCGCAGTTCCACTAAAGCTCAAAATAAGAAGTATTGCCTCTCACAGTAATTACTCAACAAAACTACACTGATTACAATTGATAAAGAATTTAGGCTATGATCTTCTTTCAACTTTCTTCCACACTTGCACACCCATTTCTCACACTCATTTGTATATCTATTTCTCTTGAAAAAATATCTTATATATACAAGTATATCTTAATCATCAATTAGGTCAACACCATATAAGGTTTAAACATTTCATGCACATAGTGCATTATGCCAAGTTGGTTATCATCCATAAAACATAACTAGTCTTCATAATATATTGCATTCACTGAGTCATCCAAGACTAGAATGCAATTCTCCAAACCAATAAATAATCCTCAAAGAAAAAACCTTTCGGATCTGAGAACACATGAATTTCCCATCATACTACCAACAAAGAGACTATCAACAAAACCATAACATAAGAATGCTCATTTTAGTAGAATGTGGAGTCTCCCACATAGTATGCCAAACATAGAGCAATAGTAGGATACAAAGTTCAACTCTGTTAGAGATAAATTTATTCTCACAACAAAAGACATATCAAGATCTAGGATATACCTATCTAAATGAGTCAAGAAAACATGGTTAAGAGATTAGAGTCACATCAGATCTTGTGGTGAATTCCAGACTCAAATACCAACACACTTATCCATCACAAAAGAGTATTACCAAGAGAGAACAAATTCTAGTAAGCCAAGGAAACTTACCATATAGTTATCACAATGTTTACATCAATGACAACGTAGGAACAAACAACACAACCATCCATAATTCATGCTCATGTTGCAAAGCTTCCAACAATCTCTCCCTTTGGAATTTATGGCAACATGAATGACAAATTTTTTTTCCAGTATACCACAATTGAATACTCTGACTACTTCCCCTATCAAAACTATTCTTCACAAAAATGTTTTCCCTTTGTCTCTCTATCTCTTTATCTTGTTATCTCTCCCCCTTTGACATCAATGAAAAAGGAAGGGGATTGGTATATATGTAAATATGCATCAAAATGTAACCAAAGCAATATGAACACAACCTTGAATTAACCTAAAGAACCTCTAAGACTCTCCAAGATAGCCTTCCACGATGCTTTACCTTCTTCCCATGAACCTTTTGCACTGACAAGAGTCTTGTAAGATAGCTCAAGTTTAGTTAAGGACTCTACACCATCTGTTACAGTATTGTGACTAAGATTATTATTTGATAATTCACCAATACATCCAAGAGCACTAGAAATAGAAGTATGTCAGATTTTAATCATGTCTCTGAGTGCCACAAATTTCTTGATAACATCTATCCTTCAAATCCTGTAGAGAGAAGAATTCTTCCAGAAGCTGCACAATGTAGGACCACCTCTAATTATCTTTATCTTCTGCTAACCTGTACATCTATCTACCTAAGTGCTCAACCTAGACTCACTCATCCTTACCTCATTTCTCATATCCAATGTATTGCCAAACCAATCTAGGGAAAAAGAAAGTAGTTCATATGCCTCTTTTCCACAACCTTGTACATTCTCTAATTCCTTCATTACATGATTATGTGAATTCACACATTTTCCTTTGATATCTTCCAAATTTCCTTCATTAGACCTAATTCCAATAGACATTTCAAGTCTAGAGATGTAGACCTTCAAAGAATTAATCATGCTATGGAGATTCTCCATAATAGAAATAGATGAATCAAAATTAGCATCGTGAATAACCTTCTGCAATTCTTCCAAAGCTCTCTAAAATATTTGTTCTTTCATACTCATGCTCAAGCTCACTTTCTTCTGCACCTTCTTGCTTAACAAAACTCTTCCTTTTCTTCCATGTTCTGGTCATGCTACCAGATGTACCTTCTACATTGAGATCCTTAGGGCTTTCCAAAATAATTTTAGCCTATTTATCATCTTCAACCTTTGACACTTCATAATCCAATTTAGATATCCAAACTAACCTTGATTCAACTACTTTCATGTGATAAAAATTTGTAGGCACAAGAAAATTTATGCTTTTGGAGTATTTTTCCACAACACTTATTGGAATCCTAGACCTTTTGTTCATTGCCATATGAAATGTTCCAAAGAATGCAGGAAGGTTGACTCTTGCATATCCAAACTACCAAGATTTATCATCAAAATCCTAATTTGATAGGCATTAGGCTCTAAATTTGACCATTCTATCCTTCCTATTACTAGTAATTCTCTCAAAATGTAAAAGAGGAAACAAACAATGAAATTTCCATACCAGAATATATTCTTCTTACTCTTCTTGATCTCCTTTAAATTATTCAAAATATGTATATGAAGTAATTCACACAAGTCATATTTCATACCTCTTGTTACCATATCAACAACATTATGCACCACAGTAGTAGAAACTGTAAGATCATTGTTAGGGATACAAACATTGTGAATGATGACCATAAGAGCATACCATATTACCAGACCAACAATCAAACTCAAATCAATCTCTTTCCCTTTAGAACTTGCACCTCTAACCTCAATTATTTATTTTTTAATCCATAGCCTTCAGTTTGGGAACTGGTTCAGAGCAACACAAACTGGTCACAACTCTAATAGCTTCTCTAGAAATCAAATATGCCTCATCTATCCATGGAGATTCATCATGAATTCTGCCCAACACTATTCAAATATACTTCTTCTCAAATTCAAACAAGGGAATTTTCCTCCAAACATTCAACCTTTTCTCAACTAATATTTTGCAAGCATCATGGTTCTCTTTCAATTCTCTTTCCCAAAGCACCCTTAACTGAACTGATGACTTCTCTTCAATCTTACTATAAACATGTGCATAAATATATTCTGTAGGAAACACTCTTAGAGGGGTGCAAGAGAATGCACCAACAAACTCTTCCATCACATTCCTCAAATATCTCTTCAACCTAGCTTTATCCACATAATTCACAACCTTTAGATCATATGTAGCAATAAAAGTGAAAGATTGTGCAAACAGGAATACCTCTGATAATGCCAACAAGAAATGTATAGATATCCTACTTCTAGAGCTCCCTTTGAATCCATCTATTATCTTCTTCAAACTCTGAAATTTTTAATTTCCTTCTAAACTTCCTTTGCACACTTCTCCAAAAATACATAAGCCTTTAAAATTATCTAAATTTATTCCTTTCATTTCAAATGATTTTGGAATAAATGTTTCAACTTGCAGGTAGATTGCCTCAAAAATTGTGTATGCCTCCATTCTTTGAAATTCTATAGACTTCATCCTTCACACATGCTACTGAGAAAATACATTAAACTTGTTACCACATTATGTATACTTTTGTCATGATATGACACAAGTACCGATGAGGGGTTTTATTAAATTTTTTGATGATCACTCCCCCTTAGCCATTACTTTTATTTAGAGATCAACAAGAGTATCTGCACTGAAGGTTGGAATAGATAAGATGATGATTCCTTTCTCTAATCCTTTTTATTTCCTTTCTTTCTTCTTTCGGATCAAAGGTTTGAACATTCTTTTTCACCGGATAGATATTTTTCTTTCTTCCACTATTACTACCAGAGTGTTCTGGATTGCTACACATACAACAAACAATATTCTTCTTTCCATTTTCCCTTTTATCCAATGAACTAACTTTATATCCATTCTTCTTTCTCTTATAACATTTGTCGAGAAGTGATAGAGAATCATTCAGTTTAATTTTGCATTCCTTTTCCTTATGACCAAATTTCTTGTAGGAATAACAAATACCATTAAAGGATAAATACCTTTTAGCATCATGCTATTTGAAAACAATTTTTCAGGAGTTGATTGTTTGCTCCTTGATTTGTCTATTTTTGTACTGCATCTTCTTTCTAGTGGATTTCTTTGCTTTGGAACATTGGCCTTCCTCAAACTCTAAATTCTTATCCATTTTTGGTCTTTGAGAGGTAATCAATTCATCAAGCATTGTTGAGCTTATCTTAAATTTTTCTTCAAAACTTCTTTCTTTTCTAGATTAGATCTCAATATATTTTCTTCTTCTTCTAACTTTATGCATTCATCCATCTTCCTTTGAATTTTAATTTCCTAACATTCTTCAGTTCTTTTCTTCTCATCCAATTGTTGTAGCAAGATAGAGATTATTTATTCTCCTTCAATCAACAAATTACATGCTTCCATACTTTTACTTTGCATCTTTTCAATGTACTCATTTTCTAAATTATCAATGTATCCTTCATAACTTCCATTTCTTTTGAATATTCGATAGAGACCACTTCCAAAGGAAAAAATTTCTCATAGTAAAATTTTGGAACCTTCCTCAAGCTGTTTGGCTTCTTCCAAGGAACCAAAATTTGATACCAATTGTTGAACATCTAGAATACTGAGAGGGGGAGTGAATCAATATTCCACAAAACCATAATAGAATCCACTTAAACATTATCACAATTATGACTGACTCAACAAGAGGGAACATAAAAACAAGTCAATGCAACCATACACATGAACACCAAGAGTTTTATGTGGAAAACCCAAAATGGGAAAAAACATGGTGAGGGTTAACTCACAATATATTATATCCAGATACAAAATATTACGGGGCTCACTACCAGGACTCGCTATCCTTAAAAAGGCTCACTACTTGAGTATAAAAGATGGCTAACTACCAAGATACAATGATAGTGGCTCACTTCCAAAATATTGAACTGATAGGATACAACTTCAATGTGTAGGGTTTAGTTCCACTGAAGCTTTGAATAAGTACTACCTCTCACAGTAATCACTCAACAAAACTACACTGATCACAATTGATAAAGCATTTAGGCTCTAATATTCTTTCAACTTTCTTCCACACTTGCACAACCACTTCTCACACTCATTTGTATATCTCTTTCTCTTCAAAACATCTCGTATATATACAAGTATATCTTAATCATCTATTAGGTTGGCACCATATAAGGTTTAAACATTTCATTCGCATAGTGCATTATGCCAAGTCAACTATCATCCATAAAACATAACTAGTCTTCATAATATATTTCATTCACTGATTCGGCCAAGATTAGAACACAATTATCCAAACCAAAAAATAATCCTCAAAGAAAACACCTTATGGATATGAGAACACATTAATTTTCCATCAGACTACTAGTAAAGAGACTATCAACAAAACCACAACATAGAGTCTCCCACACAGTATGCCAAACATAGAGCAATAGTAGGATATAGAGTTAAACTTTGTCAGAGATAACTTTCTTCTCACAACAAAAGATGTCTCAAGATCCAAGATATAGCTATTTGAATGAGTCAAGAAAATATGGTTAAGAGATTAGAGTAATATTAGATCTTGCGGTGAATTTTGGACTCAAATACCAACACACTGATTCATCAAAAGAGTATTATCGGAAGAGAACAACATCCAATAAACCAAGAAAACTTCCCATATAGTTATCACCATGTTGAAATTAATAAAAACATAGGAAAAACCAACACAACCATCCATACTTCACGCTCATGTTGTAAAGCTTCCAACATGATACTATTTCCTATGCAGAGTGTATGTTTTGGTGAGTTCGCACTTAAATATGGAGAAATATTTTGTCTTGTATATTTGTGGAAGTGTTTACATGTGTCAAATGCAACTATTTTCAAAGTCTCATGAATTTTTGTAGTTCGCATATCAGTTTGTGGTTGATCAATTGGTGAATTTTGATGTTAGGTCACTAGCATTGTTGACCTAATATATTTGGGGTATTGTAGAGGTTGAGAATTGACCTATTATAAGGGAGATATTATAGGTCCACCCTCACCTATTTGAGGTGTTACATGATTTTGAATTAAGATGCAAGGTGTGTATGGTTGATTGACATCCGACAAGTTATGTTTTCTCTTGATACATCTAATTAGGCTAACCTAATTGGTGTTATATGTGTTTGTGAATGTGATGGATATATATGTAAGTTCATTTTAGTATTGTAAGGTGTGAATACAAGCATTTTTTTATGTAAATTGTACAAAAGTGATGCAATTGTAAAGTAGAGAAGAGTGTTAGAGCAAAGTGACATTAAGTTTGTTGACTTTATATATTGAGCTTTAGTGGAATTGAGCAAAGTGACATTAAGTTTGTTGACTTTATATATTGAGCTTTAGTGGAATTGTATTGAACCAACATGTTGTAGATGCATTTGTAACATTTCATTTTGGTTGTGTGTCATCTCTCTCTTCTCTCCTTTTTTCATTCTTTGGGCAGTGATTCCACTAGGACAATGAGTCCACCTATAGTGAGAACTTCTGTAATATCTTATAACTAGTTATCATATATTGTGAGCTAATCTTCACCATGCTTTTTCCCTTTTTGGCTCTTCCATGTAAAAAATATGGTGTTCATATGTTATGTGGTTTTGATGGCTACTTTCATCCTTTCCTTTCTTAATACAAATTGAATATGCTATGTAGAATGAATGTTTAAATGTTTAAGTAGTTTCAGAGAATACTGATTCACCCCCCTCTCAGTGTTTCTGGTGTTCAACAAATATTTTTTACCCAAGGCTGATTTTGTTGCGGACACCATCTCCAAAAATGTTTAGCAACTATGGCTAGACCATTAAATTCAAAATGGCTAAGAAAAATACCTCATTTTTTCTTATGCATACAAACCTAGTCCCAAATAATAAGAATCCACTTATGAGAATCCAAACTCCCTAACCAAAGAAAATCTTGGGATAGATAATCAAACTCCTTTTTAAAAAATGGAGTAGAAAGTACTAGAAATGTATAGATAAGAAGAACCTACTAACACTTATTTTAGGAGGGAAGAAATCCAACAAATGATAACCTGTAATGCCCCGTCTTAATAACCTAAGAATGTTGCAATTGTGTATAAAGGTGTAATAATTTTTTTTTTAAAGTTTAATTATTAAGTAATTTAGTTGCATACATTCATTAGGCTAAATGACGTTACATTACTTTGAGTTTTCCATAAGTGACTAAAGTATTTCGCATTGCACATAATAAATTATAATATAAACATTTAACATAAAGATAAACTTTGCATAACATTGAAATTTCCATTCATGATAACATAATAAAGTACATACATGTTTTCATACATTGCATTTGATAATATATATAATTCTCATCCATCTGATGAGGTAGTTCTATAAAAATTACAATTAAATTTACAATGATATTCACCTCATAAAATTTGAGGGATGTTTTTACAATACAATTTTGCAATATACAATGTTGAAATAAACATAAGTATCCAAAAGCGAGCTCTCCATCCATGAAGCTCTCGATGCCATGATCAAACTGGGGACCCAAAGGAGTAAGGTGCACGTTCCACCCAACCATGTGGTACCCGTAGGTCCACCCCCCATGCTAGGAGATAGTAATAAGGTTACCTAGACCTAATCTACTAACCCTAGACACTAGTACATAACAGACTATTGGTTACATTGCTTCCAGATTTAGACAATTGTTGAAATACGAACACAAGGTTAACTGTTATTCTAGGTGGAGTGTCATCACAACGTTGCAAAGGTTACCCTGGTGTTTCTTCCTAGGTTCTGGCCCCCAATCCTTGGGTTACCCTGGTAACCTCTTACGAAACCCGGCCCCTATTGCAAACTGTTGCGGAATCGAATGCCTCTTAAGGAAACAAGACACCGATTTTCCATTCCAGGCCTTCTCATCTTATACTCATGACTGAAGAAGCTCAAGAGTCATAAGAGAGGCAAAATATCTTGTTAAGTGTTTTTAATCTATCTACTGTGTTCTTTAGTTTTCACTGACTTACAAACTATTTGTAAGTTACCCTGACACCACTTTGTGTGTCGGCCCTTACAAATAGCCACTCCCCTAAACATAACAAGGGTTTCTAAGTTTTCATGACTAGGGTTTACCAAGTGCACAAATTACAATTCACAATAACAAATAAACTATAGCAGTATCCGACACCATGTTTAACTCTTGCACAAACCCAAGTCAATTTAAGAAATACTTTTTGAACCATTAAATACCCTTTTTACACAATTCGTTCTGGAAGGCTTACACAACAAAGGTTTTCCCAATTTTGCCCAAAAATAACACAATAATAATAAATCAAGAAAAGCAATTGTCTATAGTTCGGATATACTAAATCCAATCAATCAGAATAGGATGAACAAAACAATTCAACTAAAATTAAGTTTATTTTCCCATTTAATTTAAAAATAAATTTCTACTTTGTTCAATAACATATCCGTGCAAATAATTGTGATATTTATAATTTCAAAAATATCTAATTGGTTTAATTACAAAAATATCACATTTTAAATCAAAAACTAATATACATATATATGTCCCTTATTTTAAAATTTATAATAACAAATTAATCTTTTAAAATATTCATATTAAAATAAATATTTTCAATTAAAAAAAAAACATATATAATATATATATAACATTATAATAATATATAATATATATAATATATAACAAAAATATTATATATATATATATATATATTATAATAAATTATACATATATAAATCAAATTAAAATATAAATTTTGAATTTGAAACAAATATTTTTAAGTAAGGGTTTCGGCTGCTTTCGCAGCCGTCTCTAATGGGCCGCGGCGGCGGCGACAGCCTGTGCGCTGCCTGTGAAGGCAGCGCAGGGCTGCCTTCACAGCCGCTGCTCCTCCTTACGGGCAGTCGTGGGGAGGCCCCTGCGCCTCCTCCACCGCCTACAACATAGATAACAGAAGTGCATTTTTGTAATATAAATTTAAACAAAAATTAAACTCTGCGAATCTTCGATTCGCATTTTTATGGAAATTTAATTCTGTCTTTGAAAAGAAATCTCACGCCTGTACGGCGTATAAATATTGAAGAAAAATTTCTCATACATATTTTGCATTATTATTTATATATATATTTATTTATTTATGTATATGTATCAACATATATATAAATATATATATATATATATATATATATATATATATATATATAAACAGATTTGTAACAATAAATAAAATATTGTGATTTAAATACTGTAATCATGAAAGTATCATAGGATATATATATATATATATATATATATATATATATATATATATATATATATATATATATATATATATATATATATATATATATTTAACAGAATTAAGAAGTTAATCAATCACACATTTTATTTCATATAACTTCAAATCAATCACAGATTTTCAAAATGATCTACCTTTTAGCAAATAATCTAATCATGAAACCTTCAATAGTTTTTACAAATTTTCATCCGTAGGTTTTCCTACTGAATAAGTTAAATCTCTGTTTTCCCCTATTTGTTTCCCTATAATTTTCTTGATTTTACAATATCACAGAGATTTTCTTTCATTGTTTTCCCCAATCTTGTTTTCTTGAAATTCATACAGATAACAAGAGGTTTTACATAAAGAATTCAAAGAAGAACAAGAGAAATAACCAGAGAAATACCTGCTTTCCTGTGTTTTGAAGATTTGGTAGTTGGAGAATAACTTCTGCTTGTAGAATGCAAATCCCAAAAGCTTCTCCAAAGAAAATCCAAATTCCACAAGATATCTTTAACCAACACCAAGAAATTCCACCAAGGGATCTTCCACAAATTTGCAACAGAATATCAAAAGCATAAACCAAGAATTTTTACAGAGCCCAAAACCAATTTCCCGTGAATGAAAAAGACATCCTCTGTAATTTTCCCGAGATCCAAAATATCCTCCGTAACCAATTTCCTCAACAACCCCAATGCAATTATTGCACTGTCACACATGTTGAGAAGTGGTTGTGAAAAATATCTTCTCCACTTCTCGGCAATCTTCCAATTCAATTTTGCATGCAATTTTAATTTATTTAATTTAAAATTTTTAAAACTCAAACTTTAATTTGCATGCATTTTATCTATTTATTTTAATTTTCTAATTTTCAAATGCAATATAATTTACACACTTAATCATTTAATTTAATTAATTAATTAATTTAATTAAAATAGTTTAATCTTTTTAAGATCCACTATTTAACCAAATAAGCTAATTAATGAATTAAATTATCAAGCAAGTAAATTCTACCACATTTAAACATTAATTAAATAACAATAATTTAAAACACAATAAACTTAACATTAAAATTAACCAAATTTGCTTTCAACAATTTATTCAAATAGAAAATGACGATACAAACCTATGAATCCGAACTAAAACAGACAAAGTACTAAGACTAGGGTTAAAGGCTAGACTAGGGTAAACCAAACTACTATCTCCCGATCAACATATCCGTTGAGTCTTGACACACTCAGACCTGAGTACCCAGGTGGAGTCGGTGTCATGTACCTGCAATTCCTGCAACCAAGCAATAACATGCATACAAAGATATATATATAAAGCATTAAACAGACACACCGTGCGGAGAAAATCACAGATATCGTAGGGCACTCGCAAGCGAGTGATGCGATTCCGTTCTCCACACCAATACACTTCACAGCAAACTGACAAAATAAATAGCTGTTAGTCCATCATAACATGTACATAGCAATTATCAACTGAAAGTAAATATCTACACTAACTCAAAGCATATCAGAAAACAATAATCACCATACAAAGTATCATCATGTCACAGAATAATCCACTATCGCTCAAAACCAGCGATCAAAATATCCAACAAAGCATCATAGGTCTAACAGTGTGAAAACCTAACAATAGAAAGCATAAGCATAAACAAAGGGGTACTACATAACCACTTTAAATTCCAATGGTTAACTCTCATTTTGAGTCTATCAAGAAACTACTTCCACTAGAGGTGATTATGTACATATGAAATAATAATATAATTCCAAGATATTCTAAAGATAGTTTCCATATCTTGAATTGTAAAATAAAAGAAACTATTTGTTGGATGTATACATGAGTTTTAAAAAAAATACTTATTCTCATTAATTTATTTCCCTAAAGCAAGCAAATACATTTATCAAAATCTCTCCTAAAATTGGTTGCCTTAGAAATAGTAACAACACCCATTAAGGTACTATCATTTACAAATTGAAGGTGAGAATGAGAATCATGACTGGTTTCCACTTTCCAAACTTGACAATAAAGAAGCATAGATTAATGTGTTTGAATTATAGATAGAACTAGATGAGACCATTGGAAAATATGTGTTTGAAGTATAGATTAATGTGTTTTTGTGGATGATAAAATAGATGTTATCTTTCAAATACATTTTATTGTGATTAAAATAATGATGAATTATAATTATGTGAACATTTTGATCATTGAATATGGTTTTATGAACTAACTTATTGATGACATGTTGAGTGTAGCAATAGGTTGAAGGCAAGAACATGGTTGAGGTAGAGATGACCTAGTCACTCGACAATAGTTGGCATGATGGAGATCCTACACACACACACACATAGTTGCATTCATTCTACATTATGTTCATGATTGTGTTGTAAATTGTATTATCATGAATATGTATTTACCTATTGTACATTATTATTTAAACAATGACTATGTCTGATGGTTGTTCAAGGGACCTAAAACCAACTACAAAAGGAGCGTTGCTTTAAGATAAGTCAAGACAATACCACCAACCAATAATCAACAAAAAAAAAAGCAAGGAAAGAAACAAAAAACTATGGAGTACTATAGATCTTTGTAGCTTCTAGATCTTGAGAAATGATATGCTCATGCATATCCACCACCTCAACCAGTTCTTGAGTAGGAATCTCTAGATGTTTCTTGGTTTTGCTCTAGGTATAGATTCTTAGACCTATACATAATGATAAATGTTAGATAATGATAAATCTCATCATTTGTATTTATATATATATATATATTATTGACCACTTGAAATACTGAGAGGGGGTGAATCAATATTTATTGAAATTCATTAACCTTATCAGTTTGAACATCCATTCAAAGTATCACATTGAACATAGAGTAATGGAAAGGAACATATAAAGCACGCGTCATGTCAAACAACACATCTTGAACACTAGATTTACATGGAAAAACCTAGAAAGGGAAAAACCAAGGTGAGGATTAGCTCACAATATATTATAATTGATTACAATGGATATTACATAATGGACTCACTATCCAAGGATGCACTATACAAAAAGAAAGAATGAATCACTACCAAGGGATCACTACCTAGAACAGAAAAATAAAGAGGAAAGGGTGGCTCATGACCAAAATGAGGTATTGATAATGCATTTGCAACATGCTGGAGATAGAGTTCCAATTAAGCTCTGAAAATTGACTAAACACACTTCATACTTCACCACTAGACCTTTCACACTTCACACTACATTAGAATTTTTATACACACACTACATACAAACATTTATTCATTCAAACAATGAATCAACCTTGTATATATATCACAACCAACCAAAACATCAATTAGGTTCCAACCTAATTGTATGAATTGTGTACCACATAACCTATCAGCTTAAAAATTTAACACACATTCCTTGAGAAATAAAATAAAACATGCACAACATAAAAATAGGTTAGAATGACCTACAATCACTCCCATAAATCTTCTCCTTACATAATTCAACTCTATATGACCCCAAAATCCTTAGGTTATAATCACATAGAAAAATTGGTGAAGCAATAATTGAATGAACCAATTGTTCATTTACAACTTAATATGCGGACTACCAAAACACTTGCCACTTGGAAAAAACATACTTTTGACATATGTAAACACTTCCTCACAATTGTATAGCATTATATTCATATGTGGTGGAATGCAAAGCATTCCATTATGCACTCTATACTAGTAACACTACTATTACAAAGCTTGATACTATGTCAACATTATCTTCAATCACGGAAGAAATACAACCTTGAAACTTTGGATCTAAAAAGCTTCAATGCATATCATCAACACCTTAAAACCACATGACAATATATTACATAGCAGAGCAATGTGGACCACAAATGTGGGTCATTGTAACACTAAAATTGCACTTTGAGTCTTAGCCCAAATTCCACACCATTTGGTCTTCTTCAGACAAACACTTTTGTATTCCTACAATGGGTTGACATCAATGACAACACCATACACCATCCATGCACCATCATGATCATTTTTCCAACAATATCCCTTGTTTTCATTAATGGAAACACACTCACTCTCCAAAAATTACTCAAACTACTCCCCCTTTGACATCAATGGAAAAGGGCTCACTATATCACTCTCCCTAATTGATATATATACATAAGATTATATCCTGATTTCTTCTTATTTCGTATAATCAAAATACTTATCTAACAATATCTCACTTAGGAAATATTTGCATCAAAGTGGCTCCCTCTAAGAGTGTTATTTACCAAAAAATGGCCAAAAATGTACCTCACCACCATCAAATACTTCAAAATATATACATTGAAATCAAAAAATTGCATATACAAAATAGAAATGTACACCTTAACTATTAGAGGGTAAAATACTCTTGCAAGACAACTTTAGTTTGGCAAGGTGTGCCTCCAAATCTCTCTCAGCTACCTCTTAATCTTTATTAGCAAAGGTAAGAAAGGAATTTTGACTTTCATACTGCACATGGAGGTCTTCTCCTTCTATTAGAGAACTAAGCACTAGATCCTTTTGTGTCACCTTCTTTGTACTAGATAAAACTCTAGTAAAGAATGTAATTCTTGCACTACCAAATCTCTAAGCTGACTATACTGCATTATTATCTTCTCTTTTTGTTATTGTAGTAGGAAGAATTGACCATGTAGATTGTCAATTACTACTCTTGTTGCACTATCTACACCATTTTTTAGATCATATGCACTGGATGCCTAAGCAATTTGTGACTCAATTGAGTCCACTTGATCTTTTATGCTCTTTTTAGAACTAGGCCATTTCAAATAAAATTGAAACAATACTTTAGCCTCTTTTAAGAATCTCTGAACTTCCTTCAAGTTACCTTGTAATTTTCCATTTGTTGTGCTACATTTATTAGAAATCTTAGTCAATTTCTTATTATTGACCTTCTTTTCCATTTTCTTCTCAAAATTTTCTTCTAAGCTAGTAGAATATTCCTTAAATGAATGTTACAACTTAAAATTTTGTACACCAAACAAGGAAATATCGATATTTTCACTAGGAATGCTATCTTGTAACACCTTTACAGCTTCTAGGGTGATCCCACAAAGCTGGTTTACAATTTCTCAGAAATTATAATTTTTGCTGAAATCACATATTTTTAGAATTTATAATGATTTAAGGCTTAAAAATTTCCATTTAAAGCATTCCAATTTAATAGAGTTTGATCAAACTACTTTAGATCAAACCCCCTTGGATAGAATCCCACTAGTTTTAAACCATACCTATAACGAAGTCCCCTTTACACCTATCAAAATGCTGATAAAAAACCACTTTTGATTTACCTTTTGTGAGATCAAATGAATTCATTTAAAATTTATTTTTTGTAACTATGTAGCCCTTATTATAAGTTAAATTCCAAAAACTATAATTTTAAATAAATTTAATTTAATTATTATATTTATTTTTTATTTACTGTGAATGTAGGTTTTTCACCAAAAATCAAGCTCTTTGTTCTACACATGTGGAAAAATAGAAGATTATAAAAATAAAAAAATAAAAATATGAGTGCACCATATATTGAAGTTCTTGATCCAACAAAAAATAAAATTGAATTTCGATACATAAAAAAATTTACGTGTTATATGGTTGCCTATGTCTGAATTGTAATTGGTTCGACTTTGAAACTTGATTAAGGAAAAAATATTCAATAAAAAACTATCTAACCAAGTGGAAGCACTAGATATCAGAGTTAAAAATCTAAACTCAAAATAATTATAATTTTATCCTTCATGGAAAAAAAATTATGTGTTATACGGTGAGTGTCACTCCTTAAAAATGTTGTTTTCTAAAAAAATCTAGGTTTTGAGGGAGATGGAAAAAGAGGTGCAATCTGATTCCAAAAATTTCAAAAAAAATATATTTAGAATCTATAGACAAAATTTCATGAAACTCTAGTTTGCATCATCTTCAAATTAGTCATGATTTAGCTGCTATAGGTGTTAGAAAAAAATATTTCAGTGTCTAGTTTGGCCAAAAATTGTAAACCACTATTGTGGGATCACCCTCTACCATTTACACACTCTCTTGGTGTTTTTGAAGTATTTACTTCCTTGTGGAGGCATGAAAAGAATCACCAAGTTAAACTTATGCAAGGAAGAAATATTATCCATATATACATATCCTTGTTGTATTGGAATTTGGAGGAGCTGTGCAGAAACCACCAGTTCAAACTATAGCTATATGTCTAATAAATCTTTCAAATAAAATCCAACAATCTCTAGAGGATTCACCAATAGGTTTAGCATTTTATCCTTCCTTCTTCTCACTCTTCTCCTTATCTCCACTAGCAAAACATTCTTCAACATTCCTTTCCTCTTCTGCAAACTTCTCACCATTCAAAGGAGGCAAGTTTTATTATTTTTGTGCCTCTGTCTTCTTTGGGACTTCTTGTTTATCTTCTTTTCTTTGCTCAACATCTTTCTCCATATCTAGAGAGGGAAATTTTTTATCATTTTGAGTTTCATCTTTCTCTTGGACACTCTATTTATCATATTCCCTTTCCTCTTCAACAACATTCTCCAAATTCAGAGGGGTATCATCTACCACGTCTTCTTGACAATCCTCATGCTCAGGCACATGCTCATGTTGTTCAATATCAAGTTCATTTCTTTTCAAGATATATGTATTTTTTTGCATCTATTCTTCATTACTGGGAGGAACTCCTAAGCCTTTGGAAATCTCTTCAAGCTTTTGTAGTGCTATACTCCTTAATCTTTCAATCTCTTCCTTGTCTTTACTCATAAGAGTGTTAACTCTTTGTTTTGTCTTGAATTTCTTGTTGTACAACTTTGGGTGAGTGCAATATCATGGGCGTCGAAAAAGTGGAAGTATGAAAAAAAGTGGTTGATGAATTTTTTTAATCCAAATTTGATGAAATGAAAAGGGTTTATTGATAAAATTTCCATCTTTCCACCAATATGAGAGATGCCTTATTTTGAATCTAATGGATAGTTATTATTTATTTTCTACATGCACTATGACTAAATTCCTAATTGATAAGTTGATTAAAAACATCTATAATTCTCATATGATTTCATAGTTTTCAAATCCAAAAGATGGGGAACATTCTATGCTTCCCGTACTATAGGATAAAAAAATAAAAATTAATTTTAATAAGTTTATGACCAAGTTATGGTGGTCAGACAAACACGTTTTAATATTTTGAAAATTTTCTAATAAAAAAATCATAACTAATTATTGACTTGCAATTTTTTTTTTAGAAAAAAACATGGTACATCTAGGCATGTGTCCTCTACTTATATTGAAAGTTTCAAAAACAAAAATATTTTTCTTGTACTTAGGTTGGTCAGACATACACCTACTTTTTATTTATTCCTGAAAATTTTTGTACTACTACATTGAAATTTCAAATTTTCACTAAATAGATTTACTTTTTTCCAATAAAGGAATAGTATCTTAGAAACTAAACTCAATTTTCTACAAATTCCATTCTTACATATTTTTCAAATTATGTTAATAACCTATTCAAATTTTTACGTCAAGTTGCCCAACTATGTTTTTCTAAATTTTCATTGCCACTTAAGGGCCTAGTTTGGACTCCCATGATCCTGCATTGACCCAAATAGCTTGTGTCTATCTTCTTGAGACAATAAAAAACCAAAATTCTCCAAATAAAATTCCTTTATCTTCACATCCTCTTCAATAGCTTCTTGTATTCTTGTAGTCAATACATTTTTTCAGATAACTATGCAATTGATCTTCTATCTTATCTAGGCAAGTATCAAATGTTACCATATACTTAAGAATAGCCTCTTAAATTGTTCCCTTATCCTTATCATTCAAATCCAAATACATTTTAGCTATTCTTCTAAAATACCATATTCTACAATACTATTAAATAGTGCTTCCAATTTTAAGGGACTATGCTCCCTAACCGGAGGGGTCTTTTATTTATTTTTTCCCTTACTGTTAGCTAATTCTTCTTTTTCTATTGGCTTAGAGCTCTTTTATTTTCTCTAAAAAATAAAAAAACTTTCTTTTCTTTCTTTACTTCTTCACTTTCAAAATCAACTATATCAAATTTTGTTCTCTTTGCACTTGTCTCTTTCATAGCTCGACTTGAGAATTCTTCTTTTGGATCAACTATGGTTGCTCTTCTCCTATATATTCCTCATTGTCACAGCTAATTATGTATCCCTCCTTAGTGGCCTTTTCTTTTCTTCAACTCTTAGGAGGCATTTGTTTCACAAATGGGTTAGATGCTTCTTTCTTCTTTGAACTTCCTATAGGCTTTGTTCTAGTGAACTTAGGAACAATAGAAGGGGTAGAGGTCCTAATTGAGCTTCTTGTACTTGGAGTACCCTGCAGAGCAATAATAGTGGCTTTGGATTTCTCTGTTGAACCCTTGAGACTGTTCACCATCTCCTCCAACCAAGCTTTCATCTTCTCAACATTCTCTGCAATATCTATCTTCTTATTTTCTAGATTTACTTGACATTTTTTCTATTCATAGGTTCCATACCTTTCAACTACATGATATCTAGGTTCGGTCAAATTTTTTTTTGTAAAATTGGTAATATTTTCTTGAGTTACCTCATATCCAATATCTAGAACCCAAACTATTCAGTGTTCAACTGCTTCCATAAAGCAGTAATCTCTACTAACCATGAAGGTTATCTAACTCTTATACTTTTCAACTACACTTACTAGAATTATGTACCATTCATGCATTTTTTCCTTGAAATGTCTTAAAGAAACACCACAACATAGATTTATTTGTTTCCAAGTTTCCTAAGCTTCTCAAATGATATATTATTTGAATAGCAATTGGAATGTTATCTAACCACACAATGTTCTTTGCTTTGGGCACCTCTCCAAGAAAGAAAAATAATAAAAAAATAACTAGGCTACCATACTAGAAGGGGTACTTTGATTCTTTGGTCTTCTACAAGTTCTCCATAAACTATTTTCTTAGGATCTTACACAAATCAATATCTAGAACTGGGCCAGTGCAAGATCATGGTGGTCCAAACCAGGCCCTTAAGTGGCAATGAAAATTTATAAAAAAAGAGTTAGGAAACTTGACATAAAAAATTGAATAAGTTATGAATATAATTTGAAAAATATGTAAGAACAATATTTGTAGGAATTTGAATGTAGTTTCTAATATACTATTCCTTTTTTGGAAAAAAATAAATCTATTTGGTGAAAATTTGAAATTTCAATGCAGTTGTACTAAATTTTCAGGAAAAAATAAAAATTAGGTTTATGTCTAACCAACCTAAGTAAAAGAAAAAATAATATATTTATTTGAAACTTTTAATATAAGTAGAGAACACATGCCAAGATGTGCCACATTTTTTTGTAATTTTTTTTGCAAGTAAATAATTAGTTATGATTTTTTTATTAAAACTTTTTTAAAAATATTAAAACTTTTTTGTCTAACCACCTTAACTTATGATATTTCTACCAAGATTCAACCATGTGGTTTTTGAGTCAAACTCATTGACTCATGTTTCATGAGTATTTGTTCACAAGAACCTATCTCACATGATAATAAATGGTCCACTTAACACTCATTGCATCTAGGTGATGCTCATAGAGGTGAAGCACCAGCCCTTCCCGAGAGGTGACCCATCCCAATAGTGCTCCATGTCAAGCACGCTTAACCATAGAGTTTTCCCCAAGGTTAAGCCCAATTAGCATGCAAATTACCATGAGAGATGGGTTCTTTCAAACCACTACTCATGGAACATGGGTTAATGAGTTTGACTCAAAAACTACATGGCAGAATCTTGATAGCAATATCATAATTTGACAAGCTGTAGAAAATACCTCCTACTCACCATAACTTGATGAAAAATTTATGAAATTCATTTTTTAGTTTTTTATCCTATAGTATGGGAAGCATAAAATTTTGTGTTGCATCTTTCAGATTCAAAAAATGTGAAATCTCTTCAGAATTATAGATATTTTTCAATTAGCCTATGAATTGGGATTTTAGTCAAAATATATGTATAAAATAAATAATTATTATCTATTAAGTCCAAATAAGGAATATCTTATATTTTTGGAAAGATGATAATTTTCTCAATAAACCTGTTTTGTTTCATCAAATTTGGATTTAAAAAAGTTGTCAGCCACTTTTTTGTCATATCACCACTTTTTGGACCCCCATGATCCTGCACTCACCCTCCTTCCTCCACCATTTGATGAATTATGTGGATTTTGGTGGATGAAACGTAGTTCTCTTTGTTTTATAGAAAAAATTGTAACCAATCATCATAAATGCACACTTCACCATTGGATCATCTATATCATTCACTGTTAGGGCTCATTTGTCAAAATTTGCTTCAGTGAGCTTCATTATCACAACATTATTTATGAACTTCAATGTTGAAAATGGTCCATTTGAGCACAACCCTACAACAACCCTAATTTATTCCCTATTTATCATGTGCACCATATCCAACCACGTGAATTTATCGTGAGTTTGGATAAACACATATTTAACCCACTCATCCTCATAGAAACAATTGGGAAATTTATTACATACATCCATTTCTTCTCTGTTAAGATATCATATTCATGTTTTAGTTCAAAGTCTTCACCAATCAAAATATTCACCCAATATTCCAACATCTTTAGATGACCATACTCTTCCATTTTAGTATGAATGTAGATCCACACATACTTTATGTGCATTACACCACATGGAACCCTTGAAAATGCACATTCAAGATTCGATTCCATAGATTTGAATAGGTGCTTCTTAAACTTAGGTTTTTGTCACTCTAGAACATCAATTACTTGAGGAGTAAACATTTTGAATCTTCATGGAGCTAGGGTTTGCAAGATACAATTGATAAATAGCTTGTAGAATCTTCACCGATAGGGTTTCAAACAACACTTTGAAATCACTTCAAATCGTCTTTGCTCTACTATTCACTTCAATTGATTGTTTATAAATGAATTTAACATATGTGATATTACATTTAAATTTTTTTCTAGTGACCTAATATGCATTTATTGCAGCAGATAATGTTAGGTCAAAAAATCTAGAAAACTTTCACTATATGTCATCACAATCACCTTCAATCACTCCACAAATCTTTGCAAAAAGATATTTCACACAAGAGATATCATCAACAGATCAATCATGTCAATCTACACATGTACTTTTGTGCTGAGGATATCAATACCACATCTTTGGTGAGGGCATTGAATTTTTTCTATTAAAAATCCCCCTAAGGAAAAACTCTTTATCTAGTTTCTAGAGGAAACATCTACACTAGGGGCTGGCATAGAATCACTCTTCACTTCACTCTATTCCTTTTTCTTCCATGTATTGTTCATTTCCTTCTTCATCTCAACCAAATCAACCTTATTCATAAAATCGGTATTCTTCTATGAAACAAAGGGTTTCACATTCTTGCTTCTACAAAACTTAGCTAAGTGTCCTATCTTGTTGCATTTGTGGAATATAACACCTTTTTGTTGAACAAACTTAATTCTTGCCATTTTAATCTACATTCAAAATCCTTATTCCCAAATCCACTGCATGCATAATAGCAACCATTGAAATACTAAAACATCATACCATTGTTGTAACCATTCATCATCTGAATTCTGCATTCACTAGCTCTATGACCAAATCTATTGCATGTAAAACACATGGGAAAGGATTGAACATTCTAATGTATTCTATATCTAAACTCTACAAATCTATGTCTAAATTTATTGAAAGAGTAATAGTAACCATTAAAGAATGAATACCTTTGCGTATCATGTTGGAATATTTTCCTCAATCCATACTAACATGTAATTCCTGGAGGGAAAAGTCACTGTGACATTAATCATGTCTAGCCGACTAGCTATTCTGAATTCTTTTGAAATGTTCATATCATCGAGACAAAGCAGGTGTCTTGCCGAAAATTTTATCGCTATGACAAGAAGCATTTGCTATGACCTTTTGTTGAATGGAGACCTCTGGCCGACAATATGTTCTTATTGGGCTTCGGGGAGACTCACAACGAATGGGGTCTTAGGAGTGACTTGATCTCTCGGTATGAAGTCCCAGTGACTTAAGGGAGTCTCACCGATAGACCTTTGGGTTAACACAAGGGCTTCGATAAGATGTCCTAGTGAATTGGGCTTCGGGGAGACTCACAACGAATGGGGTCTTTGGAGTGACTTGATCTCTCGGTATGAAGTCCCAGTGACTTAAGGGAGTCTCACCGATAGACCTTTGGGTTAACACAAGGGCTTCGATAAGATGTCCTAGTGAGTATGAAATTTCTCGCTGACAAAGGTTGCTATCAGGTGTCAAAGCGGATGTCGGAGTAGCTCAAGGGTCTTGGGGAAAACTCCCAGTGACTAGAGAATGTCTCACCGATAGCATATGGCTATCGGGGTAACACAAGGGCTCATGGAGAAGTCCCAATGACCGAAGAAAGTCTTACCGATAGCATATGGCCTTTGTGATGACTCTAAAGGGTTTCGGTATGAAGTCCCAGCTACAATGAAATGTCTCGCCGATGGGGATACACTTGGGGTCTTCGCAGTGACTCAAAGACTTTGGTGTGAAGTCTTTGTGACTTGGAGAGTCTCACCAATAGTCTTCGAGATTACATGTTGTGTTTGCTGAAAGGTCTTGGCGAAGGTCAAATGTCTTGCCGACCCGGTAAGACATAGTTGCTCGATGTGAGGTCTCAGAAAAAAATGAATGTCTTGCCGACTGTTAGGTGCTTCGGTGAAACTTGAGGAGACTTGATGAGAACTCTTGGCGAATGGTAAAGTCTTGCCAATGGTAAAGTTGAAATCGATATGACTTGTGGCATTGGTAAAATGTCTTGCCGATGGAGGAATCTCTTGCCAATAGAAACAAAATGGATGTCGATGGATTCGGTATGACTCATGGCGTTCGTTATAATGTCTTGCTGACTGTTGGGACTCATACCGATATTGATATGAAGACTTTATGGAATCAGGGAGACACTGTTAGTGTCTCACTGATATGCCAACAAAGTTTGAACGCTCTTGACCAGATTGACCATCCTATGTGGAGCCTTGTGGACCAATCAGAGGAAGCGATTTTCAACTGGATCGCAGTTAGATTTCTGCAATAGTTGTGACGCTGGAGCTGAATTGTATGCAAGGAAAAATCAACACTCAAGAGGAAACTTTCTATGATGAAACAATGGCGGATAAGGATGAACAAAAGGTAAAATAAGAATGTGATAAGATTTAAAGGATCAATTCTGATTTGGAAAACACGATGAGAGTGAATCAGATTCTTGAGAACATTTTTTTGTAAATGGATGAACAGTAAATGAAGCTACTGCAACCTAATACCAGAGAGTTGTATCTCTGATTTGTATGTAATTTGTTGTTATTGAAATACAAAGAGATTCAGCTTGGAGTGGTGGGTTTTTTCCTGATAGGGTTTTCCCACGTAAATCTAGTGTTCATTTGTCTTTATGTAATTATTTTGTTTCTGTAAATCTTTCATGTGTGTCTTAATTGGACTGTAATTAGAAAATTAAAAGTACTGTATGCATTCTTCCCTATTGTTTTGACATTAGGAAAGTGTTTTTGCACCTCTGCTTTCCTTACATATCAGGTTGTTTGATAGGAGGTGTTTTGAAATCTTTCCTCTGGTTTATACTTGTTTGACATAGATCTTCTTATCATTCTTCTTTTTAGCATTATTTGAAATCTAATTCTCCTTTTAACTTTATCCTTTTTCATACCCTATTCCTTCTTTTTCCTTAGAATCCTTCTAATTTGTAATCATTTTATCAAGAAAGGTGGATCTCTTCTTTAATTTTTCCTCCTGAATCCTTTCTTTCTCTAGATTTGATCTTAAAGTCACAATCTCTTGTTAAATATTTTAACATTATTTAGATTTATCTTTCAATTTGGCATTGAAAAAGTCTTCAACTCTTTTTCCTTCTTCAACTTACACTTTTAGACTGGTGATTGTCTCATTTGATTGTTTGAGCTGCTCATTTGTTTCCTTGAATCTTTCTTGAGATTTCTTTAGTTGTTCCCTCAAATTTTTGATACACTCATCTACATCTTTAATATTCTCTTTCAATTCTCTATTCTCACATTTTTCTTTATCTAGGTCATCAAGAGGTGATTTCAATTCTCCTTCCATATCAACTTCACAGTCTTCTTCAATAAACCCGTTAGGGATAGGATACTTCCTTGTAGCCATGTGTTCAACCTCCAAGATCTACCTCAGTGATCAAGACAATAAAATGAACCAATCTCTGATACCAATTGTTGAACACCCAAAATACTAAGAGGGGGTGAATTAGTATTTACTAAAATTCATTAACCTTATCAATTTGAACATCCATTCAAAGAATGGCATTAAACTTCCAATTATGGAAAGGAACCTATAAAGAATGCATCACATCAAAGGAAACAACAACACAATATTTACATGGAAAACCATAGAAAGGGAAAAAACATGATGAGGATTAGCTTACAATATATTATAACTAGTTAAAATAGAGATTACAAAATCATGGACTCATTGTCCAAGGACTCACTATCCAGAAAGAAAAAATGGCTCACTACTAATGGTTCACTACCTAGGGCTCACTATCTAGAATATAAAATGATAGAGGAAAAGGTGGATCACTGCCAAAATGAACTACTAATAATGCATCTACAACATGCTATAGGTACAATTCCAACTAAGATCTAAAAATTGACTTAACACACTTCATACTTCACCACTACACCTTTCACACTTCGCACTACATTAGATTTCACATACAAACATGTCATCATTCACACAATGAATCAACCTTATATATATCGCAACCAACCAAAAAATCAATTGGGTCGGCCTAATTGCATGAATTGTGCACCACATAACTTTTTGGCTTAAAAATTTAACACACACCTGGCAAAATAAACTAAAATGTGAAAAACACAAAAATAGTTCAATATGACCTATAATAACTCTCATGAATCCACTCCTTACATACCTCAACTCTGCATGACCCCAAAATCCTTAGGTCAACACCACATAGAAAAACTGGTGAAGAAATAAATGAATGAGCCAACAATTCATTTACAACTCGACACATGGACCACCAAAAAACTTGCCACTTGGAGCACACATACTTTTGAAATCTATTAATATTTTTTCAAAACTTCATAGCATAATATTCATCCATGGTGGAATGTAGAGCATTCTAATATACACTTTGTACTAGTAACACTGCCATTACAAAGCTTGATACTTTGTCAAAATTATCTTCAATTATGGAAGACATGTAACCTTGAAACTTTGGATCTAAACACCTTCAATGCACATCATCAACACCTCAAAACCACATGACAAGATATTGCATAGTACAACAATGCGGACCACAAAGCTGGTTCACTATAACACTAAAACCACACTAAGACAGCCAATTATCCACACCATTTGGTCTTCTCTGGACCAACACTTCTGTATTATTACAATGGCTTGGCATCAGTGACAACACCATACACCATACACCATACATGCACCATAATGCACCATTAATGGAAGCGACTGAGGAGGATGGGCATCATAGTATTTGAGTAAAGTTGAGGACTTAGCATGCAGAGTAGGAGACTAGGTATTGCCCTGTTATTATTGTTTGTAATATAGACTATGAATGCATGGTAAATGCTTAAATAGAACTAAATATGCATGTTTAAATGATGAATGATATTTTTATTGCATATCGTCGTGTTTGAAGGAAATTATTGTATGTATCATAGCATACATTTAGTTCTTTGTATCAACTAGTATATGTATTTTTCAACCAATGTATACATAAAAAAAACTATACATTGATTATTATGTATAATATGGAAATAAAAGTTATGCATTTGTATACATATATATGGTATTATTTTATTATACTGGAATTGATAAATAGTTTGTGACTCTAACAATCATGAATTCTTTATTGCTAATATAAAACCAATAGCTATTTTGTAATCTCAACATATTTAAATAGTAGTACACATATATTTATATATTTATAAATGTGTGTATGTGTCTGTGTTTGTATCTGTGCACATGCATGTGTGTGTGTGTGTGAAAATATATATATAACATTTTTCATGAAGTTAATACTAGTAACCATTTTGTTTCTTCTATGATGATTCCACAGTAAAACTACATATATGAAACTGTCATTTAATTGTTATAGATCTAATTCTTTTATTTCCAATTTGCATATCAATGGTATAGTTGTAGTTATATATACATATATATATATAGATACTCATATAAATACACATATGTGTGTGTGTATGTATAAGTATATATATGTATACATGTATATGTATATGTATATTGATATGTATATGTATATGCATATGTATATACATACTATATAAATATAATGGTACAAATAAGCATCATTTATTATGAATTGGTTTCTTATAGATTTAACCTACATGACATCAAAGATTAGTTGGAATTGCATATACATTAAATATTGCATGAGATGGAGAAATATTATTACTTAGAGATCAAACTGTTTGTCAATAATGAAATTGCATGTCAATTATATATTTAACCATCATTGTAAATGAAAGGATTGAAATAACAAAAGCTTCATATAATCATTCTAGGATATGTGTGATTATACTAGCATTAGTGCACTGGATTCCATCTTGCCAGCCATTTCTTCGTTGCTAGGCTTCTCATGTAGGTTTGGGTAGTCTTCATGTTAGAAATAATTTTGGACAAGTGCAAACTTCATGGTTGGGAAGAAAAGCATTGGAGCCATGTTCTCTTCTCTTTGTTTGTGGATGATTGTTGGGATTAGTGGTGGCCAAAGAATCCATTGATTATGTTTCTTTTATATCTTTATTTGTATTGTTATGACCAGAAGTACCTGAGATGCTAAGTCATATTCTTGCATAGATTATATCTTGTACTTTATAATACTTGACTAGATAGTACTCCATGTGATTATGTATCTTATTTTTGGTACTTGATATTCTAGATTAGAAAATTTTATATGTAATATTTAATATATCATTCATATATTTTGAAGATGTTTCATTTCATTTCTATATTAATATGAAAATGAGTTACTATTTATTTTTCATGAGATAGTTTAGGGTTTTGAACCTTACATTTTGGTATTAGAGCTCTAGGTTTAACACTAGGACCTTTGTCTACTATGCTAAGATGCAAAACTTGACATAGGTCATTTGAAACGAACCATGGTGCAAACTAGGAACAATGACCATAGTGGATCGAGGAAAAATGAGAAAAATGATAGGTTGGAAAAAATAATCATCCTTTTGACTGAAACAAGGAACATGATGAAAAAATTAGAACAAGAGTTTAGAGGGAAACAAAAGGAACATAATCAAGGGAATGGAGACTATGGAAATCATAGGTCTAGAATTGAAGAAGAACTAGGTAAGGACCTTAAGAGGATTGCATTTCCCAAATTTGATGGAAAAACCATCAAACATCGAGCTCAAGCTTGGATCATTGAGATGGATAAGTGCTTTGAACTTAGGAATCTATCCAGAGAGACCAATGCTATTTGGGATGCATATCATCTCACTAGTGAAGTAGCTACATGGTGGGACAATGAAAAAGATGAAAAGAAGCTATTGCTAGAGGAGACAACTTGGGAAATATTTCTTCAACATTTCAAGAAGAGGTGGTTACCACAACTCTTCTTTGACAAGAAGATGACAAAATTCCATAATTTTATTCAAGGTAACATGACGATGACTTAGTATCAGGAAAATTTCACCAATTTTCTTAAGCATGCACCTCAGTATCAGTTGGATGAGTGATTTTGAATCAAGAAGTTCATCTTGGGATTAAAGCTTTAGATTGGAACCGATGTGGAATTCCATAACCCTTTAACTATGGATGATTTTTTTGAGAAGGATACCAAACAAGAGCTAAATTTTTATAAGTTGGCTAACTCTCGCGAGAATTGAGATGCCATATCTGGTTTTGGAGATACAAAATTTCAAAATGATAACTAGCATGGAGGCTAGTCGGCAGATCTGAAACATGAAGTGATGCAACAATTCCCAAGATAAATCAAAATGGAATCATAATGAAGGTGATAAAAATGCTAACAACAACAATAATAATAATAGGAGGGAGAGGCCTGAAGTACCAAGAGCACCTCATGGCAGAGGCTTTGTATGCAGAGGAGAGGACTAAGCCAATGTTTGCCCTCAATTTTTGGGAGGACAAAGGGAAAGAAATCAGCAAGGGGAACCTCAACATCATATCCATGTAGTTGTATATAACTAATAGGTCAACTTCCATGTCACACCAATTCAATGTACCAGTATTCTTTATAGCCAACCTATTTCTGTATTAATTGATACTAGAGAAATTGAATGCTTTGTAGATCCAAAAATATTTTCATAGTTACTTGTTAGACTAGGACACATGGCTATATCATGGATGGTTCAGTATAGAAATCAAGAAAAAATGAGAGTAGATTTTTTTCTTTCTTGTTGTGAGTTAGAAATTCCCAATTTTTAGACTCGAGTCAACCTTTATGTATCTCCCTTTGGAACATATGATGTGATTTTGGGAATTAATTGGTTGATTGAACACAAGTATATAGAAAATTGTGAAGGTAATATTTAAGATGTTTGGACAATTTTGGGAATCATGTTGAAATTCACGGCTTGTCGAAACCTTTGGAACTTAGAAAAATTTCAACAAAAAGGACCAAAGGAAGGGATGTTCCATTTATTCCATTCACTCTAGTGAGCTTGGTATTTAGAAGCTATTACTTGATGACTACCTATACTTAGAGAATTTTCATATTTGTTTCTAGAGGAATTAAGAGAGTTTCCATGAAAAAGGGAATTTTACTTTTGTATGGAGTTTCCACCTAGAACTGAACCTTAGTCCAAGGCTCCCTATAGGATGAATATTACCAGGTTGTATGAATTGAAGGACTAGTTGTAGGAGTTTTTGAACTAAGGATTTATTAGACCTTGTGTATCATTGTGGGGTGCACCAGTTACTTTTGTGAATAAGAAGGATGATTTTTTTTTCTTTTTTATTGACTATAGGATGCTAAACAAGGAAATTATCAAGAATAAGTACCCCCTTCTAAGAATTGATGAACTCTTTTATCAAATGAAAGGGGCTATAGTGTTCTCTAAGATGGATCTAAGATTTGTATATCACCAATTGAGAATTAAAGAGGAAATCTCCAAGAAAGCTTTTAGGTTAACCAATTCTCCCACAACTTTCATAAACATACTAAATAGTGGACATTTAGAGATTAATTAGATGACTTTATGTTGATATTCTTGGATGATATGTTGATTTACTCTAAGAATATTGAGGAGCTTGAAAAGCATTTGAGGATAGTGTTAGAACACTTGAGGGAGATAATTTTTTTGGAAAAATATCCAAGTGTACCTTCTATCAAGGAAAGGTGCATTAACTAGGCCATATCATTTCAAAAAAAGGGTTTGTAGTAGATCTAAAGAAAATCAAGGCAATAGTTGATCAGCCTACACTACATAATGTAACTAAAGTCTGAAGCTTCATGGGACTTGCAAGATAATACAGGAAGTTTGTAGAAGGGTTTTCTAGAATTGTGACATTGATCACATCACATTAAAAGAAATAAAAAATATTTGAGTGGACTAAAAAGTGAGCAAGATTTACAACTTTTGAAGGAAAATCTCTAAACAACTCCAATCTTGATTATACCTGCTCCAAATGGACAATTCACAATGATAATCAATGCATCAAGAGAAGGTGTAGGAGGAGTGCTAATGTAGAATGAGTAAGTGGTGGATTATGAATCAAGAAGGTTGAAGTAGAATGAGTTGAAATATACACCACATGAATTAGAGTTAGTAGCCATAGTTCATGTACTATAGATGTGGAGACATTGCCTCTTGGGAAAGTCATTTGAATTAAAGATAGACTACCAAGGACTCAAGTATATTTTCACACAACCCAATATCAACGCTTGAAAGAGGAGATGTTTAGAGTTCCTCAATGAATATGTTTTTGGCATTGAGTATATCAAGGGGAAATAAAAAAGAGTAATTGATGCTCTTAGTAGAAGAATGCATCTAGCATCCATAACTACTACAAGGTCTAATTTGAGACAACAATTGGTTGAGAATCTACAAGGAGATGAGCACTATTCTAGAGTAAAGTAAGTCCTAGAGAAGAATTCCTTAGGCCATCATTTCAAAAGGTATGTGTTGGAATTGTTGTCAAACATATTGCACCCAAATGCATGAATGACTAAATTCAACAATCTGTTGAAACATGGGAACTATCTTCAGGCTGTGGGTGTTCCTATGGCGAAGATAAACCTCCAGATTCTAGTCTGGTTCCTATATGATGGTTATTTTGGTACTTGAATAATTTATTCTGAGAAAAGGGAAGGATAAATTGAACTGAAAACATGAACCAAAAATGAAAACTTTGGTGATGCACCTAATTAGAATAACTAAACTGCAATTTGACTCACAAAATGATTACTCAGTACTTTAATCAACACAACCTGATTTGATAGTCTAGTCACTTGAACGTTTTAAACAAAGGCTTTGACTCAATACAATTTTGAGGGAAAACATTGTTTTCACGACTAAACCGATTAATCAATTACATGCATAGTGTATAACCAGTGAATTTAATCTAAAATGCATAGAAATATTTATGGAGACATAAAAATTAAAGGTTTCAAAACTGAAAACACAATAATTCTTCAATCAAATCCTACACAATAATGACGCCTAAAATCTAGAAGGAAAAAATTGAAAATGTTGGAAATCGAAGGAATCTTCTGCTAAATAACACAATTTGAACCTGTAAACCTGCTACTGTATTAATCTGAAAATGAAAGCTGAGTTACATGATAATTCACTTTGCAGAATGCAAAGTATGAAAAACAAGAACTAGAGGAAAAATACTAACTTTTTCCAATATATACAAAAGGCATGCAAAAAGCATGAAGATGAAACTGAAAGTCAATTTCAGTGTGAAAATGATAACTCCAAAGTAATCCACAAGCAAAAGAAAAAATCCCTGAAAAGAAGGCTCCAACTCATGCAAAAATGAGTGTATGATGATCCAAACTCAATGTCAACTCATAACTAAACTATAGAGCACTCAAACTACACTCAAAATCCTTGAAAAAGTCAGCCCAAGCATGCAAAAATCATCTTGTTTATGTCAATCAACCCATATGAATTGGAACTCCATCTCTATATTGTGCATGACAATCTTTAGTTGATATTCCTTGATTCTTCTAGTTACACCTTCATCATTTGCATGATTTTACTTAAAGAAGATAAGTAATTAAATATTGAAAATAACCAAATGCATGATTATTTTAATATTTAATGTGGAAATGGCCTCCTTATTTTCATTTTAAATATTAATGTAATAATACATTAATATTTAATTACATATTAAAAGCTCCAAGTAAATTCATGCAAAATGCATGAGACCAAGTGATCACCACTTATGGAAGGAAAAATTGACTGTCATTTTTAATCTACTCCAATAATATGCATGGAATCCTTAATAATTATTAGATTTTTGTTTTGAAGTCAAAGACCATGGGAGATAAAACATAATGATTATTAAAATCATTCACAAAAATTTATGCCCAGTCAACTTAGGGCAGGCAAAAACCACCGAACCGTAAACATTCATTATCATTTTGCTTATGCATTATGGGAGCGGCACCATTGGAGGAGATAGGGTTTCAGCTCGAGCCATGAATTTCTCTATGAATTTTCAAGCTTAACCTTCATCTTTCTTTGCTGCTTCTGATGGCGTATTTTCTGGAAACTTTTATAGTGAGGTTTTTCCTTTACAAGATGCAAAACTTCTAAAATTTCTTTGTTCTAAATGCATTTGTAAGACCTTTAAGCCATGGCCTTGACTATTTTCTAATGTATTTTGATCCTTGCATTTGGTCAATGCTTTATTTTTTGCTTGAGGCCACCATTTGAAGGATTTTACTGGATTGGAGCTCGAATCCACTTGTCTTCTAGGAGTTTTTCTTGTCTGAAGACTTTATTTTTGCTGATCTATGGAAAACCTACAAAAACAAAACAAGATAAGACCTCCTCTGTCATGATATGGTTAGCTTTTCTTCATATCTAAAGTGATTGCAAGCCCTCTAACCATGGCCATACATTTATTCTGATGTATTTTCCCTTTGGATATTTTCTTAGTAGATATTTTTCTTGTCTTGGCCGCCATCATCGAATCTATTGAATTTGTCTTTGACCTGGGCTTTCACTTCATTTGTGGTTTTGACATTTTGAGGCTGCAACCTTATTGTTTTTCTAAAAAAACAAGGTAAAACCCCTCTATTATGGCTACAACTTTCTTTCTTACTGCTTTCTTTGTTCAATCCTCTTACAAAGATCTTAAGCTCCTTCTTTCTTCTTCATGAAAGGAAAATGAGCTTATATATAATAAATACTTCTAGAACAACCCATTTTGCACCAAAGAATGGCTTTTAAATATTGATTGTTTCTTTTTCATTAAGGTATCATGCATTGTATATTCTGAATTTATTGATTGGGGATATCTTTGATTTTCCTCTGGTTGTAGCTTTATTGTAGCTTTCTGGGTATCTTTATCAAACTTTCAATTGTATGTATCATCTTATTGTGTCATTATTGTCATTCTTCTTTAAGATTCACTACATCCTTACTAAAGTTTAGATCACTGTTCTTCTTACACTGTCACTGAACAATGCTTTGCTTCCATTAAGAGCCTTTCATGCTCGTTGCATTTGATATTCAATACCATGTGTTTTCTGCATTGTGATTGAGATGTCGTAGATATTGTCCATCATGGATGTGTTGTACAAATTCCTAGAACTGCCCTCACTTTTCTTTTGTTACACAACTTCCTTTTATATTTTTGTAGCTTTCATTGCATGAATTTGATCAAGCCATGTGCTCAACAGCAAGATTAGCACTTTACAGAATTTTCCTACAATGCCTTATATTCATGAAGATGTAAATAACTTTAAAAGAGCATGAACATGAATTATCTTTATATACTTTGCTGCTCACAATGTTTAGTGAATCTACTCATTGTCCATGCTTCATTTTTGTTATTCCTCGTAACATGATAATATGATCTCACAACCTCTTCCTTCATGATTATGATATAATGACTGCCTATTATGGCATGGTGGCTATTTTATTGTATCATCATATTATGTTGTCTTATTACTGTATCCAAATTCATATGGCTGCAAATACCTTGAAATATGTGATGTTTCAATGATAAAACTTGATAAGCAATCAACTTGGAATTATTGCAAACAGTACATTCTAAAAATGTACTTAATATGCATCACTATATTATTCTTGACAATGAGAATCTTTGCAAATGGCTAACAGTGTTGTCCTTAATACAATTGTGCATGAACACATTTATCACCACTGTTCCATAACATTTATTATTCTTCTTTTTAGAGGACTATTGTATCTTTGAAAAGTCATTGTCCTCCATGATTGATGATACACTGATGATTCCTTGATACCTTATGGTGGTTGTGATGAAACATACTATGATATAGAATGTACCCATTAAGTTGAAGCAGCCCACAAAATGATAGTTGATTGTGAGTCTTTCATTGATTGTCCCTAAAATTGAATTGTTCTCTTCTACACGTTGTTTATGTTATTATTATGAGCTAGGATCAACCCTTGTGGGAGCCACATTTCACACCACTCATATGCATATCTGTTGATTGGAATGATGATTATACCTGAACCTGGACACTTAAACAAACATGTTAGCAAAATAAGTGAAGTCAGATTCGTCCATTGGACTTTGTGCCTCTTGATCATGTTATTTTCATTTTGTTCAAATCATCTAATAAATGCCTAATTGAATGTGTACCACATATTTGTTGGTAATGTAGGCATAAGGAAGGACTTGATTCTTCATTTCTCTAACACCACTTTTAAACAATCTTGCAGGAAACCTATGGAGCTTAGAGATGAACAATCTGGAGACACTGGAGAGGCGACAATTGAAGACTTCAAATGTGACAATGATTCATCATTCCAAGAAAATACAAATCACTTTCTCTCTTATACCTATATTCTCTTCAATTGTGTTGTGCACATCTCCTTTTTGTATTCATTATTTGATTATGAAAATAAAATTAAGTTATTCCATGGCTTGTGTGGGACTTTGGCTCTTACAATATGAATAAAACAAAATTACTATGCAATTTTAATGATTTCTTCTATTACAAACTTTTGCATAATCACACTAGAAATCCATAAGTAATCAGATTCTGGAACGTAATGAATACTTAAGCAAAAAAAAATGTACTTTTTAATGAAGAATACAAATCAGCTCTACCTATTTTGAGCTATAGCTAAAATAGGTATCAATTTGGTGACCTTTGTGGAGTGTTTTCCTGCTAAACACTATAGACCAGTTGCCTCATATATCCATTGGGCATGGAGTCCATTCTTGCTCTACTTTGACTCAAAAAAACTGTAACTCAATCCAAACCACACAAACTTAAAGAAACTACAGCAACTCTGTTTAAGACAGAGCTTGAAAACCAATGTGCAGTAATGACACCTTATTGAAAGAAAAACAATATTGGAATGAAAATGTGCCATGGGGAACTTATTGAAAGAATAATTGAAAATCTACCCTACCCTACACTAACTAACAGTGTTAGTGCTCAAACACGAGCATTTACTGGCTATGAGAAATAGTTGGGTATGTGCAGGATCATCATGGAAAAAACAGGCCCTTAAGTGGCAAAAAATTCAGAAAAATCATAGTTAGGAAACTTGACGTAAAAATTTGAATAAGTTATCTATATTATTTAAAAAATATGTAAGAATAGAATCTATAGAAAATTGAATGTAGTTTCTAAAAAACTAGGTTTGTTTTAAATAAAAAAAAATCTATTTGGTGAAAAGTTGAAATTTCAATGCAGTAGTACTTAAATTTCAGGGAAAAAATAAGAAGTAGGTGTCTGTCTGACCACCCTAACCATAATAAAATGATAATATTTTTTTGTAAGATTTTATATATAAGTAGAGGACTCATGTCCGGCTGTGATGCATATTTTTTTGTATTTTTTTTCCAAGTAAATAATTAATTATGAATTTTTAATTACAACTTTTAAAAAATATAAAAAACTCGTATGTCTGACCACCTTAACTTCGTCAAAACTTCATGAATTTGATTTTTTTGTAATCCATAGTATCCGTAAAGCATAGAATGTGATGTTCTTTGATTCAATAAAATTTGATACCTTGAAATCTATAGATGTTTTTCAATCAACAATCAAGACTTTAGTCGCACTCAGGAAATCAATAATAATTATTTATTAAATCTTAAAAGCAAAGCATAATTTATATTTTGAAAGTTGAGAACTTCTTTAAAAACTCTTTTTGTTTCATCAAGTAAAAGTCGCTTTCACCATTATTACCCATCATATTGTTACCTTTTTGGGCTCCATATCATTATCTCCAAGATATACCTGTTCTTAATAACAATAAAGAAGGATGCTTCAAATCATTAAGTGATTAATTGCAAATATGTATGTAGATTATTTGATTTAATCCATTTTCGTTCCTTTTGGTGTCAAAAACTATTGTCAACATAGTTTGGATCATCATAAAAAGCATACCTTCCTTATCTGATTGATCATTAAAGATGATAGTCTGAGGCATATGGATAAGATTAACCTATTGTTGCTCTACAGTTGCAATCACATGCCTTGAAAAAATTATGACTACTTGTAATTTTGTAGACTCCTCCTTGGACAAATATCTGATCCGACACACTTTTGAGAGGATAAAACTTGGCCTCTCACTAATGCCTTCATGTTTATACACTATTTTCTCTCCATTTTGTTGATTAGACTGCTCCACTTACAGTGTAATATTTTCT
The DNA here is from genome assembly GCA_007258455.2 of Sequoia sempervirens. NCBI lineage: Eukaryota > Viridiplantae > Streptophyta > Pinopsida > Cupressales > Cupressaceae > Sequoia > Sequoia sempervirens. Next base: position 491,693,247 of record VDFB02000017.1, read on the forward strand.
TCCTTCCTTCTTGTTTCCTCAATTTCAATTTGATCTAAAAGGGTTGGTCCACATAAATGAAATGAAGGAATGTGTGGCTCTTTGATCTAAACAGGATGATCACATGTTGCTGGCTCATATAGTAATAGCTTATTAGCTATGTTAGAGCAAAAAGTCTTTATGATGCTTGAAAACATATTCTCATTTAATTCATGATCCTGAATTGGATTCAGATGAGTCTCATCACTTTGCTGCTCAAAGGTAGACACTGATGTTAGTAAACATGTTTTGTCTTCATTTTCATTAACAAATTTAGGTAATTACTCAAAAAAATTATCCAAATCCTGAGATTCAACCTCTATTTCCTTGTTTAAAACATGTTCAACCTGATGTTGATTGTCATCTAACTTTAAAACAAAGGACTCAAGATCATTCCAAAATATGGCTTCTTCACAACCATCATTTACATTACTTTCTAGAATTAGATGAGCAGCTTCCAACTTGTATTTGTTGACCTCAACCAACAATTCATCACATTGTTTGACATATTCCTTCTCAATAAAGGAAGGTAATTCATCAGATAAGAACATGAAATCATCACCTTTCATACCTTTTTCAAGCTCCTCAACCTGATGTTTTGATTGATCAGGTTTGTTCATCTCCTGCTGCAAGTTTTCTTTGCCATCTTGTTCATCAAGTATAAGCATATCAATATCAAAAACTTCTTTCTGCTTCTCTTTAAAAACCTTTTCCTCTCCTGCATTATTTACCTTCAACTAATCATGCTCATCGAACCAATTATTTTGACAAGCAATTGATTCTCCTTTGAACAAAGAAATGGTATTAGGACATGCATATGCATGTTGGATCCCTTGAATAAGAATAGGTGACTATTCATGAAGATTCATAGCTTGATTTGTTACATGTACTTGACTTTGCAATAGAAAAGGATCTCTAAAACTTGGAATGGGAGCCTCTTGAACTATATTTGGCATTTTGAAGTCAGGATGCTTGGTCCAAGAAGGCCACCATGGTTGTTCAGTACCTTGATGATTTGGTTCAAGCTCTTGATATGATTAAAAATGAGGGTTCATGGATTGATTTGACAGACTATGTTCATTCGTGAGCTCCTATAGGGGTTGATCTTTAACATTGGTATGAATATTACCCTTATAACTTGGAATGTCAAAACTAGAAGACTTACTTGGAGATTGGATAAAAACCTTGGAAACCTTCTCCTCTGTCTGCTAATGTTTTATGGAAGAAACTGATTGGGCCCCAACCAATATTCTAATCTGCTCTTCCTTAGCAGCAAGATCTTCTTCATATTGTTTCCTCTACATCAACAAGTCTTGCTTGTAGAGATAGGCTTGATAGGCTATCTCTTCTTGTTGTTGATCATACTCTTGTTGCCTCTTGAACTCTTCTATTTGTTTTTCAATGTCTAACAATATTTCTTTCATGTTATTCATGTTATTCTTCATATCATCAACCTCTTGGAGTTGATTGTGGACATATGAACATTGATATAAAGGCTGAGCATAAGTGGGTGGGAGGTAAGCATGTTGAGCATGTTGATAGGCTATTGTTGCATGGTTGTTTGGGATAAAATCAGCAGCATGATTGGCCTGATATGGCTGATAGGATTTTCATGAAATGGAAGTGGGTATACATGCTTACTATGAAAACCCGACATCTTTACTCATATAATTAGCTAGAAATCAGAAATAAAGCTTGTGTTTAAAACATACCAGCACTGGGTCTTGTTGAAACCAGTAAATATGCTAGAGTCGCTAGGTATAAATTCGTACCTCTGAAAGGTAAAATACACTGATGTATATACCAAGACAATAGCTTGAAACTCTTGAATTCTTCCTCTGAAGATCACTTCAGAGTCCCACCAGGCATGCCAAAAACTATTGTCAAACAGATTGCACCCGAATGCATGAATGACTAAATTCAACAATCTGTTGAAACATGGGAACTATCTTCAGGCTGTGGGTGTTCCTATGGCAAAGATAGACATCCAGATTCTAGGCTAGTTCCTATATGATGGTTAATTTGGTACTTGAATAATTTATTCTGAGAAAAGGGAAGGATAAATT
>VDFB02000017.1:491695430-491777649 GCA_007258455.2 Sequoia sempervirens
CCTAGAAGTTTAGAAACTACATTCAATTTTCTAAAAATTATATTCTTGTACATATTTTTGAAATAATATAGATAACTTATTCAAATTTTTACGTCAAGTTGCTTGACTCTAATTTTTCTAAAATTTTTTCCACTTAAGGGCCTATTTTTTCCATGATGATCCTGCACATACCCATAACTGTCCTTATGGTTAGTCATCCAAAATTAAAATCTATCCAAAATTTAACTATTAGCTCTCTATCAAACTTTAGAGATCAATTATATCCTATACTATGTATCAAGGAACCACTGGGTCCAATACCTACAGTGAACCTCATTTTATCAAGATTCAAGGATCGAATGTATTCATTAACATCTACCTAAATGAAAATGAACTCAATATAACTTGATACCTTAATCTATTATTAGGTGAATAATATTTAAGTCAAAGATTAGACATCAAGGATACCACATACTGCATACCGAAAAGGTAGACCAACATAAGACTTTATGGTGACCTAATCCTAGCTACTAATCATAGTGTAAATCATTAGGGATTAAAGATTCAAACATGTTGCACAACTCATACCCAAATGAGTAAAAAAAAATAGGGAACCTTGACAAACCATTCTACGAGTCATAATGTAAAGTATAAGGGATCAAATGTTAAACAAACCATGATCCTTCAACCAAAACATTTGACCATCAATAAAAATATTGAGAGCACAAAAGGATATGAAATGTGACTTAAGGACTATCAATAATTAGGGATCAAATATATGCTTGAACTCATGCTATAGACACTCAAAATATGTCCTCACAATCGTCATATTTTTTGTCTATTAATTAAATGGATATTATTATCTGTTTAATTGATTCATTTAATACTTTATTCTATTCATTCATTAATTCACTTAAATTATTAACATATTATAAGAATTTATCCATTTGCATAACCATTTATTTATAAATTATTTATGGGTATGTGCAGGATAATCATTGTAATACCCCCATGTTTCTGATACTATTTGCTACTATTGTTTGCTTTTATGTGTTAGTGTGATACTGAATTGTGATGGTGACTGATTCATCATTTTGGTGTGTGTGGTTGTGTAGTTTAATTGATTGCTACAATTAATATTTTATTATGATTTATGATACTCTATATGTAGGGTTTGGATTATTTTATTAGGTAATGCTTTCTCTCTAATGTTTTAAATGTCGATAATCGTATGGTGATCATGTGATTTGAATTCTGTGTTATTTTATAATGCAATGGTTAGTAATTAATTATGATGCAGTAGTTGATTAGCATGTTATCTTATGATCAATTGGTTAGAAATGTTAGTTGTTATAGATATTGTAATTGTTAGAATAGATTAGGTGAGAGGACAGTGTAGCATCACTCGTTCACGAGTGCCCTGCTACACTGCAATTCCTTCTTACGGTAGGATGTTGATTATTTATATATATATACATGTGCTACTTGACGTTTGCTTGGATGCAGGATTGCAGGAATAAGTCTCGATTCCACCTGCTTCGGCAGGACAGGGCGAGCAATAAACTAGCCCAACGGGTAAAAATGTTGAAAAAGGGAGTAAGTTTGGAAGCGTCCCCGTCCCAAGTCGTCGTCTGTTGTGAGTCGTGTCATGACTGAAGTTTTGGTTCTCGTTAGTTGTGTTGTTGATTATTGAAGTGTACATTTGATTTATGGGTCATGTTTATTTAATTAACCTTATGTTATAAGATAATTGATTAAAGTTGTCTAATTGTTTTGATTTAATTTTGTGTTAGTTGAAAGTTAAATTTAAATATATTATAAAAGTGATTTAATTAATTAAAAGAATAAATAATTATTCTAAATTAATAATATTGACAATAATTAAATTAAATAAATATTGTTAAAGATAATTAAATAATATCTTTTTGTTAAAATTAAATTTAACAAATCTTGCATAGATAATAGCTTGTTTAAATAAATTATTTTAATTAAAAACTGTAGATAAATTTGTGCTTTTAAAAGTTGGAAAAGGACCAATAGGAAAGAGGAATTTTTGTGAAAAGAAAGCAGGGAAGCTTTATTGAATTTTATTTTTGATTTATTATTTTATGAGAAGATTATACAGAGAGAGAACTTCTACTCTGGGGTTCGGGGATCTAAAAGGGAAAAATAAAAGAAAAGAATTTGGTTTTGTTGAAAACTGGGGGGAGAAAATAATTGTTTTGGGAGATAGATAGATTCGAGGAGGAGCTGCAGGAGGAATTCGAAAGGAGCTTTCAGAAGGGATTCTTCTTCAGACGAAGGACTCCAGGTTCCATAGAGTTTATTATTTATTCTTTTTATTCTATAAAGAAAATCATGCATGTAATATCTTAGATCAATATTTCATTTTAAAGAGGGTTTGTTTGGTTGTGTTATGTTCTTGAATGATTGCTTTTGAAACTATATTAAATCTTCTGTAGAAAACTTTTATAGAACCTGTTTGAAACTTAGTTTGAAAAAAAAATATAACCTTTTGAAAAGAAAATTCCTTTTTGGTTGTGAGATGCATTTAGATATTAAATCTTTGTTGGTCTTAAAAAAATAAATAAATAAATAAATAAATAAATAAAAATTTATTATTATATTGAATCCATGAGAGAAATTATTATTATGTATTGCGTTGGGACTCTCGTTAATACATTTAAACAAAAATAGATAAACATATATATATTAGTTTTCTATTTGAGCTTCTGAATATGTATTGTCTGTATAATTTCCAGTTTATGTGAAAAGAATAGAAAAATACTCTGTTTGAAGACTCTGAATTAAATACGTACAATTACATATACTGTTCCTTTCTTTAAGTATATAAATAGTTACAGATTAAAGGTTAAGGTTGTGTTTGTTTCTGGTTGGTTATATATATATATATAACTATATATATTGTGTTTGGCCTATTGTTCTGAAATAAAAATAAATAAATATAAATATGTATATAAAAATTTAAAATTATGATTATTTCTGTCTTTGTTTCCGTGCCCGAATGGGCGAATGTAATTATAAAAGTCTTTGTAAATAAAATAGAATTTAAAAATTTAATACATAATTTTTTCTAAAAAAAATAATAATAAAAATTTTATTTTGGGGTGGGGGCGGCCGAGGCCGTACCCCCACGGCCCCTCTGTGGCGCTGCGGCCACCACAGGGGGTACGCACTGCGTACCACTGCCTGCGGGGGCCGTAGCCACCACAGGGTGGTGGTACCACAGCTGTGGCGGCCGCGGCCACCACACAGTGTGGTACCATGTCTTATAAAAAAGGTAATTCGATTTTATTTTTTTTAGTTTATTTTATTTTTATTATAAGTTTTAATTTATTCTTTTCTTTATTTCGATTTTGATATATATATATATATATAATTTATAATTTATAATATATTTTTTTAAAATAAAAAAAAATAAAATAAAAATAAAAGATATTTATTTAATGTTTTTTTATAAAACGATTATTTTAATGTAGGTATGTTTATTTATGTGAATTTGTAAAAGTATTGTGTAATATTAGGGCAAATTCTTCTATTATATGTTTGATAGATGCAATTTTGAAATAAACGGTATATATATATATATTGTTATAAATATGCATTAAAAGAATTTAAGGTGTTGATATTCTGAATTAACGATATAATATTTATTGTCATGCAATGATATAGTCTAATTGAGAAAATTAGGAGTAAACGATGTGTTTGATTTAGTTAATTATTTTCGAGTTGTGGATTTATTTATTTGATGGATTTGTTGTTCATGGTTAACTGTATTATGGCGTTGTTTATTCTTTGGTTACTCTCGAGATCATGCATGTTGATTTAATTTGACCTTCTTAAACTTGAGTCTAGGTCATGTAGAAAACCTTTGAGTTGACTTATTCATTTATAGGATTCTAAGTTGTGGTTAGGACTTCCAGAGGCGGGGATTTTTGTATTTGTGTTCGATCTTGTATTTTGATGTTGCCCTTATGTTTTGGCTTCGGATGTGGTATTGATGTATACTTGGATCGTATCGTTTATGAATGTCATACATGTGATTTTGGGCGAGAGGGTTGTGCCTCGCGAGTGAGCCATTGTTGGTTCGTTTTTCCTTGTTGATATAATCCTTTGAGTTGGATATTCTTGTGCTAGAGTGTCTAGAGAGAGTGGCTCTAGTGGGGGCCGGCGCACAAAGGGGCTGTCAGGGTAACCCACGTAGAGTTAGTTTAATCAGTGATAACTTAAGTAATAAACCACGGGTGGGGATTAAACACTAATAAGATAATTGTGAAGCCTCGTCCACCTGTTAGTGCTATCATAGACTAAAGGGGACTGAGAAGGCCGTGGTTGGCAAGGTCATTACCTTGTTCTCACGAAAGGTCAATGACTCCGCATGAGTAACCCTATGGAGCGGCACCTTGAGATAGGTTGTCAGGAGAACCATAGATGGAAGCGGCACCTTAACTTGGTTGTCTGGAGAATCCATGTAGAGTTGGAGGTGGCACCTTGTAATAGGTTGTCTGGAGAATCCATGTGAAATCATGCGATGACACTCTCGTCTAACATTCTATTTATGTTGATTTACTGAAGTCCTCTGGAAGTGATTTATTGATTTATCTTTGATTATTGTTGGAAGTAGTACTTGGGTTTTATGTCTTGAGTTTCGATATTATGTCTGGAGTTCATTGAGGTTGTGAGTATGACTGGTTGTTATGTTCATCAGTAGTTTGTGTTGTGTCTTTTGGTATTGTCTTTGTAGAGTATTCAGTGGTCTTTGGTGTTAAGTTGTCTTCTTGAGATTAGTCTTTTTTTTGTTAGTCGTGCTTGGTCGGGGACCCTTCCTTGTCTACTCTCAGCACGGGGGTGGTTGGGTGGAACGTGCTTCGCACCCCGTTGGGTTTCCCTTTCTATTGCAGGTGTATCTTTATTGCAGAGCTTTTGGAGGATGTTGATGATCCAGTTATTCTTATGTACCAGATAGTTGTATATACTCCAGTTGTAATGTATTTAATGTTCTTATTGATGTATCGTCTCCCACGTGTGATGGGGTGACCTCGATGTAATTTGGATATGTAGTTATTGTGATGTATCTTCAGTTATTTGTATTTCATTATCTCTTGGAATGTAATGTATATTCAAGTCATGTTTTGATTCAGGAGCGATCACTTGTAATAGTTGGATATGTTATGTTGTAGCTATCGAAATATGTAACACCTTATATCTTTATCATCACATGTGTTATCATATGTACTTATGTCATGAATGTAGTTATTGTTTAATGGATATCTTAAATGATGAAATGAGAATGAATGGATATATGTAACTATTTAATTATGGTTTAATTTATTATCGTGTTATGGGTTAGAATAGTCATGTCACTTCGTGTACCCCTTTGGAACAAGTTGTGTCTCTTAATATATTGTTATGTTGTACTACTTAAGTATGTTATTATATTCTTTAAAAAAAAAAATTGTTCCGTTGTTTTAGTTCCTTTGGGGTTCGCACGGCGGGTGTGACAATCATGGAAAAAATAGGTCCTTAAGTGGCGATGAAATTTAGAAAAATCAGAGTTAGGCAACTTGACGTAAAAATTTGAATAAGTTATCTCTATTATTTCAAAAATATGCAAGAATAGAATTTGTAGAAAATTGAATGTAGTTTCTAAACTACTAGGTTTTTTTTTTTAAATCTATTTGGTGAAAATTTGAAATTTCAAAGCAGAGTACTTAAATTTCAAAAAAAATAAGTAGGTGTCCCTAACCACCTTGACCACAATAAAATGATAATATTTTTTATAAGATTTTAGATATAAGTAGAGGACTTATGTCCCATGTGATGCATTTTTTGTAATTTTTTCCAAGTAAATAATTAATTATGAATTTTTATTACAACTTTTAAAAAATATAAAAACTCATATGTCTGACTACCTTAACTTAGTCAAAACTTCATGAAATTCATTTTTTTTTAATCCTATAGTATGTGAAACATAGAATATGACACATGTTTCATATTCAAAAAATGTGATACTTTTTGAAAGCTATAGATGTTTTTCAATCAGCCTATCAATTAGTACTTTAGTTATAATTCAAATAGAAAATGAATAATAATTATTTATTAAATTCAAAGTAAAGCATAATTTATATTGGCGGAAACTTGAGAATATCCTTTAAAAACCCTTTTTGCTTCATCAATTTTGGGTAAAAAAAATTCGTCAGCCACATACCCTACACATACCCATCTTATTACCATTTTTTGGCCCATCATGATCCTACACATACCTTTATCCATTTCATACACACTTTATTCATGCATAATAATATCCTACTTTAATTTATATTAATCTTCTATCCATTGCATATTTTAAATCATTTGCATTTTCATGTATAAATCCATTTAAATTTATATCACTCATCTAATTCACAAATCCACTTTATTCTAAATTCCTAAACTTTTATTATATCATAAAGTAACCCATTTATTTCTTTCATTTCAATAAATTGCACTTGATTAAATAATATGGGATAAAAATTCATTTCTCCACTACACTCTTTAATCCCATATTTCTCTCACAACATGAATCCATCATGTGAGGACATCTATATAAACCCTCTCTTCCCACTAAAAACTAGATTCAATTTTACTCACTATCTATTCATTATAGCTTCTTATTGCATTTGTGCTTGTGAAAATATGAGAGCACCAAATACATTATACAAGTTCTAAATGATATGAAAGCAATGGGGTTAGTTTTCTTTTGAATGCATATGTTTTGGTTTTCATAGTGTAATATTTTGTTTTTTACATTTGTGTTCATTTTAGAAAAACTTCATTGATGTTATGTTAAAATTTAAATTTTGGGTTTATAGCTTTAAATCAGTTTTTAATTTCCAGCATAAACAGAATGGTAAACCCAACTGGATGAGTATTTTTTCATAGTTTCTTCTACCGGTAAAAGAAATCAAATATGTTGATTATGCTCTTAGTTAGTGTTGATTCTGTGTGACCACATTTCTTTGGGGCCTCTTTACAAAATATTTATCTAGTTTATCTATGCTTTCACATTTTGCATGCATGAATTTCCATCAATCTACATTTTGATATGCATTTTAAGGATTTCACATTTTGATATACATTTCCTATAAACAAAATTTTGAGAATGAACTTATGAACTTATTTTGCATTTCATATTTTCGCCTTGTGAGGATACCCATGTCCTCAAAACTATTGAAATAATTATGTTTAATTGATTTTTTGTTGTGTTGATTACTATGATAACTATTTAATATAAATTTTTATACATTTTTCTATACAGTGGTAATAATTGTATCTGTGTTGGTTACTATGGTAATCGTTTGAAATACATTTACCATGCTGCGCTGAAGTTACTATTGTCTTTTGCATCTATTAGAATTGAAATATGCATTCCTAATTTTCTCTCCCTGTTCCTAGATACACCTACAGCTAACAAAAGGCCTTGCTCTCTTAGATGCCTACCTAAGGCACCCTTGCATTTTCTAGAAAAAAGATTGCAAGTGCCCAAGACACCACGACTATCCTCGGCCTCTCGATTTTGAATTGATTTTTTCTCAAGAGATTCGACTTTGTGCCAGCCACGATCCAAATTACAGAACTTTTTTCTTCCTTTTACTCCATTCAAAAGCAGGTTGCTCCCTCACCATCTTAATTTTTAAGAACCTGCTCTCCACATACGAGAAAGAAAGTGATTGAATGGAACACCAAGATTGATAGACGTGCACAAAATGAATTTGTTGAAAAGGGTTTTAGAAAATTTTGCACTTGGTAGGAAAATTGTAAAAAATTGAACCCCACATCCTTTGTGACCATCCACCCGACCTACGCCAAATTGGGATCTTTTAGTCGATTAGAATAGCATATCTATTATCAGAGTTGCACCATGACTGCACCATGAAGGTCACACTATTTTTGGCCCATTGATTGGGCATTCTTGCTTTCAGATAAGTTAATTTTTTGTTTGATTGATTAGATTAGTTTGATTTTGATAGTTTTTTTTAATTTTATCAGTTTAGATTAATTTTAGTGATTAATTTTAGATTAATTAGGTTAGTTAGTTTAGTTTCGACTAATTTAGATTAATATTAGATTTGATCAATTTAGATTAACTTTAGTTTAAATTAGTTTAGATTAATTAATTTTGTTAGATTAATCTTAGTTGTGATCAATTTAGATTAATTTAGTTTTAGTTTTAGATTAATTAGTATTAAGCTATTTTTTTAGTATTAATTTAGATTAATTTTAGTAATTTCTCTTAAATTTAATTTAGATTAATTTTAATTTAGTTTAATTAATTTAGATTCACTTTTTGTTAGTTGGATTAATTTAGTTAATTTTTAGATTAATGCCATTTTTTTTTTAGTTTAATTGTTATTTTGTAGCTAATCCATGTTGACTAGGCTTTTGTGTGGGTTTGCATGTCCAAGGATTGAAAAAAAAAACTTAAACTTTCCCATGTCAAAGAATTAAACATAAACAATCGTTTGTTGAAGATTGGAGGCATAAAACTACTAATTAGTGTGTTATAGGTTCGATTGTTAGAGAATCTATCTTGAAATATCGTGTCTTTTTTGTAGATTAGATCACATTTAGATTAGTTGGTCTAAAAAGAACTTGAGTGTTTTCTTTGACATCATAAGTGGAGTTAAAATTAACTAGTGCTTGCATTGCCTTCTGGTTTACATCTTGTGTTTGGATTTGTATTCTCTTCTCTTCTACAACTCGACAATCTTGAGAATCAAAAACATTCCTTTGAAATTTTGTATAACCATCCACACATTTCAATCTGGATTTAAAATGAACCCCATATGAGTGTGAGGAAAAGGTGTTGTGTATGCTCTCTCCTTGCACTTTGAGCAATTTAGGATATCAAAAACAACGTACTTCCTTGCTTCTATTTACCCTTTAGAGGGCCTACCTAAAAAGAGGGAATGACCCAAGTGGCACTATTTTGGTCCGCTATATAAATTGTCGTGATCGTTGTGAAAGTCTTCGATCAACTGGTGAGGATGTCCTATGTAGACAAGTGTTGCCCCGAGTGTCTGCATGATACGTCCAAATCCTTTCTTAGGAAAGGACTGGGAGGCCTCTCAATTAAGCTAATATTGTCTCTCGTATAGGCACCGGTATTTCCCCAAAACATAGAATAAGAACCTTTGTTTTAGTGGCCAAAATCATTTTTACTTGTTATCGCAGGAATAATCATTTTCAAGCCGCCCCATGTTTTCACTATTCATGTGTAGAGGAAAAAATTCCTCTTTGGGGGAATGAGACTTGGTGTGCCTATGTCGTGCAAGGGGAGCCAATGTCACCAAGTCCATAGTTGTCTGCCTTGTTTAAGTGGCTAGAGAAGTCCAAGTGGGGATCTTGTAGGTAGTATCTCTTCCTATCCTAGGTTGTGCAAAGTTTTTTCAAAGTGTTTGTCATTTCACATCAAAATCAAACTCAAAAAAATTCTATCTGTTGTGTCATGCATGTTTGTTCCAAAAAAATCTCAACCAAACATCACACCTAGGAATTTGCAATGTCTCAACCTTGCGAACCCCAAAAATTCAAACACCAAAAACATCCAAAATGAACCTATCATTTAAATATCTTGGGGGTATCATCATTCAAGTTGTGATCTTTCAATCCTTACATTCAGCCTAGTCCTTGCATATCCTCCACCCTTGCATATCCATCATTAGTCAAATAAACCTTTAGGTTGCACTTAGGTTACTCTTCCTAGGTCTTGAAATCAAACCTTTGGCTATTAATCGCATGCATCACTTGAGGTTTATCATCTTTGAGTTAGGGAATTACCATTATCCTATAGTAGGGAAATCTTTCTGGGCTTAATCATATCCTACTTACCCTCTCTTGATCACTTATCCTTGTGTTTATCCATCATAGCACAAGTAAATCCTTTACTCATAATTAGCTTCAGACCTAGAGTTTCCTTGAGTTCTTGCATTCTTATCATATCAAGTTTGTCATACCATACCATTAAATTCCCATATCTTATCTTAGAATCATATCCATTTTCATTACATCCTAATATCGAGTCTCATACATTATCTAGTCTTAGGTCAAAGATCAGAACAATCACCCATGACCCCTAGAACAAGAGTAAAAATATTTCAAGAAGGGAACCCTTGGGGAAAATACTTTCATGGGGAAGATCACATTAGTATTACACCTAGTGAAACAAATGAAATTGATAACAAAGTAATAACTCAATCCCATATATATGAAGCACTTAATGATCATAGATTCACTAAACTGCTTATAGAGGTAGTCAAATGAAATCCACAAAAATACTTCAAAGCCCTTGTTGATGATGGAATCAAACTACCTCCTGATTTTGACATATCCTTACTTATGATGAATGAAAAAAATGAATCTAGTGAACCTAAGGATACAAAAAAAAACAATGAGGATAGAATCAAAGATCACATATCCTTTTATTTACAACCTGGTTACAAGAGATCTTCAAAGATGTCAAAACCTACACCTACAAACAATTATATTTTGGATGAGCTTAGAGCACTGAGACAAGAATTTGATACTCTCAAGAATAGTAAAGCATCATCCCACAAGTTCTCCATTGAAGATATATGTCCTTATTCTTTCGATACAAGCATACCAATTCCACCTTTTCCTAGTCATTGGAACATACCGAGACTTGATAAATATAAGGGAAAAGGAGATCCTAACTTAGACCACTTAAGAGAATTTTGTGTTGCTACCTTGGAATTTGTAGTTGATGAGACATACCTTATGGGATTATTTCCTTGCAATCTAGGAGGAGAAGCTATGGAGTGGTTTTCACGATTACTCCTGACCATCAAATCTTTTCAAGAACTGGCTAGTAAATTTAATTTTTCTCCAATTATAGTTTCAACTACGAACTTAAAGTGACCATGAAAAAAAAAATTAACACCAAACAAAAACAACAAGAATCTTTTGTCATTTTTACAAAGATGGAGACATTTTAAAAAATGATTACCTTATACTATTCTAGAAAAAGAATTGGTTGACCTCTTTTGTCAAAATTTGAAGGAAATTGCAAAGGAACTTTTCCTTAAATTCTTGGATTCATTTGATGAAGTCATAGAAATGGGATTTCAAATTGAACAAACTCTCCTCAATGATGGAACTATTAAACTTAATAAGTTTAACGACAAAGATCAAAAATCAGGTTTGAGCAACAAGACACCTTTTTGGGTAAAGAACAAGAATGTAGTCAATGATGCAGTTTTTGATGAAAAAAATACATCATCACCTATCTACAACCTCGAAGGTTCATCTTCAGATAAAGGAAAATAAAAATAAAGAAGTTTCCCTTTAGAAACGAAATTTTACACCATCGGGAAAATCGCTTGAATCCGCATTAAAAGAACTCCTTGAAAATAATCTTATAACACTACCTGAAATGAAAGAATACAATCCACAAGTCAAAACCCCATGGTGGAATGATGATCAAAACGGACATAAGACTAATATTTACAATAAAACTCGACATTTGATTCAAGACCTTATTGATGACAGTAAGATAGTTGTGGATGGACATACTTCATCTAGGAACTCTGATCATGAGATTTTTAAAAGCCCTTTCCCTAAGCATGACAAGGATAAAGGAAAGGCCCCTGAATCTAGTGATGGTGTGAACTATACTATTGCTAAGTATGACTATTTCATAACTAACATTAGTGAGCTTGATAATCAAGTGAACACTTTCATTATAAAAGGAAGAGAACCTGATTGCAATGTTACTACCAGTAGAGGAACAATTACCCTTAAAGGTCCTAATTCAAAATCCATTGTGTCAACTTCACAATACAACCTAGTAGAGCATTTAGGTAAAATTCTTGAACAAATTTCTATACTTGAGTTGTTACACATATCTCCTAAGCATAAAGCTATCCTCGATAAAGGGCTTGCTACTGCTACAGTTTTTATAAACCTATAGGTGGATCAATTCCAAGCTATGGTGGGACACATCACCTCTCCTCACACTCTCACTTTTAATAAGAACAATGATTTTTCCATCTAACAACCACATAACAAACATTTACACATTGAAGTCCTTGTCCATAAAGTTAATATCAAGAGAGTTCTGATAGACGGAGGAGTAGGTATTAATATTTGTACTCAAAAATTGATTACAAAATTAGGGTTCTCTGAAAATGCAATTGATCCAAAGAAAAATATTACCATAAAGGCATATGATGAAGAGGAGCACTCATCGAAAGGATCAGTTACTTTACTATCAAGATTGGGCTTGTGGTAAAGGATGTGGTTTGCCGAGTTCTTGATCTCCCTCTAACCTATAACATCATCCTTGGAAGACCATGGATTTATGCAATGCAAGTAGTACCTTCTACATACCATTAGTGAATTAAATTCCCACACAATGGTGTCAAAATCACAATACAAGGAGATCCAGACCCTTTCATGGGTATGTGCAGGATCATCATGGAAAAAAAAGGCACTTAAATGGTGATGAAAATTTAGAAAAATTAGAGTTAAGCAACTTGACGTAAAAATTAGAATAAGTTATCTATATTATTTCAAAAACATGTAAGAATAGAATCTGTAGTAAATTTAATGTAGTTTCTAAACTACTAGGTTTTTTTTTTTTTAAATCTATTTGGTGAAGATTTGAAATTTCAATGCAGTAGTACTTAAATTTTAGGGAAAAAATAAAAAGTGTCTATTTGACCACCCTAACCACAATAAAATGATAATATTTTTTATAATATTTTAGATATAAGTATAGGACTCATGTACTAATGTGATGCATATTTTTTTTATAATTTTTTTCCAAGTAAATAATTAATTATAATTTTTTTATTAAAAATTTTAAAAAATATAAACTCATATGTCTAACCACCTTAACTTGGTCAAAACTTCATGAAATTCATTTTTTTTAATCCTATAGTATGTGAAGCATAGAATGTGATGCATGTTTTAGATTCAAAAATGTTAGAGCATTTGAAAGCTATAAATGTTTTTCAATTAGCCTATCAATCAGAAATTTAGTCGTAATTCAAATTGAAAATGAATAATAATTATTTATTAAATTCAAAGTAAAGCATAATTTATATTGGTGGAAAGATGAGAATCTCCCTTAAAATCCTTTTTTGTTTCATCAATTTTGGTTAAAAAAGATTCGTCAACCTCATACACTACACGTACCCATCATATCGCCACTTTTTGGACCATCATGATCATGCACATGTACCCTCATTTATTTCCATAATCTAAGCCCTGAAACTGAAATCACAATCCCTAGTAATCATGAAGCACTTCCTTCTCAAGCATATGTTGATCCTGAGTTCTTAAAAGCATCCACTTCATTTACCACACCATCAAACCCCAAGGTCCAAATCCATGATATGGGATGTTCAGAATATTGTATGGATAATTTATCAGAAAAAGACAATGATAATGTTTGTTGGTTCCCAAATCAATAGAAGCAATGAGTCCTAAAGAGTAGCCACTCTCTCATATTCAAACTCAATGGGCTGATGTGGCCAATGAACAAGATTCAGTCAAAGACTGAAATCTCCTACACTTCTGGCTTTGTTAAACTAGGGAGGGTAATCCCAACAATATATTTATAGATACTCATGTGCTAAAGTAACAAATAAACTATAAACAAATGGTTATCCTCTAATTTTTTGAAATACACAGTACTCTAAAGGCTTGGTTGACCTCTATAGTAATGCCTCATTTAAACATGAGAGATGTGATTCATTAAATGAGATGAACACACAAACAAACTAGGAATGATAAGTAATATGATTTAAATTTACAATCATTATTTCTAAAAATGTCTTAGGCTTTGTGATAGGTATGTGCCTAATCATGGGCCATGGATTCCAATATAAAACTATAACAGAGATCCTATCAACAAATTAAGTTCAACCAATGGATTTAAAATATGTTAATGCCTTGCATTAGCAAACCCACTCTTATTGCCATAAAGTTCTACTCAACAATCTCACTTGTGCACTCGAGATTACAGTGATTTAATCAAAGTAATTTAACTCTTTACTTGAAAGAGAAAAATGGCCAAATAACACAATCACAAGAAAGTTGTGATTAAAAACTCAAATAATCCTTGATATATTGAATTCATATAATCATAAGCATACAAATTTGGAGACAACTTGATAGTAGTAATATAATGTTACACAAATTGGCTAACATTTTCTCATAAAACACAGTTGCTACAATTTGCATACTCCATTTACAACTTAGACTTAACACTACTCTACCTTATTCACCTAATTTAGAATTTCAGAACATGTACAAAAGAGAAGAAGAAGAAAGATATAGAAGCAAAAGAAGCACTAAAATCCATCTGTGAAAGACACCTGACATCTTTAGCTCCCTTGATCTATAATTTCCCTTGCTTTCTGAAGAAGTTCCAATTTGCTTTCAAATTCACACTTTGTGTACTTGTAACAAAAAAATATTCCATTCATTTTCCCTTCCTCATTTTTCCCTGTTGTAGAAAATATCCACCTTTTACTTGTAGCTAAAAAAATATCTTTAAGTGAAAACCCACATTTTCACTCCTAGATGTAAAAAGCCCCTTGGTTGTAAAACACCAATTTTACCTGTCTATTTATCATTTACTGATACAAACAACTCCAAACCTCTATTTTTACTTGGGAAAGCATTCAAATTATTTTATCAAGCTGTGAAAATCGCATTACTCATGCACATTTACCTTCAACAAAGAGAGCAATTTTCCCATGAGTTCATATTGCCCAGTAACTACCATCACGCATCACTCATAAGATGAGGGAAAATGAAATAAAGTACTGATGCACAATGTTCATTATGTTCCCAACAATATAAAGATTTTTACATTTGCTTTATTACCCATCATTTTAAGAAATTTTACCTTTTTACATCAATTAGAGCCTTAGTTTTATTTATTAGTTGGATAAAATAACAATATCCGTGCCTTTTACATTTTTATTTTTACTCATCTTTTAATTTCTAGCCACTTTTCACTGCAACAAATAAAAATTTATTTTATTTGTGAAAAATTTTATTACGGTGGGGTAAACCCACAAAAGTGGTTTACAATTTGAATGAGGAAGGAAAACTTGTAAAAAATGACCCCATGCCAAAAAAAAATATTCAAGGGGTTTGAATGAACTCATTGGTTTGAACGAACCAATAAAGTGTTCACTTGAGCTATGGTTCAAGCAAACCCATTTAATGCATGCACAAAACAAATGAAAACCCCTTTTGGGAAAGGGGTTCAAATGAACCCTGGTTCGCTAGAACCCCCTTGGTTCTAGCGAACCCCCCTTTTCCCTAATTTTTGACCTTTCTCACAACAAAAAACTTAAATTTTTACACTTTGAAGCTCGGGTTGAGGATGAAAATGGAGGAATATTCACAAACCCAACTGGAATCAGGTTGTCCTTGGAATGAGCTATCCAACAAATATAATTTTAATATGTTTTGGTTTTATTATGTATTTGTTTTTTTAGTTTTATTAAATGTAGGTTTTTCATCAAAAATGAAGGTCTCTATTCTGTACATGTGGAAAAATAGAAGATTATCAAAAAACATTTGAAAAATATGAGTGCACCAAATATTGAAGTCCTTGATCCAACAAAAAAGAAAATTTGAATTTCGATATATACAAAAAAAATTACGCATTATACAGTCACGCTATGTCTGAATTATAATTGATTTAACTTTGAAACTTGATTAGAGAAAAAATATTTAATAAAAAATTATCTAACCAATTGGAAGCACTAGATATCACAGTTGTAAATCTAAATTTGAAAGAATTGGAATTTTATCCTTCATGGAAAAAAATTGTATACATTAAACGGTATGTGTCACTTTTTAAAAATGACGTTTTTTGAAAAAAAAACAATTTTCGTGTGAGACGGAAAAAGAAATGTAATCTGATTCCAAAAAAATTTGAAAAAAATATTTTTAGAATCTACAGAAAAAATGTGACGAGACTCTAGTTTGCATCATCTTCAAATTCCTCATGGTTTAGCCACTATAGGTGCTTGAATGTAAAGATTTAGTTAAACATAACAATTTTAGTGTCCAGTTTGGCCAAAAATTGTAAACCACTATTATGGGATCACCCGGTATCCACCATCACACTTTGTAGATGTAACTAGAAGGGCTGAAATTGATTAGCAATTGGCACAGAGGAATATTTGATTTTCCCATGGCTGATAGAATATGGAAATTAAGAAACAAATAGTGATGGGTGATCAACATCACATATCACAGATGCATCTAAGAGAGAAGCCATGAGAAAAATGATGGGAAAAAAGACCTCATCAAAATCCTTCGTTCTTCAAGCTCCATCCATCAAGCCTCTACACAAATATTTTACCATAGTCGCCTCTATAATTATCTAGAAATTCCATCTGCAATACAAATTTGATCCCATTCAACTAATTCCTCTTTTTTATTTTCAGTCGGCAACCATCATCTCATATAACCAAAATGAAGAGCAAATGGCCACACAAAACAGCGATGTCACACGATCACAAATGTGATGTGGAGAAAGAGAAAGCTAATAGTGATGGCCAATGGAAACTAATTGGGCCATTGTTGATCGCTAATATCAAATGGGAAATGCAAATCAAAATGGCAATCAACGATGATTTCTCCGTGCAGAGGTGAAAGCCGTGAAAGTTTTGTTCATCCAATCAAAAGCAAGTTCATTAAAATTTCTTTTTCTTCAAAACATTTGAAATTACATTTATGTTTTCCCTAAATTCATTTCTCATATTTGCATAATATTTAAAATATTCAAAAATATTTTAAACATAAGCATTTGAAACTTCAGAAAAAATGCAAATTTTAATTATGCTTGTAGCCCAAACGGTGACCCCTAGAGCCGACATTTTTTGTGTGTGTCCATAACCAATTATTTAGAGAAAACTCATTTTCTCAAAATTTTCCCAACCATTAAGAATCAAGTACCTCCTTTGTAAACTGCCCCTAGGACGTATTTGCCACAATAGAAGTACAATAAAATAATGTATCAAATGACCTCTAATCTTGATGAAAATAGAGTTGTAGAGGTTTGAGACCAAAAAAAAAATGGGTTGTCATTAGAATTGCAAAATTTGACACTTTTCGGAACATCATTTTTGGCCTTGTCGCGATCATAAAATGATTAAATAACCCATCAAAACTCATCAAGGAGGCGTGAAACTGATCATACATGTTACCATTTGAACCAAAAATATAGTGCAACAAATGCAATGGAAAAATTATTCCTAAAGTGAAAAATATTAAATATCAAAGTGGCTCACTCAGGCTTTTCTGCAATTTCACCTTTTAGAAACCAACTTGAGCATATCAAGTCACCTTGTTGAAAAATTAACAAATCTTCTCCTGGGGAACTACCATTGGACCTACTAGGTCATTTGGGTACACTAAATATGTTTACAAGATGGATTCCCTTCAATCCAAATTCATCAAAAGATATTAAGGGTCAAAGATGACCACTTTGAAGCATTCTAAAAATGTAGGTCTAAAAAGTGAACAAACTGCATTTTCTTTTGACTTGGTAAAAATATCAAATTTGATTATGAGACTCTAAAAATGGACCATGGAGCATATTAATGTAGGGAGAATGGAGAGAAACAATCAATTTGTCATGAAAATCATCCAATTGCAAAATACAAGCTTGAATGGTGGGCCACTTCATAGAACCGAGAGTTCACAAGCAACGAAAAAGTGTCAAAACCCTCCAGCTTTTCTTTTCAAAACATTATCAAAAATCATTATGGGAAGCTGAAAAATGACATGCATATTCACATATGTCACATGAGTGTGTCCACAAAGGGGTTTTTCATGAAAATCAACTAGCTTCGAATTGTGACCCTCCAAAGTAGATGACTTGAGCAAAACTTTCAAGGGAACTTGTAAAGGTGTAAAGCAAAAAATTTCAACAGGGCACTTCAAATATTGCAAATTTGAAGGTTCCATCATTGGCTCTTTATGGGGATGTATGCCCCCTGTACAGGCATAGCAAGAATTCAAATCTCTGGGAGAGCAAACCTGGTCCTAGAAACATTGGACGACAGAGTCTTTATTAAAACTTTTAAATTCACTTGATGAACCCAAGCCACCAAACGAAAAAAGGGAAATCAATTCTTACCTTTGTCAAACACTAATATGTTAAAAAAGTTAATCTCGTTTAATCCATACTTTCCTTTGTCACACCACAATAATGTGAGTGACTGCATTCCTGCAAACACAAATGTCAAGCTGCCTTTGAATTTAGCTTTACCATCACATGGAAACCAAATGATATAGGCTGCATCAATGCCACTCATTCTATTTTCTAATTTTGTGGCAAGTGATAAAATTTGAGGATAGTGATCAAGACCATTTGAAAATGCAACATCATCACATTTACCAATTCCTTCACAATGATCAGGCTTAGAGAAGACATCATCTTTAAGAGACATTTTGCAATCATTTTGTGTGTCAAGAAAAGAGTGCTCACATATTTGAAACTCCTTCAAATGATTTTCATAACTGTCAACTTCATGTTCATGGAAAAGGTCCTGTACATTCTTCATATTATCACACAAGAAAACCTCAGATGCACACTCTGATGACTCAAAATCTCATTTGTAACAATTTCATCAATGCAAGAAGCATCTAAATCAACATCACCTCCTCCTGCCTCAACCTGACAATCTAAAGCATACTACTCAAGAGGAAAACTATGAGTTGTAGATCCAAAAAAGAGGTCTGCATATGCATCCATGTGATTGACACAATTACATTTTTCAAGTGCAAACTCATCATAAAAAATTTCATTAGTTGTACTAACATTTATCTCTACATTTCCACTATCAAGTACAACTTCTTCAATGTCGATCACATGCAAACATTCAGGGATAACTTCAAAGGAAACAACATGAATAGAAGATGGTAAAGCATCAAACAAAAGAGGAGTTCCTTGTTCATTATGACCAACATATGCATTCCTTCATAATCAACTACTTTAGATGATTCATTCAATTAACCTCTTGTATCATATCTCCTCTGTTTACACTGCTACCATAATCAGCAAAGCTACCTTTCTCACTGTCAAATTGAAAACCATCATTTATCACTTCACCACAACTTCTCACACATGATTCATCTGATTGAAAATCGTTGCATACTCTATCACTTTCATTTGATATGTTGACATTCTCAAAAGTACTCTTCAAATCAATAGGCTCCTCGGTCTCATCATCATGAAAGCTTTCATCAATGTTGCACTCACTTGTAGAATTGGCATGGCCAATTGTACCATTGCATTGCTGATCACACATGTCTTATTCAAACAAGATATTTAGTTCATATCCATCATCTTTTTCATGTGAGCTTTCAAAATTATTGTCATCATTATCCTTGTTGCAACACTTTCCACTTGAAGAGATTAATTCTACCTTTTCCTCATGAGAGGAATCACAGTCACTAGAGTTGCAAGTAGAATTGAAATCATCATGATCACCCATACAAGAATGTTTTTCAGCTGGTTGCAAACTTTCATTGTAGTACCCCTCCATTTATGCTATGCTTTATGTTGATACTTTCTCATACTGTTAGACTTTGTTGTTTTGTTGGATACTTGGATCGCTGATTTTGAGCGATGATGGATTATTGTGTGACATGATGATACTTTGTGTGATGTTTATTGTTTTCAGACATGACATGATTTAGCGTAGATGCTTAATTTCAGTTGTTATTGCTATGCACATGCTTATGATGGACTAACAACAAGTATTGAGTCATTTTTCTGTGAGTGTATTGGTGTGGAGAACAGAATCGCATCACTCGCTTGCGAGTGCCCTGCGATATCTGTGATTTTCTCCGCACGGTGTGTCTGTTTTAAATGCTTTATATATATATACATGTATGTACAATGTTTGCTTGGTTGCAGGATTGGCAGGTACATGACATCGACTCCACCTGTGTAATCAGGTCTGAGCATGTCAAGACTCAACGGAATTGTTGAATGGGAGATAGTAGTTAGGTTTATCCTAGTACAATCTCTAACCTTAGTATTAGTACGTTGTCAGTTTTAGTTTGGGTCATAGGTTGTTTTGTAATGTGTTTCTGTTGGTTAAATAGTTTTGAAAAGGTAAATGTTGGTTATTTTTAATGTTAATTATTGTGTTTTATTTATTTTGTTATTTAAATTAATATTTAAATATGATTGAAATTTATTTATTTAATAATTTAATACATTAGTTAGTTTAATTAGTTAAATAGTTGATCTTTAAAAGGATTTAACTATTTAATTAAATAAATTAATTAATTAGATTAAATTATTAAGTGCATAAATTATATTGTGTTTAAATAAATTAGAAAATAAATTAAAATAGAAAATGCATGTAAAATAAAATTGTTATTGAAAATTAATTTTTAGTATTTAAATAAAATGCATGCAAATTGATTTGTTAAAGTTTAAATTAAATAAATAGGAAATTGCATGCAAATTATTGAATGGGAAAACTGCCGAGAGGTGGAGAAGATATTTTCTCAACAACCTCTCGACATGTGTATGAGTGCCATAATTACTTTGGGGTTGTTGAATTTTTTTACGGAGGATATTGAGGATCTCGGAAATTGCACGGGGTTATTCAATTGCCTTGGGGAAATTTTTCTGGGGACTGGCAAAATTATCTCTCTGTGTAAAAACCCAAAATTTCTTAAGAATTGGTATTTTTCTCTCTGTTGGATTTGTTATTTCTTTTGGAAAATCCTTTAAAGAATCTTGGAAGTTGGTGGTTGGATATTTTGTGGATCTCGGGATTTTCTTGGAAAAAGCTTTTGGGATTTTCAACAGGCAGAGGTTACACTTCAATTTACAGATCTTCAAGCACAGGGTTTTAGGTATTCTTCTTGTTTTTCATTGATTTCTTTTGTCTTAAAAAAAAAAAAACTCTCTGTTAGTTATTTGAGATTTCAAGAATTCAAGAATTGGGAAAATATTGAAGAAAAATTTAAATGATGCAGATTAATACTCTGTGTGTATTGAAATATATATTTGTTTTAGATATTTTTGAGAAAATAAATTTCTGGAAAATTATGTTGAAAAAGAATTGTTTTTTTTTGAAAACCACTGTTATCATTCTGTATATTATAAACTGAAAATCAATTTTATCAGAAAGAAAATATTGTTTTCAATTTCTGTGTACTGAAACAGTGACATTTGTTACTGTATATATATATATATATACACATAAATATATATTATATTTATATATTTATGCATATATTTATATATATACATATATATAAAATGGTGAAATCTTTTATTGATTGTTAAAATTAAACCGTATGGAAGTCGTAGCGAATTCCGTCATTTTAAAAAAAATGGAAATTCGCAGGTCAGAAACCGTGTATTTACCAGGGTTTCATATGTTAAATTTTAATTTTGACTGTGGATTTATTGTTTTGATGGAGGCGTGGGGTTTTCCCACAGCCGTCCCACATGGGGGCGACGGCTGTGAGGCAGCCGACGCCGCCCGTATGGGCAGCGGCAGCTGTCTCACCGCCGCCTCCCCATACGGGGTAGGCCGTGGACAGCCTTCACTGTGTGTTTGTTTTGTTTTCTTTAAAAGAAAACCCTATTCTGTATACCATGGGAAATAAACGAAAATTAAAGTCAAACGAAATTCATGTGTATTGAAATAAATTCGTTTTTATAGATTTCCATGCGGATTTAATCCATACTGTATATTTAATCCGATTTAACTGTATTTTAAATTGGTAAATTATAATATTGTATAAGAAATATCATTTTAGTTATATGGAACTATTAGAAGATTAAATATATATTATATGAGATTTAATATTGAAAATTGTAGAATAAAATATATGGTGAAATGAGAGAAAAATCAGAAAAATGATTTAAAAAAAAAAATTATTATTATTTTTCTTAGAATATTTAATAGATCTTTTGTCAAAATGATTTGTAAACATATCGTTCTCAAGTTGTGCATATGGATTTAGAATATCCAAATGGTAGGAGTGTATTTGATCTATTGATTTAAATTTTGTATTGGGTAAATGGGAAATTGTTTATTTATTTATTTATTTTGTATTATTAAAAGTCTTCCAGATGTGGTTATTTCTTGGGAAGTAAGTTAAGCTATGGTTTTTATTTGTGTTTGAACAAACTAAGGTAGTGCACTGAATTTTGTTAATGAAATTGAGACCTTTATTGTGGCAATTTTGGCAGTTATTTGTTGATCTTTTGTGCACTTTGTAAACCCTAGTCTTGTAAACCTAGTAACCTTGTTATGTTTAGGGGAGTGGCTAGTTGTAAGGGCTGACACACAAAGTGGTGTCAGGGTAACTTACGATTAGTTAAGTAAGTCAGTGAAAACTAAAGAACACCGTAGATAGATTTAAAACATTTAAAAAGATATGCATGCCTCGTTTATGACTCATAAGCTACTACAGTTATGAGTATAAGTCGAGAAGGCCTGGAATGGCAAATTGTTGTCTTGTTTCCTTAAGGGACATACGATTCCGCAACTGTATGCAATAGGGGCCGGGTTTCGTAAGAGGTTACCAGGGTAACCCAAGGATTGGGGGCTGGGACCTAGGAAGAAACACCAGGGTAACCACTGCATCGTTGTGATGACACTCCACCTAGAATAACAGCTGAACCTTGTGTTTGTGTTTCAAATCAATTGTCAAATCTGGAAGAAATGTAACCAATAATGTGTTTGTACTAGTGTCTAGGGTTAGTAGATTAGGTCTAGGTAGCCTTATTACTATCTCCTAGCACGGGGGGTGGACCTACGGGTACCACATGGTTGGGTGGAACGTGCACCTTACTCCGTTGGGTCCCCAGTTTGTTCGTTGCATAGAGAGCTTCATGGATGGAGAGCTCACACATGGATTCCTTCTATACTTTCATCATTGTATATTGTGAACTTGTAATGTAAAAGCATCCCTCAATTGTATAAGAGGTGATCATTTGTAAAATTGTAACTGTTATTTGAACTATCTCATCAAATGGATGAGCAATGTAATATCATATCAATGCAATGTATGGAAACGTATTGGTACTTCATTATATCTTGAATGGGAATTTAAATTATTATGCAATGTTTATTTTATGTTATGAATTATTAAGTGCAATGCGAAATACTTAAGTCGCTTATGGGGAACTTAAAGTAGTGTAACGTCGTTTAACCTAAGAATGTATGCAACTAATTAACATAATATTAATACTTTAAAAAAAAAATTATTACACTTTTATATCACTTTTGCAACATTCTTAGGTTAATTAGACGAGCATTACATTCATTTAAAACACCATTGTTCTCATCATGAAGACATGAAACTTCAAAATCAACATGCTCTTCAATTGTATATTCAAAATCCTTAGAAGAGAAAACACTTTCAGTATCATCTACATTGTTGCAATCTTCATCATGACCATCATGGCTGCAATCTTCATCTAGGTACATTTCTTCTATAGGTTGTTCAAAAACAACATCCTCATCACTATATGATACACTATCATTCTCTCCCGCTATACCATCCAAATCAATTTGATCAATTCTAGAAAAGGTACCATCACATAATTGAGTTAGGATATTAATTCCATATTTATCAATCATTTCCTCAATTATTGAAAGCCATTGATATATGCATTTAATATTTGGAGGCTTCAAATGAGTTGGCATAGTATTCAAACTTGCCTCATAATTCTCACAAAAGAAACCAATGCAAAATAACTCATCAGGTCTTTTTGATTCTAGTATAGCAAGCAAAAACTTCATGAATCTATCATGAAAATCATAGATGGATTCATCCTCAAATCTTTCTATATCACACAATGCATCAATATATGACACAAGTTCAACCTTATTTTCAGATTTCTCTTCAAATACTTCTTGGGTATGCAAATTTCTTTCTTCAATCAAGCATTCATTGTCTATTGACTCTTCTTCAAAATAATCAATGAAATGCATTATGAGATCATGCAATGAATCTATGGAATGCATTGGTAAACTAGAGAACTATTATTCAACATCATTTTCTAAAGTTCTTACAAAAAACTTCATGATAACATCTTCCTCTACTATTTGACAATCTTCCATTACATCAAGAAAAACTTGTACATTTTGTGATGTTGATTCTTCAAAACCTCCTCTAAACTTAGGAAAATATTCATTAATTCTTCTTAGGATAGAATGTGGGTAACCTTGGATTTTACTGAAATCTACAGGGTCATATCTTTCATTAGTGAACACCTTGCTTTGAGGACATGACTGTGTTCTAGGCATGATATTACAACTTGTAGAGGGAGAACCAGGACAATAATACATTTTGCAAATAAAATTTATTCCCTCTACAATTATTCAATTCCAATATCCTTTTCAGAATATCCTACTTTCTCATTTCCCTTTCTACTAGTATCTTGAAATACTGAATAAGGGACAATATTAACTAGAAATTTTTATTGAAAACCTTCATACAAAGATATTACAATAGAAAAAATACCTAAGAACTACTACAACCAACTCTTCTGATGATGTAGAAACTTGTGTAGAGTTGCCACCTCTTTGAAAGAGGAAAAAATCTTCAAGGATAAAAAAGCTTCTTCCAAGATCTAACTTATTTATAAGTTCTCTCCACCAGTAGAGCACCAGAATTCAAGAATGTATCAAAAACATTGCAAAAATCTCCTTCGAGTATGTAGGTCCTTGGATCATTCTGACCCAAAACTATAAATCAAAAAATAATATGACTATGTGATAAGACAATCTGCAATTGGAAATTCAAATTTCTCCCTACTAGAGTCACCAATCTATTGGTTCCCAAATAAATAGATGCAATGAGTCCTAAAGAGTAGCCACTCTCCCATAGTCAGACTCAATGGGTTGATGTGGCCAATGAACAAGATTCGGTTAGAGATTGAAATCTCCTAAACATCTGGCTCTGTTAAACTAGGGAGGGTATTCCCAATAGTATATTTATAGATACTTGCATACTAAAGTACAAAATACATTGTAAAAAGATGGTTCTCCTCTAATTGTTTGGAAGACACAGTACTCTAAAGGCTTGGCTAACCTCTACAATAATGCCTCTTTTTAACATGAGAGATGTCATTCATTAAAATGAGCTCAACACACAAACAAATGGGGACCGATAAGTAATATGATTTAAATTTATAATCATTGTTTCTAAAAATGTCTCAGGATCTGTGATAGGTTAGTGCCTAATCATGGGCCATGGAGTCCAATATAAAACTGTGATAGAGATCCTATCAATAAATTAAATTCAACCAATGGATTTAAAATGTGTTAATGCCTTGCATTAAGAAACCCACTCTTATTTCCATAAAGTTCTACTCACCAATCCCACTTGTACACTCAAGATTATAGTGATTTGATCAAAGTAATTTAACTCTTTACTTGATAGAGAACCACGACCAAATAACACAATCATAGGAAAGTTATGATGACAAACTCAAACAATCCTTGATATATTGAATTCATATAATCAAAAGAATACAAATCTGGAGACAACTTGACAACAATAATATAATGTTAAACAAATTGGCTAAATTTTTCCATAAAACACAACTATTACAATTTACATACTCCATTTACAACTCAGACTTAACACTACTCGACCTTATTCACCTAATTTAGAATTTCAGAACCTGTACAAAAGAGAAGAAGAAGAAAGATATAGAAGCAAAAGAAGCCCTAGAATCCATCTGTGAAAGACACCTAGCATCTTTAGCTCCCTCGATCTATAACTTCCCTTGATTTCCGAAGAAGCTCTGCTTTCAAATTCACACTTAATGCACCTGTAATAGAAAAATATTCCCTTCATTTTCCCTTCCCCATTATGCCCTGCTATAGAAAATATCCACCTTTTACTTGTAGCTAAAATAATCTCTTTAAGTGAAAACCCACATTTTTCACTCCCAGCTATAAAAAAATTCCCTTGGCTATAAAACACCCATTTTACCTGTCTATTTATCATTTATTGTTATCCACAACTCCAATTCTTTCTTTTTATTTAGGAAAGTGTTTAAATTATTTTATCAGGCTGTGAAAATCACATACTTGTGCACATTTAGCTTTAGCAAAGAGAGTAATTTTCCCATGAATTCATAATTCCCAGTAACTACCATTGCACATCACTCATAAGATGAGGAAAAATAAAATAAATTATTGATGCACAATGTTCATTATGTTCCCAACAATACAAAGCTTTTTACATTTTCTTTATTGCCCATCATTTTAAGAAATTTTACCTTTTTACATCAATGAGAGCTTTATTTTTATTTATTGGTTGGATAAAATCACAATACCCATGCCTTTTATGTATTTTGATTTTTACTCATCTTTTAATTTCCAGCCAACTTTCACTGTAACATATAAAACTTTATTTTATTTGTGAAAAAATTTATTACAGTAGCCACCATCGCACTTCACAGATGTAACTTGAAAGGATGAAATTCATTAGCGATTGGGACAAAGGAATATATCATATCGCCCATCGTTGATAAAATATGGAAATGAAGAAACAAATAGCGACGAGAAATCAACATCATGTATCACAAATGCATCTAAGAGAGAAGCCATGAGAACAGCGATGGGTGAAAAAACCTCATCAAAATCCTTCGTTCTTCAAGCTCCATCCATGAAGCCTCTGCACAAATATTTTACCACAGCCGCCTCTATATTTGTCTAGAAATTCCATCCACAATACAAATTTGATCCTATTCAACTAATTCCTCTTTTTTATTTTTTGTCGGCAACCATGATCGCATATTGCCAAAATTAAGAGAAAATCGCCACACAAAAACAACGATGTCGCACCATCATAGATGTGATGTGGAGAAAGAGAAAGCTAATGGCGATGGGTGATGGAAACTAACTGCCATTGTTGATTGCTAATATCAAATGGGAAATGCAAAGCAAAATGGTTATCATCGATGAGTTCTCCATGCAAAGGTGAAATCCATGTTCAACCAATCAAAAGCAAGAATTAAACTTGATTTTTCTCCAGAACATTTGAAATTACATTTATGTTTGCCCTAAATGCATTTTTCATATTTGCATAATAATTTAAATATTCAAAAATATTTTAAACATAAGCATTTGAAACTTCAGAAAAAATATAAATTTTAATTATGCATGTAGCCCAAACGGATAAATTTCACTGTGCACAAATGATGACCCCTAGAGCCAAGATTTTTGTGTGTGGCCATAATCAATTATTTAGAGAAAACCCATTTTCTCAAACTTTTCCCAACCATTAAGAATCAGGTACCTCCTTTGTAAATTTCCCCCATTATGTGTTTGCCACAACAGAAGTACATTAAAATAATGTATCAAATGACCTTCAATCTTGATGAAAATGGAGTTGTAGAGGTTTAAGAGCAAAAAAAAGGGTTGTCATTAGAATTGCAAAATTTGACACTTTTTGTAACACCATTTTTGGTCTTGTCACGATCATAAAATGATTAAATAACCCATCAGAACTCATTCAGGAGGCATGAAACTGAGCACACATATTACCATTTGAACCAAAAATATAGTGCAACAAATGGAATGGAAAAATTATTCCTGAGGTGAAAATATTAAATACCAAACTGGCTCACTCAGGCTTTTCTGTAATTTCACCTATCAGAAACCAACTCGAGCATATCAAGTCACCTCCTTGAAAATATATCAAATCTTCTCCTAGCTAGGGAACTCGACACACTAGGTCATTTGTGTACATTGAATGTGTACAAGAGGGATTCCCTTCAATCCACATTCGTCAAAATATATTAAGGGTCAAAGATGACCTCTTTGAAGCATTCTAAAAATGTAGGTGTAAAAAGTGAACATACTACATTTGATTTTGACCTGGTAAAAATATAAAATCTGATCATGAGACTCTAAGGACCAAGGAGCATATGAATGTAGGGAGAATGGAGAGAAAAAATTCTTTTTTCATTACAATCATCCAGTTGCAAAGTATAAGCTCGATTGGGGGGCCACTTCACAGAATTGAGAGTTCACAAACAACAAAAAAGTGTCAAAACCCTCCAGCTTTGCTTTTCAAAACACTATCAAAAATTATCATTGGAAGCTGAAAAATAACATGCATATTCACTTATGTCACATGAATGTGTCCACAAAGGGGTTTGCATGAAAATCAACTAGCTTTGAATTGTGAGCCTCCAAAGTAGATGACTTGAAGCAAAACTTTCAAGGGAACTTTTGAAGGTGCGGAGCAAAAATTTTCAACATGGGCACTTCAAATATTGCAAATTTTAAGGTGCCATCAATGTCATCGAGAAGGGTCATACTTCCAACAAGGATGTCAAGACAGTTATAGAAGGAACACAAAAGGATGGTCATGCTTGGATTGAAACCTTTTGGGATCCTGATGATACACCCACCTTTGCCATATCTACTTTCACTCAAGATTTTCATATCCACGATAACCCCATGTTTTATTAGGATATCTAAGATAACCCACTCTTTGATCATGACCCCATTGAGGATATCCAATCATCATCCTTCCATCCCACCTACCCTAGGCTAAGATATGAATCTCCTATTGTCACTTCTACTAAGCCATCTTGCCAAGTCATTAAGGATGTGCAAGCCTCCTTTGATGTTAACAGTACCAAAAAGGATATTCCCAAAGACTTTGTTGATGGAATCACCACTCTCGTTCATCCATTAAACATTCTTGTCACTTTTTCCTAATTCATCTATCTCACTCACAACCATTTGCATCATAGACATGGATCAACAAATCACATCTCAAGAAAAGAATAAAGGAAAAGCTCTGATGAAAGAGTTATCTTTAAAAGGAGATCAAGAATAAAAAGACATATTGAAAAGAAAATAAAATCAAGACACTCCTCTAGTCAAAATAAAAATCTATTGGAAAAATAAAAAATAAAAGTAAAAAACAAAAGCAAGCAAAAGTCGATCTCCAATTATACCTATCCACCAAAATCATTGGGGGCATCTATCAAGTCAAAAAAAGAGCTTGTTGATCTAATGTCTCTATCATTATCGCTCATTCCATACACTCCATTCCATCCATCCATATTCACATATCCATCATATCCCTCCATTTGTGATGTTTTGCAATGGACCTTTGACGATGACCTCTTCACATACTCTAGCTCATCAGTTGTCCAAGCTCTTTTTTGTCTAAATCCTAATGGCCCCACATAGTGTGCAAATTAGGGATCATACCATAGCCTCTTTCATCTACCACATCTATCATCCTTCATACTTGCCACTTCCACTCATCATCCAGATTAGGTCCTTTTGTCTTGCATAGTCATCCAAGCAAGGTCAATGCATCACCATGGCACTCTACGGATCTAGGGCTTCGCTTCTCTTTCCTTTGGACCTCCACTTTATCTTTCCATCCCATTTCCATTGACACTCCACCTAATAATAGGATTTTCACACTCACCATGGCTTTTGAATTATTCGACATTCCCCTCACTTGCTCACTTCGTCATGTGTACTAGGTTGGTCCTATCCCTCACTGGGGCATTTTCTCAACCTTAGCTATGGGTTGGGATACTCAACATCTTGCAGTTAGAGAAAATATCCTCTTTGTCTATTTTCTCACTTGCAATTCATCTCATTTTGTCGTAAAACTCAAAAAAAATACAAAAATCAAATATTCTAAAAATCCAAAAAAATCAAATATTCTAAAAATCCAAAAATCAATATTCTAAAATCCAAAAAAAATGTCAAAATATCCCAAAAATCCAAAAAAATCAAATATTCAAAATCCAAAAATCAAGTATTCTAAAAATCCAAAAAAATCAAATATTCCACAAATCCAAAAAAATTAAATATTCCAAAAAATCCAAAAAAATATCAAATATTCCAAAAATCCAAAAAAAATCAAATATTCCAAAAGAAATCATAGAACTCCAAAACAGTGATGCTTTTAGATCACCACACAGCTTTGAACTTCATTAACATATTATATCCATTGCATATATTAAATCATTTGCATTTTCATGTATAAATCCATTTAAATTTGTATCACTCATCTAATTCACAAATCCACTTTATTCTAAACTCCTAAACCTTCATTATATCATAAAGTCGCCTGCTTGATGCTTTCATTTTAATCAATTTCACTTCATTAAAGAATATGGGATAAACATTCATTTCATCACTTCACTCTTTAATCCCACTTTTCTCCCACAACAAGAATACATCGTGTGAGGACATCTATATAAACCATCTCTTCTCACCAAAAAGCAGATTCAATTTTAGTCACTATTCATTCATCATAGCTTCTTGCTACATTTGTGCTTGTGAAGATATGAGAGCACCAAATCTGTGTATACAAGATCTTGATGATAGGAAAGCAATGGAGTTAGTTTTCTTTTGAATCTATATGTTTTGTTTTTTGTAGTGAATTATTTAATTTCTTTGCATTTGTGTTCATTTTAGAAAAGCTTCATTGATGTTATGTTGAAATTTTATATTTGTGTTTATAGCTTTAAATTTTTTTTTTCATTTTCAGCATAAACACATGCCAATAAGGGAGACCATCTAAAGCAAGATCAATAAAAAGTATTTGAGAAATTTAGAAAATACATTGCATTGGAGATTGAAGATGAAACATTTTATGAATCCTCAAGCTCATACCAGAACTAGTAGAGGAGCATTAAATGGTCTAATATCTTGATGAGGTATAGTAATGACATCAAAAATAACCTCAAAGGGCATGCCAAAACCCAAAACAAATTCTACCAAGGAAAAATTAGCAATAAATAAAGAACAAAAAAGGAAAATGAGAAAAAACATGTGTTGAAAATGGAGGTAATTATGTAGCTTAAAACTTTTAAAACTAGGTGATTGTAGATCTTAATTAATTATTCTTTGTTATAAATTATTTGTATATGATCATATGTTTAGATCAATTTTACCAATTGTAGAAGGAGATAGAAGATTGTAGAAGAATGAGACAAGAAGATAGAAGTGACACAACATATATGTGTAGAAACCCTTTCAGGAAAAAGCTCCACTATGAGAATCAATAGTGCTTGTATTATTTAACCTTAGAACAAGATTACAATAATTTTGTATCAATCCTTGATGGGTATGCTTCATTTTCCTTCAACAATTATTCTTCACAACCTACAATAAACTCTAATAAAACTCTCTTCAACTTATTTCAATTAATAGACAATAATGAACGTTGAAAAATCCAAAGAATTGTCAATTACAAGAGCACAAAGCTCCTCTCAAAAATCTATGCCTATATTGTGCAAGTAGAGCTTCATCTTGTAACATGAAGTCGAATCCAGAGTATCCTCAATTTAGGCCCCCCAAACTGAACTCCTAATGGATCGTTGGTCAAGAAAATATCTTCCAAGCTTCTCCTCAAAGTTGGCACCCAAGAATTGGCCCACTTAACTCATCCTTTTAAATATCTTCTCATGCAAAAGGTGTTAACTCCAAGATGCTAAATTGGGTGCCCAAGGTGGGTCCAAGTCAATATTTGTTAACTAAAACATATCTATCCATCAATTTATGCAAACATGATGCATTATTGATCATCCCCACCTAACTGAATGTAGCCACCTATTATTTGTCATGCAACTCAAGTTATTAGCATGCAACTCAAGTCAACTAAAGTCAGCTAACATGCAACTCAAACTAACTACATGCAACTGAAGATAACTGAACCATAATTGAATTGAACTAAACTAAACTAAACTAAATTGATACTGATGTTGAACTGAACTAAACTGAACTCCACTCATGTAAATATCAATCCCTAACTTGTAGGATCTTTATATGCATTACTGAAGTGTTATCTTTCCACCAAATAGTTAACTTAAGCAAGGTGGGTTCCACCTTCCATGTGGGTTCCCCATGTCCTCCTATTTTGAATGATCTCTTCTTGGGCATCCCCACATGTTCCTATCATTTTGAAATAATTTAAAATTTCAATTTACATGTTCATTTCATTTGAATTTAATCTTTTTCTAATCCTAGTGTTAGGGAACACTTTCCAAAGACATAGGAGATACATGAAATATGTTTGGGATTGCAATTAAATGGAATCCTATTCCCAACATTCTCCCACTTGACATTATACATTGAACTTATTCTAAACAAGGAATTATTATTATAAATCAAGTACAAGACTCAATGCCAATGGCTTTTCTAAACCAAGTGAACTTATCTATAGGAACTGGTTTCATAAGATAATTTGTAGCAATTATCAAAGTGTCAACTTTCTCAATCAATACCTTCCCACTCTCAACCATTTCTCACACAAAGTGATATTTAACATCAACATGCTTATTTTGAGCATGATAGATAGGATTTTTTGCTAAATAAATAACACTCTGACTATCACATTCAAGTTTAATTTTCTTGCAATTAAAACCAATACCTTCCCCAAGTATTTGTAACCAAACTACCTCTTTAGAGGCATGTGTTACAACCATGTACTCTACTTATGTGGTGGACAAAGAAACTATGGGATGCCTCTTACTCATCCAACTAATTGTAGCTCCAAAAAAAGTAAACATATAGCCACTTGTCGACCTCGAATTGTCCAAGTCTCCTGCCCAATCTGAATCAACAAAACCTTGTGTGTCCAATGATCTATGCATAATATCAATATCATTAGCACCATGATAAACCAAATAGTAATCAGAAGTACCTCATAAATATCTAAACACCCTCTTAACATAATTCCAATGTTATTTAGTAGGGTTAAACATAAACCTACTTAGAAGTCCCACCACTTGGGCTATATCTAGTCTTGTACATACCATTGCATACATCAAAGTACTGACTAAACTAGTATATAGAATTTCAAACATTTCCTCATGATCAAAATCAAATTTATGATTCATTTCTAAACTTAAAAAATTTTCCAACTGGTAAAATAATATTAATTGGTTTACTATCCTGCATGTTAAACCATTTCAAAATAGTATCAACATAGCTGCTTTGACTTAAGCAAAGATTTTTTTTACCTCTATCTTTGTTGATCTCCATACCAAGGATATATTTTCTAGCCTCTAGATTTTCATCTCAAATTTGCTAGAGATTTGTGCTTTCAATTCTTTGATCATTACCTTGATGTTACCAATAAACATGTCATCAACATACAAGATAATAATTAAAAGTTGATCATCAATAAGTTTTATGTAAACACAATGATCTTCCTCACTCCTAACATAAACAATTTTCAATGTAAAAGCATCAAACATATGGTACCACATTCTTGGTGACTATTTCAATCCATATAAAGATCTCTTTAATTTGGAAACCAACTCTTTTTTTCCTTTTACAACAAAACCATCAAGTTGCCTCATATAAATCTCCTCATCAAGATTCCCATACAAAAAATAAATTTTCACATCCATTTGCTCTATCTCAAAATCAAAAGCAATAACAATAGATAAAAATAATCTAATAGAATTTAATTTAGCAATATGAGAGAATATTTCACTAAATTCAACTCCCTCTCTTTGGGAGTAGCCCTTGGATACTAATCTAGCCTTGTACCTTTTGATATTACCATCTACTCGAATTTTCTTTTTTAAAGATCCATTTACAACCAATGGCCTTTCTTCCTTTGGGAAAACTCTCAAGATCCCATGTGTCACAAGCATCCAAGGAAACCATTTTCTCATGCATAGTTTGTGACAAATGTTTGTTCTCATCTAAATACAAAGCTTCCCTATAAGATCTAGGTTCATCATTAGTACTCATCAAAGAAAATATGCAACGGAAATTAGGTGGGCTATACCTATCAACAGGCTTTCATTGTCATGTGGATCTTCTCAAAGGGGGTTCTTCTTGTTCCTCAATATGCTCATCATGAGGATCTATCTCAAAAGAAATTTTTGAACTCTCCTCATCCAATCCATCCAATTGTTCTTCAACATATGCATCTTCATGCTTCTTAGTATTTATCTCAAAATACACTATTCGATAAGTATTCTTCTCCTTTGGTTGTTCTTCTCCCAAATAAGCTCTAAATTCCCTAAAAATCACATCTATAGACAAACTAATTTTTCAAGCTAAAGGATTCCAAAGCTTGTAACCTTTTACATTTTCACCATAACCTATGAATATTCATTTTTGTGCTTTTGGATCCAACTTAGATCATTTTTCATTAGGCACATGAAGATAAGCCTCACAACCAAAGATCCTTAATTGTGCAACACTAGGTTTCCTACCTAACCACATTTCATAAGGAGCTTTATCTTCAATAGATGAACTAGGGGATCTATTGATTAAATAACAAGAAGTAATTATAGCCTTGACAGAAAGGCACTGATCTAGCTTAGCACTACTTGACATACACCTAGCTCTTTCCATTAAGGTTTGGTTCATCCTTTATGCTACTCCATTTTGTTGAGGTGTATATGGAGTAGTTTTTTGTCTCACAATTCCCACATGCTTACAATAATCATAAAATTCTCTAGAACAATATTCAAGTATGTACAAAATCATCATGGAAAAAACAGGCCCTTAAGTGGCAAAAAAATTCAAAAAAATCAAAGTTAGGCAACTTGACTTAAAAATTTGAATAAGTTATCTATATTATTTCAAAAATATGTAAGAATAGAATCTATAGCAAATTCAATGCAGTTTCTAAACTACTAGGTTTGTTTAAAAAAAAAAAAACCTTTTGGTGAAAATTTGAAATTTAAATGTAGTAGTACTTAAATTTCGGGAAAAATAAGTAGGTGTCTTCTAACCACCTAACCACAATAAATAATATTATTTTTATAATGCATTTTAGATATAAGTAGAGGACTCATGTCCCGCCATGATGCATATTTTTGTAATTTTTTCCAAGTAAATACTTAATTATGAATTTTTTATTACAACTTTAAAAATATATAAAAACGCTATGTTTGACCACCTTAACTTGGTCAAAACTTCATGAAATTTATTTTTCTTTTTTTAATCCTATAGTATGTGAAGCATAGAATGTTATGCATGTTTTGGATTCAAAAAATGTGATACCTTTTAAAAACTATAGATTTTTTTCAATCATCCTATCAATCAGGACTTTAGTTGTAATTCAAATAGAAAATGAATATTAATTACTCATTAAATTCAAAGTAAAGCATAATTTATATTGGTGGAAAGTTGAGAATCTCCTTTAAAAACCCTATTCATTTCATCAATTTTGGGTAAAAAAAAAGTTATCAGCCACATACCCATCATATTTCCACTTTTTGGCCCATGATGATCTTGCACATACCCATTCACCACCATTATTTGATCTCAACTTTTATCTTATGTTCTGATTGTTTCTCAACCAAAGCCTTAAATTCTTTAAACTTATTAAACACATCATATTTTTTATGCATAAAATAGATCCAAGTGTACCTTGAGACATCATCAATAAATGTGACATAATATCTAAATTTTCCAATAGAGTCAATATCCACAAGGCCCATTACATCTAAATGAATAATATCTAATAATCTTTTAGCTTTATTTTTTCCACTAGGAAATGAAGATCTAGATTGCTTTCCAAACATGCAATTCTCACAAAAATAATTTTTGCCAATATTATAAGCTGGAATATTGTCAACCAATTTCTTATTAAGAATTGTCCTAAGACTACCTCTATGGTGCCACAACATACATGTATTTTCAACTTTAATTACATTAGTTGATTTATTCAAATTGGAGGTATTAAGCTTAAACAAATTCACAATATGAGATCCTTTAGAAACCACCATATTTTGTTTCACCAATTTGCAACCACCTTTGTCAAATGTCACATGCATTCCAGAATCTTTGAACTTAGATATAGAAAGTAGATTTCTAGCAAGTCCCAAAATATGTAAAACATCATTAAGGGTTTTAACCTTACCATTACTAAAACACAAATTTACCTCTCCTTTACCCAAAACCTTTGTTGTGCCATTATCTCCAAAGAAGACATTCCCTTCATCATATGTAGCATAATTAGTGAACCACTCCTTATTAGGAGTCATATGATAGGAGCAACCTAAATCAATAAGCCAAGAGTTATCAAAAACAATATTAGAGGAAAAGACCAATGCATCATTACTGTCATCTGAGGATTTCTCTATTGAAGCATCATAACTCTTTTTCTTACTCTTACAATCCTTCTTTACATGTCCAAATTTTACACAATTCCAACACTTTACCTTACTCTTACCAGGGGTTTTAGACTGGGTTCTTTGGACTTACCCTTTCCTTTCTTGTCTCCCTTAGGTTCCTCTTCCTTAGGGCTACCTCCTACAAACAAGGCATCTTGGGAACTAGTTTTAGAATTCCTCCTCATCTCCTCTGATAGGAGAGTAGGAATTATATTGTCCATGTTAGGATTTTCACCACTACCACTGATAGCAACAATTAGATTTTCCCAAGACTCTGGTAAAAAACAAAGTAAAAAAATGCATTTATCTTCATCTTTTAGCTTTACATCTATAGATGCTAACTGGATTAGAATCAAATTAAAAGAATTTAAATGATGTGTAATAAAATCACCATCTTTCATCCTTGAATAATACAACTATCTTTTCAAATACAACTTATTAGTAAGGCTTTTGGTTTTATCAATATCTCCTATCCTCTTCCATAGTTTATATGTAGTAGTTTCATCTGAAATATTCAAGAGAACAACATCAACAAGACATAATATTATGGTCCCTCTTTCATTCTTATCAAGCTTATCCCAATCCTCATTTGACATCATTGTAGGTGACTTTATCTCATTACAAATAATTAACCACTGATCTCTCTCTTCAAGGAGATCCTCCATTTTTAGTTTCCACATCTCATTGCAAACTCCACCACCAAAATCAATAGTGCTTGTATTATTTAACCTTAGAACAAGATTAAAATAATTTTGTATCACTCCTTGATTGGAATGCTTCTTTTTCCTTCAACAATTCTTCTTCACAACCTACAATAAAATATAATAAAACTCTCTTCAACTTTTTGCAATTAATAGACTATAATGAGCTTTGAAAAATACAAAGAAATGTCAATTACAAGATCACAAAGATCCTCTAAAAAACCTACACCTATTTTTTGCAAGTAGAGTTAGATCTTGTAACACGAAGTCAAATCCAAAGTCTCCTCAATTTAGGTGCCCCAAACTGAACTCCTAACTAATCATTGGTAAAGAAAATATCTTCCAAGCTTCTCCTCAAAGTTGGCACCCAAGAATGGGCCCACCTAACTTAGCCTTTTAAATATCTTCTCATATAAAAGGTGTTAACTCCAAGATGCCAACTTAGGTGCCCAATGTGGGTCCACGTCAATCTTTGTTAACTAAAATATATCTCTCTATCACTTCATGCAAACATGATGCATGATTGATAATCCCCACTTAACTAAATGTAGCTACCTATTATTTGTCATGCAGCTCAACTATGTAGCTACCTATTATCTGTCATGAAACTCAAGTTATTAGAATGTAACTCAAGTCAACTAAATTCAACTAACATGCAACTCAAACTAACTACATCCAACTGAGGATAACTAAACCATAACTGAACTGAACTGAATTGAACTAAACTGAATTAAACTAAACTAAACTAAACTTAACTCCATTCATGTAAATATCAATCCCTAACTTGTAGGATTTTTACATACATTATTGAAGTGTTATCTTTCCACCAAATAATTAACTTAAACAAGGTGGGCTCCACCTTCCATGTGAGCGCACCATGTTCTCCTATTTTGTAGGATCTCTTCTTGGCCATCCCCACATGTTCCTATCATTTAGAAATAATTACCAATTTCAATTTACATGTTCATTTCATTTGAATTTAATCTCTTTCTAATCCTAGTGTTGGGGAACACTTTCCAGGGATTTAGGAGATACATGAAATATGTTTAGGATTGTAATTAAATGGCATTGTATTCCCAAAAAAATGGTCAAAATTAATGAAGAACACATAAAAAATGAAATGGTAAGCTTCCCATCAAATAAAACTAAAATAAGAGTCCAAGGAAAGAAATTAACTAGGAAAATATCATTAAAACTCAAGAAATAGTTGAAAACATGCCTAGAAGGGATGTGAGGAAAATCACAAAAGTGCAAATGGAAAATAAATTTTGCTACAAGCACACACAAGATCCAATCCATGGACATAGATGAAAGAAAATATTAAAATTTCTAATTACAATTGAAAATTCCAAAATAGGAAAATGGATTCATAGAACAAAGAATATCTTAGGTATACATGGGAACACAAGAATAAAGGAGAAATGACATAAAAAAAACCAAAATAAAATCCCCTCACAAATATGGGTACTAAAATCACCATTAATGCATGATAGATAAATGAATGTAGTGTTGATGATAAGTGAACGGCATGCCATATCCCACATTGGATTCAAAGTATCAAAGGTTTGGCTATCAACATGTCGATGTGGAAAACTCCAAAGGTCTAACAAGGTAACCTATTGATTGAATTAAACCAAAAATAATTAGAGGTTTTGAGGAATATTTGTAGCCATATAAGGATTACTAACTTTGAAATATCAATGGATCACTAGGCCTCTCATAATGAAAGAGAGGAAGGGAAGGTTTAAATCATTGGGGATGATTTTACTATCATGTTACGATGAAAAAACTTGAAGGTATAATAGACCAAAAGGAAAAGGAGCAAACAAGAAAACTAAAACAAAGAAAAAAAATGGAAAAATGAAAAGGAAGATAAGGGAGCCCAAATTTGGAAAGCCAAAATGGGGTGTGGGTGTAATGCTTAAAAAATAGAAACCAAAAAATGAAAATGATCCTATAGATTTTATTACCATGAATCATCACAAACCAAATCCTAGGAGTACTCATTCAACATCGTGAACACAAGTTTAAATTTCCAAGACCAAAGGTATCATGGAACACCTCTCATGGAGTATCAAAATCCCATAGAGTCTACACATGATTCATTCTCTAAAAGGAAAGGTTAAGAATAGGATGGGGATAAGCTACATTATTTGGTCATGTTCTTCCTCTCAATTAGTGCTTTGTTAAATTACATCATGTAATTAAAATGTGATTGGTATGACCTAGGCATATCTCTACTACCATTTGAGTATCTATAGTTTTGATAGATTTACACATGAATCCCTCAAGCATATATATACATTCAATTAGGTGTCTATAACCCTAGTAGAGGTTACTTGAGTCACTTGGATAATTGAGATCTTTAGATCATCTTATATATGTGTCTTTTTATTATTTATTTTCTTTTGTATGTATCTTATTTTTTTTATTTTGAAAACTATCTCAATTATAAGGCTTCAAACTTGATTCTAGGTTGGGAGCCATAATAGTCATCAAGAAGATATTTTTCTTTATAAAATATCTCAAGTTTTAGGCCGCTCTAATTTTTGGTTGGAAGTCACAATGGTCATCAGAAAATACATGATTCTTATATTTTTCCTTAGCAGGTAGAGTCACAACCATCCTAAACTTTCCCAAATTCAATCATTGATATTTACGTTATAATATGTCAAGCAATATAATATTTATTACCATAAAATCCCAACATTAAGAAACCATGACTCCTAGCCCGATAGTAAATAAGAAAACTTGAGGACTCAAGCTAATGACAAAATTTTATAACAAAATACCAAAAACCTTTGTCAACACAACACTTGTCGTCGAACCCCAAAGGACAATTAAACAATAATTACAGCACAATTTTTTTTTTTAAAAAGTAAACATTACATACATGTAATACACATTAAATCATAACATGAATTTCATTTAAGTAGATTCATTAACATATACATCCCTTGGGGTACACGAAGGAGTTATTATGAGACTGAGATCCACACAATGACAATAAAGAATAAAATCCAAAGATATAATCCATAACAAATTAAACATTAACATGAAAAATCATTGATAAGAAACCATCTGAGTACATAAATACAACATATGCATGATTAACTTAACACAATGAATAACAACTGCCATGGCCAATAATCACACCGAGTTAACATTACATTACAGTACAATGTTCTAGAGGTACAATGATACAATAGTGTTTCCAAACATAAATGGAAACCATACACAAGATAACATGATACAAATAAATAGATGAATACAAAGTATCATAACTGGCTCCAAGACGGATACAACTCTGGAGTCGCTGCAACAGCACCAATCCACACCTCTCGATCCTCGACTGGGGACCCAATGGGGTGCTTAGCATGTTCCACCCGACCATGTGGGTCCGAATACCCACCCCCTGTGCTAAAGGGGCTGACAAGAAAGAGTCCTCAACCAAGAACATTCAAACAGGGAACCACAAAACTCAACAACATACAAAAGTATCATAAAACTCAAGGATTACAATGACATAATCAACAACATCCAAGAGACAACATAATAACTTAAAGTCATAATCCCATCACATAAATCAAAGCAATGACCAATAAACAAGTAACCAAAGGATGATCATGAAACATTTCCAAATCAAACTGAATTAAGGAACATAATACAATTCCAAATTGCAATTAAACAATACAATAACATCATATCACAGTACCATAAGAGTACAAGGTCATAAGTCAAATATCAATGAGATCATACAAAACCACAAAGTACACCAAAGATGTATCAAGGCAATACTCCATAAATCAATATAAGTCCAATCAACAACAATCTAAACCAACTCCCATAACATACTTCCAGAGGAACACAATAAAGTAAACACATGGGCAACTAGGGGAGAGTGTCATCGCATAGTCCTACATGGGCTGTCCTATGCTCTTCCTCCCAACTGGAGGCGCTGGTCCCATCTATGGCTGTTCTGTGCCCTTCCTCCCAACTAGAGGCGCCGGTCCATAGGGTGACTCATGCGGAGCCGTAGACCTCTCGTGAAGACGAGGTCATGACCTTGCCAACCACGGCCTTCTCAGCCTTCCATTAGTCTGCGAAAGCACTAATGAAGACGAGGCATCCATTTTAAAATCTTGTAATGATATTACTACCCAACCCTCCTAAGTTAATTATTAGGTTTTCACTTGATTACTAACTCACTCGTGGGTTATCCTGTGCCCTTCCCCTTAAACGGGGTGCCGGCCCCCACGAGGAGCCACTCTCCCTAGAGACCCAACAATATCAAACCAAAAACCAAGAAACCAAGGGTTGTACCATCATAATTTGTACAAAGAATCACAACATAAAAGCATGCGAGGCATTACCCATCTCGCTAATAAGTACAAAATCAGAGTCTCAACAATTCTCGTACAACCCTTTCAAAACCATGAAACCAAAACACTTGCCACATCAAGGGCACATAAAGAGAGAGAACATCAAATGTCAATCATCTCAAGCCTCTAGAAGCCAAAAGAATGAAAACCCACAAACAAGGGTAAAGTGAAGCAACATGAGTATTTCTCCAATAATTCCAACACAAGGATAAAATTTCATCAAATATGAGAGTAAATCAGAAAAGCCATAAAAAGGGAAGGTTCATCAAGACCCATCCACAAATCAACAATGGTGTCACCTCAAATA
Organism: Sequoia sempervirens; assembly: GCA_007258455.2. Classification (NCBI taxonomy): domain Eukaryota; kingdom Viridiplantae; phylum Streptophyta; class Pinopsida; order Cupressales; family Cupressaceae; genus Sequoia; species Sequoia sempervirens. The sequence goes on from VDFB02000017.1 coordinate 491,736,996, forward strand.
GGAAAACGCAAAAGAAAATCAACCTTTAATTCAACGAAATCACTTAATGAAACCAAAAGCCACCAACTAGGCATTCCATGGGAGACCTCGATTTCCTCCTCTCAAGATACCCGTGCAGTTGGTATACAAAAGACCTTTGAAAAAATCAACAAACATGACAACAAGATTTCCCTCGCCTCTGGAAGCCCAAAAATAAATCAAATACTCAAGGACTCATCAACAAGGGTAGACAAAGCAATAAGAGTTTCCAATCAACTAACAACACAAATTTAAGAAATATAAATCCTTTCAAAACCCGGAAGTAGCTCAAGAGAAATTCACACCGAGACAACACCATCAAAATTATTCAACACTTCCAAGGCACCAAATTAAAGAACACCTTAAATACTCAACCACTCACAACTCCACCAAACACTCGCATAATAAACAACAACCAAAAATTCAAACAAGAACAATATTTAATAGCCAATCAATTAACAACCAGAACTAAATGACTTTACAACTTACCCATCTAAATTACCCAATTAACTAAAACAATTTATGATAACCATCACAAGTATTCTAAAAGACTTATCCATAAAGAGAACTTACAAACCAACCATTAAATGAATATAAAGGAAGTCAATTTTCAAAAGATTAAAATCCCATTTCACCAATAAACTATCCAATTCGAGAATACCCTAATCAATCTCTAACCATGCCCATACATTTAAATTTCCCCTTTCATTTATCAACATAATTGAAAACTACTTAATAATTGGGTAGTTAACTCATTATCATTTCATAACTACTTATGTTCAAAACATTATTTCCACTCTCCTTTCACCATACTAACTTAACACTCACTTCCAATATTTAAATTAATTGTGAAAACCACTTAAGACCAATTGTTTATACTTTAAAATGACAATAATAACAATACTCTAAATACTTAAACTACGTATTAGAACTTACCACCTTAAGATCTTAAATCTATCTAAATAAATTCCCACACATAAATACCTTTTAAAACCACTACATCTTTATATATTTTAATTCTTTTTGAGGAGGGAATGTAAAAAGAGAATAGATCTGTTCTAAAAATCCAACAAGTCTACAAGACTCAACCTCATAAAAAGATAACTTATTCAATTCTATAATAAATTCTATTTCTAGAATATTCACACTAAAACGAGAATTAAATAAACAATGTTGTCAATTGATTTTTCTACTAAATCATCCTCTCAAAATTGTAATTTAATAAATCAATAACAAAAAGACAGATTTCTTTCTATTTTATTATTTCTACTATAATCCAGATTTTGTTTTATTTTAACTAGAAAAAGAAACAGAATATTTACTGACAAAATTAAATATTCACTGTAACAATTAAATCAGTGGAATCTGAATAAATAAGTTAATAACTATATATACAAATATAAATATATATACAAATATATATATATATACAAATATATACATATACATATACATATATATTTATAAAAGTAAAATCCGCACAATAAATAAAAAGACAGAATTTGCGTTTTCTTTTTAAAAAAATTTAAACACACAAAATTTCAAATGGGAAATTTTAATCCCAAAAGAATGGCACGGGAAAATACGCCCGACCGTGGGCAGTCTACGGACTGCTCACGGCAATCCTTCGGACTACCGTGGATAGTCTGCAGACTATCACATGGTACCGGTGGCAGGGTGGTGGGTACGACCGAGGCCGAACCACCACACAGCCACTATTTTAAATAAAACCCAAATTAAAATGAACAGTGCCGAATTCAAATGCATGAAATTTTCATTTAAAATTTTCATATGTATAAATATATGTGTATATATTTATATATATATATATATATACACTGAAAGTTGAACATATCAAAACAAGGAAAGATAAATATTGTACACTTTACAAATCACTATGCATGATTGATAATAAAAGAAATGTTTTATAAAGTATATGTATGAACCAGAATATCACAACCCAGAAATTTGTTGAAAGGAAATTGCTCTTTAAACATATATGTATATATATATATATATATTTTTAAAAACGAAACAACAGAAATACTGTTCATTTCCAGATTTCAAACAAAATCCCTTTTCAATAAACAACAGTCCAAAACCCCACAAAAATTCCATTTTAACATATAACAATCCCGATCCCCAAAAAATTTCCCATTGATTAATCAATAATCCAAAAGATTTCTTTCCACAAACTTTTGATTTCCAACCCTAGATGAAAATTTCATACACAGGGAAACAATTCCTATTTTAACAGTGAATAAATAATTAAAAGAGAAGAACCTAGCATCCTGTGCTTGAAGAAAAATGTAGAAGCTTTATCCCTCTTGCTGAACCAATTCCTTGCTGCCGATCTTTCCCAACAATAGATCCAAATCCTTCTTCCTCTTCAATAATTTCTCCAGAAAATAGAAAAAGAAACCAAGGACAGAAAATGGTTGAAAGCAAAATTTCTCCAGCATTCGAACCATCCCCCCCAAACAAAGAAACCCCTTCTTAAAAACAATATCCAGGAAACCCTTTCAATTTCCTCTTCCCGTGAATACCAGAAGTCACATCTCAAGAATAAATCAAAATAATTATTAATCCCTTTAATTCCTCTTGTTGCCTTTTCATGCATTTACATTTCATTTTCTTTTATCATGCATTTGATTAAAAATTAAATAAACTTAAATCCACAAAATTGAACTTTTATTTGAATATATATTCATTATCTCCACAATACATAATTAATTACTTCCACATTAAAATAATTAAAATCAACCATTTGCAAGATTCAAAATAAATGTAATATTTTTACCACTACTACTAATATTTATCTATTGCTTTATTTATTTATTTTTCATATTCTCCAGTTCTCTTCGACTTCCAAATGCTCTATAGGTGTAGTTTCATTTCTTGCTTTAAAACACTTCAGTTTCCTATCTCCTTATCCATTTAAATTTCTTATTATAATAATTATCTTTTCAAGATTATTTTGTTCATAATTATTATTAACTTCAACAATTTAAATCAATTTATCTAATAATATCACTTTTACTTTTAACGAATTAGTTTAATTTGATCATTTGTTCTAAATCATTTGATTTAATTTAATTGATTATTATTTTAATTTCTAATCATATTTTTAAATAACCTTGCAAATCACTTATGATTTGATTAATTATTTAAACATGACTACAAACATATGATATTTTTCACACAATCAAATAACACAGTATCAATGAAGCACACACAAAAACTCACACACAACAAACAACCGACAGGAGGGGCACTACACAACCACCATATTAGAATTAATCTAAGGGCAAGAATTAGAGAAAACATCCATGAAGGAGATAAAATCAAAGGAAAAGAGAAAAGAAAAACCACATAGACAAATATGAACACAACACACCACAAGGAAAATAAAAAAACCAAACAAGAACCAAATGACCCTAAACTAACTATAATACAAGGGAGGGGTAACTCAAACCCTAAGGATCGAAAGCAATGTTTAAGATGACTACCCATTGACTAAAAATGGTATAGGCTCTCCATTTAAGGTAATAATCCTAAAGGTATTATCTCCTTAAATCTATAATATTTTATAATGACCTAGCCATAATCAGTCAAATTTAGAATGCTTACCCTTCTTTTCTTTAGAGTTGTCCTAGAGTAGGACAAGATAAAAAATCGAGAAGCCCTCAACTTTATCTCTCTTATCAAACCATCTCTTTACTACAACTTGATGTTTTGCTCCATTTTCAAGGACTATCATTCTTTTCTCTTCTAGGTTCCACAAATTCATTAGTCTAATCTAAACCTTATCATCATTTTCAATCTTTTCTTTCATAAATTGTAATGTGGGAATTTTTAGATTCATGGGGAACACTGGCTCTCGACTATATACAAGTTGATAAGGCGAGGTACCTAAAGAATTCTTAATTATAATTCTATCAACCCACAAAGAAAACTTTTACTAGGAATGATAAACCTGTATGTGAGGATAATGATGGGCCAAAAAGTGGCAATATGATGGGTATGTGGCTAACGACTTTTTTTTACCCAAAATTGATGAAACAAAAGGGTTTTAAAGGAGGTTCTCAGCTCTCCAAATATAAATTATGCTTTACTTTGAATTTAATAAGTAATTATTATTCATTTTCTATTCAATTATGACTAAAGTCCTTATTGAAAGGCTGATTGAAAAACATCTATACATTTCAAACGGTATCACATTTTTGAATCCAAAACATGCATCATTCTATGCTTCACATAATATAGGATTAAAAAAGAAAAATTAAATTTCATGAAGTTTTGACCAAGTTAAGGTGGTCAGACATACAAGTTTTTATATTTTTTAAAAGTTGTAATAAAAAATTCATAATTAATTATTTAGTGGAAAAAATACAAAAATATGCATCACATCGGGACATGAGTTCCTCTACTTATATCTAAAATATTATAAAAAATATTATCATGTTATTGTGGTTAGGGTGGTCAGACAGACACCTACTTCTTATTTTTTCCTTGAAATTTAAGTACTACTGCATTGAAATTTCAAATTTTCACCAAATAGATTTTTTTTTATTTTAAAACAAACCTAGTAGTTTAGAAACTACATTCAATTTTCTACAGATTCTATTCTTACATATTTTTGAAATAATATAGATAACTTATTCAAATTTTTACGTCCAATTTTCCTAACTTTGATTTTCTAAATTTTTGCCACTTAAGGGCCTATTTTTTCCATGATGATCCACGCACATACCCAACCATAGGATTTATTTCTAACATTTTTTAATAACATCAATTGAGTTATTGTTATTAGAGTCAACTACACCATTTCCTTGAAGAAAATTTTAAAATTACACTGTTCAAATTTGCATTTCAACAACTAAGCTAAAGAGAAAGAGTGGCCATTATCACATATATAATCCAAAAAATACACCAAAATATGTCTATACAAAAAATAAAATAATTAGTCAACTTATTTAGAGTTTTATAATAAACAAAATGTTAGGAAACTTCCTTCTCAAGCTTTATTATTTGCATAAGCAACACAAAGTTGGGAAACTATTATTAACAGTAAATTAAAGCAATTTCACCATAGATGTAAATAAAGACCATGATATTATAAACTATAAATGAACCTGAATCATTCACATTCTACCATACTAAACAAAACCCCAATGTAGTGATTTCATTAATTCATGATCTTTTTTGTATCACCTACAAATAGATGTGGTCAATAGAAAAATGCAATGTTTAAAAACCCTGAAAATGTTGGATAATGAAAACAACAATAAAATTAAAGAAAAATCTAGTAAAAAAGATAAACAATAAAATCAAAGCAATTAAAATTATGGTTTTTTCTAAGTTTAACATAGGTTGAAGATATTATATATATCTTGTTTCCTTGAAGGAAAAATGATTGTAATTAATTGTAATTGAATAGCAGTAGTTGTGTTAAGATTGTAATCAATATCTTTGAGCAATAAGAATATTGATACTTTTCCATGTGGATGTTTCCTTTACATATTGTTAGGGTTTTACCATGTAAATCTGTCTTGTCTATTATTTTGTTATTCTGTTTCATTTTGTTCATTATTTATATTTAACTAACTTGTATTGCAATATTATTTGGTTTGTTGATTTTATGTTTCCATTTCCATAACAAGTGGTATCAAAGTAGTTATTTTATAGTTTTTGTCTTTGTTTTGTAGCATCAAATGGTGAAGGTTTCAAATGCAAGGTTTGAGGTGGATAAATTTAATCAGAAGAATAATTTTAAGCTATGAAAGCTCAAGATGCATGGTTTTTTAGTGTAACAAAGATTGCACAAAGTGTTGGTAGGGAATTCAAATAAATGTTCAAATATGACTGATGAGGATTGGGAGGATCTAGATACAAGAGCTCTTAGCACAATTTTGTTTTGTTTAGCATATGATGTTCTTTTCAATATTGTTCGAGTGGAAACATCAATCATCTTATGGAGTAAAATGGAGAGTCTTTATATGAAAAAATCCTTGACAAATCAAATCTAGTTGAAGAGGCATCTATAAAGTTTGTGAATGAAAGAAGGTATAAAAATTGTTGATCATTTAAGTATTTTCAATACTCTTATATGTTATTTAGCTATTGTAACTAAGGTAAAAATATAGGTTAGCATGAAAAAAAATGCATAAATGAAACCCTAGCTAAACAATGAAGTACAATGGAGTAAAATAGCATAAAATAAAGGAAAAGCTTCACCAAGCAACCTTCATGCCCTCCATGATTGACCTTCATTTCCCATCTCCATTTGCAGCAAAAATATGTTTTCCCTCCAATTTTGGGAGCAACTATTGACCTATGACAATTCCCTAAGAAAATATTAAAGGATTGTATTATTGATACAAATGTACTCAAAAATTGCAAGCAAGAAATATGCATAAGTATGAATTTATTCCAACATGAAGTCAAGAGATGTCCAAATGAGGTTAAAATTACCTTTTTATAGAAAAGTCAATTTTGGATGAATGGCCATGATTGAAAGTTGAGAAATGCCCTAAGATCGAAGGCTGAAATTAAATGTGACAACCATCAATTAGGGTTAGGTAAACATTAGGGTAAAATTTGAAATGATGGGTTGAGATTTGATTTTAGAAAAATCAAATCAATAGAGAATAATGCATGTGACAAGAAGAAATTGGGCACAGGAAAAGAGGTTGATGGAGAATTAAATAATAATTTAAAATTATTTGATTTTAAAGGTTGAGTTTGACCTTTTGAATTAAAAAATAATTTAATTCAAAAGTGGTGGGGTCATGTGGTAGTAAATAATTATTTCAAATTATTTACTTGGTGAGAAAATAGTAAGTGGGTAATTTTAAATAAATGACTATTTAAAATTAGAAGAAAAGTAAGTAAGATAATTAAATAATTATTAATTATTATTTAATTATGAAGAGAGTGGACAAGGTGGAAAATAATTAAATAAATCATAGGAATTTATTTAATTATAAGAAGAAATAAGGAATTAATGACATATTTAAATAAATAAATAAATTTTATTTATTTAAATAATAAGAGGAAATAATGGAAAAATAATAATTAAATAACTTTAAGAATTTATTTAATTATAGAGAGACATAAGCAATTAACAACATATTAAATAAATGTAATTTATTTATTTAAATAGTCAAGAGGAATAAAAGATGTGAATTAATTAAATAGTTAAGAATTATTTAATTAATAGTTGAATTTGGACTATAGGACATAATTAAATTTTTTTATTATGTTAAGAAGAAATGTGGAGAAAATAAAGTTTGCAGGTCTAGGTCAATTTTATGTGTCTACATTTTGCCTCTCTTTGTCATAATGTAATTTATCACAGGTATTGTGATAAAGAAAATTCAGTTTAGAATATGCCCTAGTGAAGATACAGAGTATATATGCCTCCTTGGGAAAATTTGTGAATTTTGGCCTGGTGCCAGAAAAATTTAGAAAGTGTCTCGATAAGTCAATTTGAAGACCAAAAAAACAATGGCAAAGTCAGTTTTGAATTTCGGAAAGTTTAAGGTAGTCAAAAGAGCAGTAAAATAGGTCAAAAAGTGCATCCAGTAATAACCCCTAGGGGAAACCCTAATTTTCACCCTATAAATAGGCTTGATTTGGGTAAAAAGGTAATTCATTTTCACTTTTTTCCTTTTGGGGATTCAGAGCTCAGAGCTAGAGGACCTTGCTCAAAGATGACTATTCTAGAGGCAAATCACCGTGGATATCAAATACAAACCTACTAATGACCAAAGGGCGCAAAGCCACCTATATGTACCCTATACCCACTTCATGATTTTATCATTTTTCATCCTTTTTAAGGCCTCAAAAATAGGGTTGTAGATGCATCATTTTTTAGTTTGATGCATCTGCATTCATGAAAGATGCAAATTCCTTCACATTGCATGCATTTGATGCGTCATAATGCAAGTGCAAAGGGTAGGCTATGTTTAGGTTTAAAGTGACACAATCAAGGAATGATGTGGCAAAAGTGCTAAATTGCTTGGCGCAAGTTCCAAGTTGTACAATGCAATCACCATATTACAATACAAAAGCAAGTTAATTCAATGCATTTGTTACAAAGTGGTAGAATCAATGGTAGGCTCAACGCAAATGATATAAAGTGACGCATGTGAAAATCCAAACAATGCAACTGTAGAGAAAAATGACACAATTCACTACGCTTGATATGACTCAATTTACATGTGCACTTTTGATTAATTAGTTGATAATGATTATTTAAATTGATGTGCTAACCATTGTTTCTATGTGCAGAAATGATTACCACCCATATATACACAAAATTTTTGGCCAGCAACATACACATTTAGGGATCAACCAAGGTAGGGTGAGCAGAGGAAACTGATGCAGGTAGGACTATTTCACATGACCTATATGCCCATCATCCAAGAAAATAGGGTTCTTTTGATAGTGCTTGTGGAGAAATTGCACTCTAAGACATGTTCATCTCATTTTTCCACAAGAGAGGCCACAATGATGTTGGAGGATGTCTATAGGATTCTACGAATCCTGATCAAAGGAGAGTAGGTGGTCTAGCATATGTGGGAACCACCCCAAATTATGATGCATGGTGGCAGACTCATAGGCCACTTCCATTCACTGATCTTGATTAGCTAGTGCTAGTAGATTGGTGAGCAGTATTACCATGGGTGCATCGAGGAGGGTGAGGAGGCATGGATGGCAATAAGGGGAGAGGGAGTGATGGAGGAAAAGGTAGGGATAGAGGAAGAGGTGATGGTGATGGTAATGGAGAAGATGTAGGAGATAGAGCGGATGGTGGGAAAGGTTAGATATAGGGGAGGAGAGTGTGACAACAGGTTGAGCAAGTCCCGCTAGCACCTACCCAAGAGAAGGGAGAAGAGGAGATAAAGGAGGGCCGACAGGAGTTGGTCAAGGATGAGGGAGAGTAGCCAAAGGGACCTCATCTGATGGAGGTATAGGTGGAGGTGCCAAGGGAGGAGGAGGTGGTCATAGGAGAGGAGGTGTTGGATGTCGATGAGGAGGAGGATGTAGGGGGATAGCAGATTGATATTGGTGGGGAGGAGGTGATAGATGAGGTGGAGAGGTGAATCAAAGAGTAGATGGTAGAGGGTGAGGAGGATATAGCTAGGAGACCACCATTTCCATGAGATAGTTGATCAGCAACTAGCGGGTGATCCTGATAGTGGTTTACAATTTTGGCCAAACTGACACTAAAATTATTATTTTTAACTAAATCTTCACATTCGGCACCTATAGCAGCTAAACTGTGAGGAATTTTGAAGATGGTACAGACTAGAGTCTCATCAAATTTTGTCTCAGATTCTAAAAATATTTTTTCAAAATTTTGGAATCAAATTGCACTTTTTTTCCATCTCCCATGAAAAAAAATAGATTTTTTGAGAAAACAACATTTTAAAAGTGGCACCTTGTATAACACATGTAACTTTTTTCCATGAAGGATAAAATTATAATTATTTCAAATTTAGATTTGTAATTCTAATATCTAGTGCTTCCACTTGGTTAGATAGTTTTTATTGAATATTTTTCCTTAATCAAGTTTCAAAGTCAAAATTACAATTAACAATCGCGATAACGTGTAACTTTTTGTATATGTCAAAATTTAATTTTATTTTTTTGTTGGATCAAGGACTTTAATATCTGGTGCACTCATATTTTTCAATTTTTTTTGATAATCTTCTATTTTTCCACATGTGAAGAACAAAGAAATTCATTTTCGATGAAAAACCTATGTTTAATAAAACTTAAAAAACAAATACATAACAAAACCAAAACATATTAAAATTATATTCATTGGATAGCTTGTTCTGAGGAATACCATAATCATTTGAAATAAATTTTAAATGAATTCATTTGATCCCCCAAAATCTAAATCAAAAGTGATTTTTATCAGCATTTTGATAGGTGTAAAGGAGACGCATTTATAGGTATGGTTTAAAACTAGCGAGGTTCTATCCAAGGGGTTTGATCTAAGGTGATTTGATCAAACCTTCTTCAATTGGAATCCTTAAAATGGAACTTTTAAGGCTTAAATCATTATTTTTCTAAAAATATGTGATTTCAGCTAAAATTTGTTCCTCTGGAATTGTAAACCACTATTATGACAAAGACCCTAGCAGATATGTAGAGTAGGTTGGATGAGGCCCTTGCTTAGATCAAGACCTTGGAGTCAGAGCTAGAGGTCACTAGGGTGGAGAGGGACCAAGCAGTGGTGAGGAAAAAAGAGTCATAAGGCTGGTGTTTAGAGTTTGCACAATTGTGTACTAGGCTAGTGGGAGAGGTGGTGAGAAAGCTAGTGAGGGTGAGCACTAGCCAAGCGCAATAAAAGATGTTTTATGAGAGGGAAGTGCTAGTGGAGTAGCAAGATCCGAGTCTTACACGGTCTCAGAGTGGGATAGGTAGTGGCAGCAGTAGGAGCCAGAGCAGTGTGAGCCCATCCACTTCATCTGGATATTCATCATGACATAGATCAAACCACACCCGTAGACATTCATTAGGGCATAGGTCCAACCACAATCATGCATCATCATCTTCAAGGCATAGGTCTCATCATAGTCATCCAGTTGTCACCATGCTAGTAGCATTACAGAGCTAGCCTGTTGGGTCTGAGCAAATAGCATCAGCTCCTGTTGGAGAGCATTAGTCATCCCATTCCTCACCTTGAGGGGATGAGGAGAGTACAATTTAGGGCATTTGATATTGTTAATATATTGAGACATTTTATATATTGACCATCGAGCCTTCAAGGTCTATTTTTGGGATTCCTTCAGACTCTATCCTATGACATTATTTTGAGATTATATATATGATGCAGTTTTGGTGAGGATTTTATGTTGTGTTATTTTGTGATGCATTATGATTTTATTATGTTCATGTGATGTGATGTACACGATGATTCCTAATATGATGCATTTTTATTTTATGTGATATATGGTTTATGATGGTCATTTATGATGAGATGTCTTAGTACTAATGATGATGCTACTTTATGTATGATGGTTATTTTATGATGATGACAATAATGTTCTATATATGCATAATGTTTTTGTCACTAATGGATGTCATGCTTATGATTATGAATTCATTGATGTATGATTATATATGGATTATGAGACATGTGATGCTTTATTTTATGATCCTGAATCTATATGCATTAATGATGGATAATGTATGAAAAATGTTTAATGTGTTTATATGTTATGTTAATGAAAATTATGTATTTATGCTAAGAATGTAAATGCTAATATTTAAATGGATTTATGTAAATGTGTAATGTACTAATGCAATTCCTATATATGATCATGTATGCAATTATATTTTTGTATGTCATAGGATATCATCAGAAGATGGAAGAAGATAAATGACCAGATAGAAGGGGATGGATATTAGTGTGGAGAAAGAATCCTTCAACATATTTCCAAAGTACTAATAGGTTTTTCTTTAATCATCATTGGGTGGATTATTGTAATGGCCAACAAACACCATGATATGACATAATTCAATGGTGTGAATAATCATACCATCACATAGAACAAGTAGTTATAGAAAAGGATGATCATGAATCATACAAGGAACTTAGTTGCCCCAGTATTTTTTTCACAACCAACCACAAACAAGAAAGACAAGCCATGAAACATCATTACTCCTCTAAATCCTATACAGGACATCCTTGAGGAACTAGTAGCATGAGAGCCTAAAAAGACAAGATAATCACCATGATACTTCATTGCTCCTCTAAATCTTGATGCCAAGACATCCTCGGGGAACTAGTAGCATGACAAAAAATCAAATGACAAATGCCAATATTAAAGATAGTGTTTTCCAAGTATGTTCAAATGTTAAGCAGTTTGATGTCACGATGTTAGGTTTGATGAAGTCTAGGTTTATGTGTGATAGATTCTAGGTAATGTCAAAATCAGAAAGACACATCCTGAATGATGTCGATGTCAAGAGGATCAATTCTCAAATGTCTAGAGAATCCCTCAAAATTCCAAATGACAGAGTCAATGCTTTGGAAAGACATATCCTAAAGCATAAATAAATGACAAAAAAATTTCTTTGGAAAGACGTATTTGAAGAATAACCTATAGCTGACTGGTTGACATGTTATGATAATTTGACCAAGGTTGACTAGAAGACCGAATTAACCACATGTCAGCGTTGGCATGCCAATGTAGTTGAAATTTTGATTGCATGATTGAAAAATTTTGTTTAAGAGTTGTCTGATTTAGGAAATCCATGACAAAAGGATAATTGACTTACCAGACCCTAAGGGACTGAACCTAGGGAGCCTCAGGGGCACATCAATGATGGCCTTGCCTAAGTTGTACACTCAGATACCACGTAGTTCGACAGACTTTTACTGACCAAACTGAATGAAAAGGATTTGATTTAATTGAAGCTATCTAACATGTGTGATAGTGATTATGAAGAACCCTAAAGGATTGACCTAGTGCAGCCTTGGGGGCTCATCGATCAATGGCTTTTCCTATGTAGTAATGCGTAGAGACCTCATAGTTCAACACGACTTGACTTTTCCTTATTTGATAAGAGATGGAGTCATGATTTTATTTTGACAACCTAAAAGGACTAACCTAATACCTTGGGGATGCATCAATAGATGGCCTTGCCTACATTCAGTCACAGAGGCAATGTAGTTTGACAATGACAAAGGTTGACACAAGTGACATGACAAACTAACTCTATTTTTTAGTATTTTTGAGTGTTATTTGGATGTTTTTGTGTTTTTCACATGTTTCAATTTTTTTTGGATTTTGAAGTTTTATGACTTTTTTGGAGTTTCTTCAAAAAAATTATGATTTTTTATGGATTTTTTTAGGACATTTTCTGATTTTTATGGATTTTTTTAGGATATTTTCTGATTTTATGGATTTTTTCAAGGCATTTTTTTATTTTTATGACTTTTTTGAGGACATGTTCTAATATTTATGGATTTTTTAGGATATTTTACGATTGTTAGGACCATGTGTGAGACCCTCTACAATCAAGTGTTAATAGTGTTTCCCCCAATCAGTTTGAGGATTAGCCAAGTTGAAGGAGATAGAGAAGGATGTGCTCAAGATGAAAGGTGGATGATATGTGAGACATGATGTCAACCATTCTCAGCCATGGAAAGAAATAGCAAGACTTTATCACAAGTATCATGAGGGTGTTAGAAAATCAGGCATTTATTATGGACAAAGGTAGATGGCGAAGCAAAGACTGGCTACACATGGCACCTATTTGCTAGATTTTCTCCATGGTACTTATCCAAAGCACTACCGAAGTGGTTTTCACTATTGAACAAATTATTTTTCTTTACTATTTTTGATTTTTTTTTTAATTTTTTTTTAGTGTCACCAAGACACCTATTTGCCAAGTTTTCATGAAGGTGACAAAATTTTTGTATGTTTCAATTTTTTTATTTTTTGGGTTTTTAGCCAAGCTCTCTGATGCTATGTGTAGAATTTGTAGAGGTGAAAACTATTGATAGGTTTTGTCAATTGTTCTCCATCTGGAGTAGCTAACTGGTAGGCGCCAAAACTAAATGTGGTAGTGATGATGTAAGGGCCTAGCCAATTAGGCTCAAACTTTCCAGGCTTCTCACGATCAGATTAATTCTTAATTTGAATTTTGTATCAAGACCAAGTCACCAATGTCAAACTTTCAGACCATAACTCTTTTATTATAACTACGAGAAAGGTGATTTTGATCTTCCTATAAATGATTCAATGCATTTTTTTGACATTCTTCTAACAATTCCAACTCATGTAGTCAAGAATTTCAGTACTCTTCATCATTAATCAATCCCTTCATGGAGAATCTAAGGGAGTGGATTACAACCTCAATGGGCAAGATAGCTTCAAATCCAAAGAGCAAGGTGAATGGGGTGGCTCCAGTAGGTGTGTGGATGCTAGTGTGGTAAGCCCATAGAGTGGGATTAAGTTGTAGATTACAGTCACGACCAGCATCATTGATAGTATTCTTAAGAATCTTTATGATGGTCTTGTTAGAGGCCTCAGCTTGACCATTCCCTTGTGGGTAATAGGGTGTGGAGAAATGGTGTTGAATAAGGAAGCATTCACAAAGCTCACAAACATCCTGATTTTTGAAAGGACGACCATTATCTATGATGATGGATTGTGGAACATGATACCAATAGATGATGTAATTAAGGATGAACTTTGAAATCTACTTACCGGTTATGTAAGTGAGAGGAATGACTTCTATCCATTTGGTGAAATATTTGGTGGCGTTGATAATGAACTTATGGCCATTGGATGAAGTTGGATGGATTTTACCCATGAGGTCTAGTCCCTATTGTGTGAAGGGCCAAGGAGAATTGATTGGTCAAAGTTCTTTTGTGGGTGCATGAATGAGATCACTGTGCACTTGAAATTGACAACATGTTCTCACAAAATAAAGGGTATCCTTTTCCATTGTCGGCCAGTAGTACCCTAGTCTCATAACTTTCTTAGCCAAGCTTGGGCCACTGGAATGAGATCTGTGTATACCTTCATGTACCTCACATAAGTTTATTCATGCTTCATCAGTGTTGAGACATTGAAGAAAGGTAATGTCAAAGTTGTGCCTTTATAAGGTGTCACTGATGATGGTATAACAAGCCTCTTTACGAATAAAGGATTTGCATTGGTTATTGGAAAGGTTTGGCATGAGAGTCTGGGAATGAAGGTAATCATATATGTCCCAATACCAAGGGGAATTAGGACCAATGAGCTCAAAAACCATTTTAGACTAAAGAATATCATAAGCGGGAACCAACAGCTATTCCACTAAGAACTCAAATTGTGGCACATTACTGGGAATGTGTAAGAGAGATCCAATTATATCCATTGTGTTTGTTGCCTTGTTTTGTGATCTAGGAACTTGCTCAAAAGAGATCATGTGGAAATATGACAAGAATCTATCAACCATTCATTTATAACGCATCAAATTTTCATCCTTGGTGTTGTACTCATCATTAACCTGGCTGATAACCAACTGAGAATCTCCAAAGAATAGGAGTGTTTTGATTTTCCATTTGATGGCCATTCGGAGTCCTATGATGAGTGTTTCATTTTCAAAAAAATTATTAGTGTAGAGGAAGGAAATTTGGAATGACTTAGGAATAGAATCCACTTGTGGTGTGATGAACAATATACCTACTCCTAATCCATGACCCATATGGAACCCGTAAAAATAGAGCTTCCAAGGTGATTTAGGGTCTACATGAAAGATGGATTTTTCTGGGAAGTCGGCCACCAATGGGTGATCACCTTGTATGGTTACATCAACAAGTTGATTAGCTATGACCTATCCTTTTATAGATTTGTGTTCCACGTATTGTATGTCATACTCACTCAATATCATAACCCATTTTTCCAAACATCTTGTTAATGCTGCCCAATTGAGGAGATACTTCAATGGATCAATCTTTTCCACTAATTGTGTTTTATGGTTCAACATGTAATGCCTCAGCCTCTGAGCATGAAGACAACTGCTAGATAGGAAGGTTCAATGGACATGTACTTGAGTTCATATCTGGCCAATGTGTGATCGATGTAATTTATGACTCTTTCTTTCTCATCGTGGTCATTCTATGCAAGCAATTCATCCAGTGTTGAATTAGTTGCAAAAATATATAGAATCAAAGGTTTTCCATCAATGAGTGGCATTAGGATAGGTGGTGTAAAAAGATATTCTTTAATTGTTGGAAGGTCAATTAACGCTTGTCGGTCCACACAAAGGGGATGCCTTTGTGCAATAGATATTAGAAAGGTTGGCATTTGTTGGCTAATTGTGTAATGAAGTGTCAGATGGACTGTAATCTTCCTTGCAATGTTTTGAGCTCACTGATTCCTTTCGACAGAGGCATATCCACTATTGCTTTTACTTTAGCAGAATCAACTTCAACGCCTCAATGAGAAACTATATACCCCAAAAGTTTTCCTGAAGTCACATTGAACACACACTTATTAGGATTGAGTTTGGCCTTATACTCTTATAGCCTTTTAAATGTTTTTTCCAACACTTTTAGATGATCACTACATGTCAAGGACTTTGCTATAAGGTCATCAACGTAGTCTTCCATTAGTGTGTGCATGAGATCATGAAATATTGTGGTCATGGCTTGTTAATATGTAGAACCTACATTCTTCAAGCCAAAAGTTGTAACATTCCAACAATATGTACCCCAAGGACAAGTGAATACTATTTTGTGTTGATCTATTGGGGTGATGTGAATCTGATTATATCCTAAGAAACCATCCATGAGGGACATCATCTCATATCCTGTTGTGAGATCTACTATGATGTCTGTGTTTGGAAGTGGAAAGTCATATTTTAGACATGCCTTGTTCAAATCTCAGAAGTTTGTGCAAATACATATTTGACCATTCGACTTGGTGGTCCAAGTACGAGGTTTGATATCCAGGTGGTGTAATCTATCGATCTTAGAACCTTATATCTAGTATCTTTTTGAGCTCAACTTTGACTAGCAAGACAATCTAGGGATGCATCTTTTGTAGCTTTTTCTTGACTGGTATTGCATTTAGAAGCAAGGAAAGATGATGTAAAACTAATGTTGGATTTAATCCTGGCATATTAGAATAGGACCATGCAAAGTTGATCTTGCATTCTGCAAAGAACTTTTGAAATTCATACTTTTCTTCTTCTATCAATGACGCTGCAAAGAGAATAGTTTTGGGATCCTCTAGTGTGGCTATATTAACTTATATGGTGTATTCAATGAGAATTGCTGATTTTTCTTGTGTAATAGAAGAAAGTACAATCCTCCATTCTTGGGTGCCTCAGAGAGGTTTTCACCCTTAGATACATCCTTTCTTTTTACTTTTGTATCATCAAAAGGTGCTTTGCAGTTTTCACCTAAAGACGTGTCTTTTTTGTTTTATTTTATTAATTTTGTGACTAGAGGATTGCATAGTCTCCCCAAAGTATGTTGTAAAATCAAGATCTATAGTGAATCTAGCTTTATGGTCCCTAATCAGTATTCCTTCATGGAGTCCCATGAATTCTACAATAGCTTCCTCAATCTAAAAAATGTCCATAGTGGGTGGGCCTTGTTGATCCTAGTTAGTAAGCTATGGGTAGATAAGGGAGATACCATCATTGATGTTGGTGAAAGGGGGAGATGATGTTGAAATCATGTAGACTGAGGTTGAAAGGGTAAAGACAAAATTTTCTTCAAAGTCCCAAGAGGATTCCATCCAATCATCATCTTTGTTAGACTCAGAAAAATTGGACTCATGGTCATAATAGGGGACAAACAAGTGGGAATCATGGTCAATATAAGGGAAAAATGCATCAGAATCATGGTCAATAGGGTCAGGTGATGACTCAAGTTTGTCATCATCAAAAGGCCAAAAGAGTCTTACCCAATCTTCTCTTTTCAATGGGACTTTAGGAGGATCTTTTGGAAGTTTAACATTAAAAATTTGTCTGAATTTTTCATCGAAAGAAGGCTCACCTAGTTCTTAGAACATTTCTTCAAGCTCATAGTCACTCAAGGATCTTTTAGAACCATATTCACACTTATGTGAGCTAGTCTCAGTATGGGAGTCCTCAATTGTCTTGACACTTTTAGAAGCATTTATGCCCTCACCTAAAATACATGGGTATGTGGATCGTCAATCTTTATTGGCTCAAACCCTAACCCAAAATTCATTGGTCTTATAGAGCGAATTATAAGTTCTCTTCTTCCAGTATTATTTATACCAAGGCCACTAGTTCCATCATAGCCTTTCGCATTCGTCATCTCACAGCCTTTGCCATAATTTTGTACTAGTAACAAGGATGGGTCTTTTGGGTCTTTGTAAATCCAAGTTGATATATCTTCAATATGTTCTTTGTTCAGTTCTCCCCATTTTTTGAAATTCATTGTAGGAGGAACCTTAAAAATATCTTTGGGCTCTAGTCTGAAACAATGCCTACCATAATATTTTGGGGACTTGGGTATTTTAGTGATACAATAGGTAGTGTTCAACTTGTACTTGCCTCAACCTTTGTCTTGGATTGTGATGTTAGGGTTGACACTTGAAATGGTGGTAGGTGATGATATGGTGGAGGTTGAAGAAGTGGATGTGGATGGCTTGGTGAGTTTGGATGGATCAATTTATTTGGAAGAAGTGGTTGTTGAAGCTTCATAATTAATGGGCACCTTGTGTTTAGAAAGACCTCTCAAGTTGGTGCAATACTATAAGGAATCCAGATCTCCGGGTATGGTAATTTCATTGTCATTGAAGGGAAACTTTAGACATTGGTCTTAGGTGGATGGTACGACCTTTAAGGCATGAATCCAAGGTCAACCAAGGAGGATTTTATAAGGTAACTCAAGATCTAGGACCTAACATGTTGTATCTAAAATTATGGGCCCCACACGAATAGGGAGTGTGATAATGCCCCTAGAAGAGTGTTCCTCATCATCGTATGCCTTTATGACTATGCTTTTGGTGGCATCTACTCAAGCATCAAAGAAGCCTAGTGCTTTGACCAATTTTAAGGAGCATATATTCAATCCTACTTCACCATCTACTAAGACTCATCTAACCTTGTGTTTATAGATGAAGACTTCAATATGCAGTACATCATTGTGAGATGGTTTAGGTGAGGAATAATCTTTGTCTGAAAAGATGATGTGATGGGGAGTAGTCATGTATCTAACCATGGATTTGAAGTGGTTCACATCAATGTCATTAGGTAGGGAGGACTCCTGTAAGACCTTATCAAGTATGGCTTTGTGTCTAGGCGAGATGCGTAGTAGCTCGAGTATGGAGATTTAAGCGGGAATTTTACCCAATTGATCAATAAGATTGAATTGTCCTTTAGGTTGTGACTATTTGATAGAGAGATCATGTACTGTGATCTTTGGTTATAGAGTAAGAGGACCATCTATTGTCACCTTGCCTCAATGGGTGGTGACATTACACTCTGGAGTATTCTTAATGGTTATTGTATTAACATGTTCATTAGCAGCTCGAAGGTGATTAATTATAGGTACTTTGGAATAGTCAAAAGCAGTGTGAGTGTAATTGCCTTGATTATTACTCTTTAGACCTGACCTAGAGGGGTTACTTGAACCATGATTCTGTATTGGGTTTTTATGAATGGTATGGTTCGAGTTTGAAGAAAATTATTAACTGTCTATTTCAATGGTATGAATTTCAATAAGATCTAGTATGAGATTTCTTAACTATCTACAGGAAGAATTTTTATGCCCTTTTATTCAATGATAATCACAAAATGTATTATCATCCCACCATGATGGCTTGAATTGACCTGGATCATATGGTTTAGGGTCTTGTAATGCTATGACATTATTTTGGATGAGCTTCTTTAGGACAACTTCATTTGGTTCCCCCAAGGGGGTGTATGTGCGCCTTTTTGGAAATTTTTGAGTTTGGTGTGGTTTCCCTTAGTCATGATTGCTCTAGATGGAATTTGTTATAGGCGTTGGTGTGGTCAAGGGAGTGTTTTTGGGTTGATTTCCTCTCAGTGTGATTGCAGGACCTATTGCAGTTACTCCTTTAGGATCAACAATGCCATCATTGGTGATATGTTTTTTCTTGACCCAATATTTGTTTTTATCATTAGGTGGGTTTGGGTTTGTGTTTTTCGTTGGAATATTTGAGTTCTCCTTTTGCAATAAGATATTTTTCAAGATGAACTCCTTTTTCTATGAGGTCCTTGAAATTAGTGCAACAATGGACTTGTAAATTTATCTCAATGGGCCAACAAGGTTTTGAACAAACATATTTACTTTCTCCTTTTTTGGTATGTCAATAGGACATCAACTTGCCAAACCTCGCCATCTTTGGAAAACTATAATGAATGTTTCGCCAGTGTCCTCTTGGGTCATCTTACATAATGTGGCAATGGTAATGTTGGTGTCGATTTTGTAGGAATAATTTTCTACAAATTTATTATCAAGTTCATCCCATGACTTTATCCCTTTGGGAAATATATTGAACCAATCAAGTGCGGGACCCATGAAACTTCTAGGGAAGAGTCTCATCAGATAGGTATGTTCATAAGCAATGTCCACATGGTTGTTCATAAATTCTCTTATATGCTCAAGGGGATTAGTCTTTCCTTTGTATTTGGAGAAGTTTGGTACCACATATCCTAGAGGGAATGGTGGCATGTGTAAGCTCGTGTCAAATGGGTTTGGACATAAGGCGTAGGATGTGTAGGTCTTCTTGTTGAACAATTGCATGTTCTCCACTTATTTTTTCAAGGCACCAAGTTGAGCCATGAGTGCATCTACTACAGGGTTGTTTGTGGTGTCACACATGCTAGTAATGGGTATCCCATGAGTTCCCATTTGTTGTGATGGTATGTTTTGATTTGGGATGTATTGTTGTCGAATGCATGGCACATTTGGAATTTTTTTCTATTTGGCGTTTTGGGTGGGAATGTGTTGTTATGTATGGATGTGGGATGCGTATGTGGGAATGTGTGTTCCAGCAGTGTTAGTTTGTATTTGCAGAATTTGTTTCCCTTGAATGTTTTGATGACAAAATGGAGTCATGTGTTTTGTTACTTGGTTTCCTTGTCCAAATTAGTAAATGTGGCCATGTGGGATATTTTTGTTTTTCCTTTGGGGGACATTAGTGTTGGTATTGACTTGTGATGAGGTATGGACATTGGGTTGAGGTCCTTGAATGGTAATGTGTCTTTTGTTCCTACCAAATGGGTTTGATGAGGTTGTCGCCATGGCATTAGTTGAGGACCCAAGTAAAAGACTTGACAAGGTTGTTTCCATAGAATTAGATGAAGATCCAAATAAAAGGTTTGAGGAATTTGTCCCCATATCATTGGAAGAGGACCCATATGTAGCTACAATAGTTTATGATGGAATTATTGATGTTTGTGCAATTGATTGTGATATGGTGTGTGCTATGGTTGATGTTCCCACAATAGATGTTGTATTAAATGTGTTGGTTGTGTTTTGAGTGGTGGTGCCAATGGAAGTAGCATTAATGGTGTTTGTGGCATTTTGTGTTGTGGCATCAATGGAGGTATTATGTTGTGGTGTAGAAAGAAGTTGGCTAGTTTGAATATCATGGTCTGGAGATGCTGCTCTTAAGGTATTAATATTGAATCCTCATGCAAATTTAGCCCCTTGGTGTAGAAGCATGTCTAGATATCGTTATGAATCTTGTAAGAGTAGTTCTATAAAGGAAGCCACTTTAGGGTTTTGGGCAACAACTTCTACATCTTCCATGAACACTTTTTCATTTTCATCTCTACGTATAAGATGTTCAAAGGGGTTGTGTGAGGAATATGCAATCTTCATGTCCCTAAAAGGGTTGATGAAAGATGTCCCTATGTCCGTGTTTAAGTTCATGACATTAGGAAAGTTATAAGAATTGTTTCCTTGTCCAAAGGGGTCCATTTCCTTTCTCCTTTTTTGTAGTCTAGTCTCAACCATATAAGATTTTCTCAAAGGACTATTTGTAGGATTAAGTTAAATGAAAAAGTGACAAGGTGAGGTTTCCAAACTAGACTTATGAGTTGGAAGTATCTCACATAAAAGGACAAAGACTAAAGGAGTGATTTTGACGTAGTCTAATGACAATCTACTTTTGAAGGCACAGGTTTCACAAAGTATGGAGATTTTTCCTATTCTAAAGTCTAAAAATGAGGACCTAAGAGTTTTTGTATGCTAAAAATTGATGGTAGATCCTAAGATGCAACTAGAATTTGCAATGGTAAACCTGTGGTAAAAGCTAAATGCAAACTAAAAGATGCAAAGATGGCAAATTTGAACAAATCTTTTTCTAGTTTTTCAACAGAGACCACTAAGGAAAGATGCTTAGAAATAGATTGAAAGTGTTTGGTTTCAAATTTACACAGTAATAGTATTTTTACTAAATGTCAAGAAAATGTTGTGTTCTAGATAGCAATTGTGTTTCAGCATACAAATATGTTGTTTCAGATAGTGAATGCATTGTAGGATTATTAAATGTGTTGTTTCAAATGGCGACTATGGTTCACTAAGTCAAATGTGTTGTTCTATGTACAAAATGTGTTGTAGTACAGTAAAATGCATGTTATAGATTTTCAGTTATGTTGTAGTTTGAACAAAGTTTGGTTTCCTTACAATTTTTGGTAGATTTGTGAGCTTGTTTCAGTTTGACTATGATTTTCTAGATTTGTAAAAGGTGTCTTATATGTTTATGGGTTTAGCAAACACTTGGAAAATGCATGATTTTGTCTTGAATTGTTGGAAACAAACACATTGAAAACAAGCACAACCCTATGGATGGAAAAGACAATATTCATTGGATTCCCACTTGGATTTCCCCAACCACGCTTATTCTTAGTGGATGACTTAGAAGATTGGCCACCCTAGCTCCCCTCCATGGCACTCACTTCTCTAAGTCAACCAAGCTTCAAGTTCTCATGACTCTCCCATGAAAAACTCTTCATCTCTACTAAGAACCATGAAAATGTGGGATGGCTTGGCAATGACCGTTGTTGCACCAACAAATAGAAAGGGATTTTGGAAACTACACAAATGGGTTTTAGTGAATACTTGGGGACATGGCACCTCTCGAGCATCCAGCAAGCCACTTAAGGCTTTAATCACTCTACTAGGGGCTCTTATACCTTTAAAAGAAAAGGTAGGTACCCGGTTTCGAATGACACTACACAACTAAGGCCGACATACCATGAGGACATGATGGTGTAGTCTTATCCTTTTATATACCAGCCTAGGTGAAAAATTGGTTGGAGTCATTCCCTATTTCAAAGTAGGCCCCTCTAAGGTTAAAAAAAAGTGAATTGAAAAATTTGTTTTTGGTCATCCAAGATCACACTAAGGTGCAAGGATATTGCATACACAAAGCTTTCAATCCACACTCACAAGGTTGTTCATTTTAATTCCCAAATTGAAATATGTGGGTGGAAAAGTAACAAACCCTAAGTGTTTTTGTTTCTTAGGATCACAACAAAGTGCAAGAGAATTGCATACACACTAAAGAGTTATCTCTACACCACAAGACACATCAAACACTCATTCATTTTTACCCAAGATTATTGTGAGACAAGAAAAATTATTTTTAAGCCAATGCTATGAGAATGCAAGTATATTTTAGCCTTGATGAGTTATAATGCAAGTTGTGTAACTTTATTTTAATCCCATGAGTGTGAATGCATGTTCATTTTAAACCATGAAGTGTGAATTCAAGTTCTAGTTGTGATTGTTTTTTTGTTTCTTTTCCTTAGGATTGAAAAAGATTTATAAAATCAACAACAAAACAAGGGTTAGTATCTCCTTGTTGCTTGCCACATGCTACCAACAACAGATTAGTAACCAAAAAGCCCTAACCTATTAAAACTGAAAGAAAAAAACTAGAAAATATTATAAAAAATTAAGAGTAAACCTATAATAGGCATATGCGCCGTCCTATTTATCAAATATGTTGCAACAATAGATGCATTATTCTGACTAGTAAATGTGGTACAACAGATCAAATGCATCATTCGGGATGTCAAATGTAGCTCGGTATTGTATATTCATCGTTCTCAAATGCAAATGTGTTGTGATGCATCAAATGAGCTCAAAAAAATTTGTTTGTGGCATTTTGTACCTATACCTACAAAAAAGGACGAAAAGGTCATACAAAAATCTACATAAAAGCGTTGTTGGCATCAAGTTCACCAATGTAAATAAGGTAAAAATATTGGTTAGCATGAAAAAAAATGCATAAATGAAACCCTAGCTAAAAAATGAAGTACAATGGAGTAAAATAGCATAAAATAAAGGAAAAGCTTCACCAAGCAGCATTCATGCCCTCCATGATTGACCTTCACTTCCCTTCTCCATTTGATGCAAAATGATGTTTTCCCTTAGATTTTTGGAGCAACTATTGACATGTGACAATTCCCGAAGAAAATATTGAAGGATTGTATTATTGCTACAAATGTACTAAAAAATTGCAAGCAAGAAATATGCAAAAGTATGAAGGTATGCCAACATGAAGTCAAGAGATTTCCAAATGAGGTTAAAATTTCCTTTTTATAGAAAAGTCAATTTTGGATGAATGGCCATGATTGAAAGTTGAGAAATGCCCTAAGATCGAAGGTTGAAATTAAATGTGACAACCATCAACTAGGGTTAGAGTAGCATTAGGGTAAAATTTGAAATGAAGGGCTAAGCAATGGACAAGAATGCATGTGACGAGAGGATATTGGGCACGGAAAAAGAGGTTGTTGGAGAATCAAATAATAATTTAAAATTATTTTATTTTAAAGGTTGAGTTTGACCTTTTGAATTAAAAATTAATTTAATTCAAAAGTGATGGGGTCATGTAACAGTAAATAATTATTTCAAATTATTTACTTGGTGGGAAAATCGAAAGTGGGTAATTTTAAATAAATTACTTTATTTAAAATTAGAAGAAAAGTCAGTAAGATAATTAAATAATTAATAATAATTATTTAATTATGGAGAGAGTAGACAAGGTAGACAATAATTAAATAAATCATAGGGATTTATTTAATTATAAGAAGACATAAGGAATTAATGACGTATTTAAATAAATAAATAAAGTTTATTTATTTAAATAATCAAGAGGAAATAATGGACAAATAATAATTAAATAAATTTAAGAATTTATTTAATTATAGAGAGACATAAGCAATTAGCGACATATTTAAATAAAATAAATGTAATTTATGTATTTAAATAGTCAAGAGGAATAAGAGATGTGAATTAATTAAATAATTAAGAATTATTTAATTAATAGTTGAATTTGGACTATAGGACATAATTAAATATTTTATTTATGTTAAGAAGAAATATGGAGAAAATAAAGTTTGTAGGCCTAGGTCAATTTGGTTGTAAATTGAGGTGTTTTCTTAGCTTAATACTTTGTAAAACTTTATGATTGTTGATCTAAATATGTATTCTTTGTTACATATTCTTTGTGAGTGATTATCTGATTAATCCATTTTATCATTTGTAGAATGAAGATAGAAGGTTGTAGCAGAATTAGACAGAAGAATAAAAGATACACAATATATACAGGGGAGAAACTCTTTCGGGAAAAAACTCCACCAAGAATCAATGTATTATTTAATCTCTAAAGTAGATTACAATAATTTGAATCCTTGCTTGAGAATGCTTCTTTTTCGTTCGCCAAATCTTCTTCACAACCTGCAATAAAACTGATAATAACTCTCTTCAACTTGCTTGAGATAAATAGGCAATAATTACGTTTGTAAACTCCAAAGAGTTACAATTACTAAGCTCAATCCCTATCTCACAAAAGGTACGCCTATCTCTTGCAAGTAGAGTTCTATCATGAAGAACAATGCCAAAACATGTGCTTCATCCATTTGGGTGTCCCAAATTGGAGTCACAACTGAACCTTGATTTCATAGATATCTTCAAGGCTTATCCTCAAAGTAGGCATCCAAGAATGGACCCACTTAACTCAGCCTTCTGAGATATCTTAGCATGCAAAAGAGTTAACTCCAAGAAGCCAACTTGGGCGCCCAAGGTGGGTCCAAGTCATTCTCTATTAACTGAAACATATCTCTCCACCATTCATGTAAGAATGGTCATCCCCTATTAAATAAAGGTGGTCACATGTTATCTATCATGCAACTTAATTAATTAGTCATTTATTCCAAGTTAACTGAAGCCAACTAGCATTCAACTAAAACTAATTGAAGATAACTAAACCATAACTAAATTTAACTGAACTAAACTAAACTAAACTAAACTAAATTGATTCTAAACTTAACTGAATTGAACTTCGTGCATGTAAACATCAATCCCTAACTCCTAGGATCTTTACATGCATTCATAAGTGTTATCCTTTACTCCAAATAGTTAACTTAACTCAAGGTGAGTGTCACCTTCCATGTGGGCACCCCATGTGCCCATATTTTGTATGAACTCATATTGGACGCCCTCACATGCTCCTAACATTTAGAATTAATTACAAATGTCAATTAACATGATTATTTCATTCTTGATATTAATCTCTTTCTAATCCTAGTGTTAGGGAACACTTTCCAAGGACTTAGGATATGCATAAAATAAATAATGTTTAGAATTGTAATTAAATGGCCTCCTATTTCCAAAAAAAATTATGTGTCTATAGCTAGTATGGTTGTAAAAGTCAAAGATGAAGATAATGTAGTTACATTATTATGTTCATTTCCCAAATCCTAGAATCACATAGTCACTTCTATTATCTTTAGCACAATTGACACCCTTGAATTTGATTCTGCTATGTGATATTTTTTGTTTGAAAAGGTACAGAGATCCAAATATAATATAGAATCCTCCACATCAAAAGAAAAGGTGGTTAGGGATTGATCCACAAAAAATGGAAATATTTGAGAGGTACATCCAAATCTAAGTCAAAAGGTAAAAGGGTAATGAAAATTTTTGGTATTGCAATAAAACAAGGCATCTCAAGAATTATTGTTAGAAGAGGAAAGAAGACAATGTCGACTCCAATATAGAATCAAAGCTAGTTGAGACAAGTTCAGGTTTGGCTGATGAAGTTTTATCAGTTTTTAATTCATTACAGTATCATGAGGAATGACTATAAAATTTTGTTTCTTCTAATCACATTTTTCCACATAATAATTGGTTTTCTTCTTACTAGATATTGATGGCAGTATTGTTCTGATAGGAAATGATGTTTCTTGTAAGATTGTTGGGATTGGGAGCATTAAGACTAAAATGTTTGATGGTATTTTGAGGATATTAACAAAGGAAAGACATGTATGAGAACTCAAAAATAATTTCATTTCCTTGGTAATTTTGGATTCCAAAGACTATAGATTTATAAGTCATGGTGAACCATTGAAAGTGCCCAAGGGAATTTTGGTGGTCATGAAGGCTAAAAAATTATTACAAAACTTTACAAGATGAAACATAGAGAAAGGTAAGATGTGGTGGATGTGATTTGGTGAGGGTTTAACATACTTACACCTTCTTTATTTTCATTAGAAAAATAGATCTCCCAAGGATAGGATTGAATTTCAACCTTGAGGTGAATCAACCCTAGTAGGAGGATTTGTTTTTTTTTATGATAGAAATGACTGAAATACACTTTGGGGAGATAAAAATAAAATACCTAATAAACTCAATTATGTGATGCAAAACTTGAAATGTAGAGTTAAAGGATAATACAAATATAAAAAATAATTTTTTCGATAGATTTGAGAAGGGAAAACTAGTGTGTACCTATCACCAAAAATGGGTACTAAGTGTCTTGCAAAGACTCATTCACCCTAGGGTGAATGGGTCTTTGTACATGGATTTTTCTTACATTCAAAGGTCCTCTGGTGCAAGATCTGAGCTTTTATTTTCCCCAAGTTTCACTAAAAAAAAAGTTGGAAATAAATTCTATAGGTGAGTTTACATGGCTTGACAACTATGATGACAACTTTGAAAATTTTGAAAAATTTCTCTTTTAATCCAATTTTCAATCCTTAACCTGTAAACCTAGAAATATACAAAGAGAGGGAAAAGTGTTAGTTTTTGGGTGAATGGGGGTTTGCTTTGGTCAAACCATAGTTTGGTAATTAAATCTTGATAATGAAAGATAGTGACAAATGATAAGTATTCACGAATGAACAAGTCTATGTCACAAGTCGTCAAACCCTCAATGGTTTCCCTTAGAGGATTGAAATCTAACACATCTCTCTAAGGATTGGAGCTTGCAGGAATTGGCTTCAATGATAGCTTGATTTGATTCCCAAATGCTTGAAACCTACATCACAATGTTAGCTCTAAAACATGACTCATGAATATGCATAAACTTTAACATGATAATATGATCTTGATTGTTGCTATAGATGACTAATAAATCTACTCTTCAATGCTCTTGACAATCATATTTTCTCTTGTGAAAGTTTCCTTAATGCTAGATTATATTGGGGTATGTGTAGGATCATGATGGGCCAAAATGTGGCAATATGATGGGTATGTGTAGGGTATGTGGCTAACGAATTTGTTTTTACCCAAAATTGATGAAATGAAAAGGGTTTTTAAAGGATATTCTCATCTTTCCACCAATATAAATTATGCTTTACTTTGAATTTAATAAATAATTATTATTCATTTTCTATTTGAATTATGACTAAAGTCCTAATTGATAGGTTGATTGAAAAACATCTATAGCTTTCAAAGGGTGTCACATTTTTAGAATCTAAAACATGCATCACATTTTATGCTTTGCATACTATAAGATTAAAAAAAAAATGAATTTCATGAAGTTTTGACCATGTTAAGGTGGTAAGACATATGAGTTTTTATATTTTTTAAAATTTGGTAATAAAAAATTCATACTTAATTATTTACTTGGAAAAAATTACAAAAATATGCATCACATCAAGACATGATTCCTCTACTTATATCTAGACTATTATTATTTTTTATTGTGGTTAGGCTGGTCAGACAAACACGTACTTCTTATTTTTCCCTAAAATTTAAATACTACTGCATTAAAATTTCAAATTTTCACCAAATACATTTTTATTTTTTTAAATAAACCTAGTAGTTTATAAACTACATTCAATTTGCTACAGATTCTATTCTTACATATTTTTGAAGTAATATAGATAACTTATTCAAATTTTTACGTCAAGTTGCCTAACTCTGATTTTTTTCTGAATTTTTTGCCACTTAAGGGCCTATTTTCCATGATGATCCTACACATACCCATTTCTTATATTTGAATTGATAAAATGACTATGTATTTATAGGTTTTTATCTAATTTCCCAAAAAATAGATTCTTTAAGCTGACATTTGAAACTTGAAATTGAATCATTAAAATGTACCAAAAACATCTTAAAAATTAGGTCCTAGCACTTAAGGAGGACTCATTTTCCCAAGGGTGAATAGGTCTTAGGACCTAAATCCAAGACACACAATTTCCAAGATGTTTAAATTAATGTTAGCATTTATTTAATATAGGTTCCCCTTTCAAAAATTAGGAATAATAAGGCTTTGGAATTTATAATTTAGGTAATTAGTAGCTTAATTAAGTCCAATTAATTAAGAGGATGCATATATAGTGTGAAAATGTAAAGGAGTATATTTTTCTACACTACATTTAGCCCCCACTATAGTGAGAGTATGAGCCCATGTTCAAACTCACGCTAAAGTAGACAAATATATGTCAAGAGGGGTCCAAGTGCACAAATTTCAATGGGATAGGATGATAAGGATCAAGGGAGATACACAAGCCTCGAAGATCCAAGATCCCATGACAAAACAACATAAGCACAAAGGGACACACGAGAATGTATGATATGAAGTAGACAAACAAGATACACATACATATAATGTCAAAATTAATGAAAAGAGAAAAGAGAGGACGAATAAAGCTTTGAATTTTTGTCCACAAGGAGTGATCCCACAATATTGGTTTACAATTTTTGGCCAAACTAGAGACTGAACTGATTTTTTCTAACTAAATATTCACTTTCAGCCACCTATAGTGGATAAACCATGAGGACTTTGAAGAAGATGCAAACTAGTGATTTGTGACATTTTGTCTGTATATTCTAAATTTTTTTTTTCAAAAAATTTGGAATCATATTGCACTTCTTTTTCTATCTCCTTTGAAAACTAGTTTATTTCAATAAACACCATTTTTAAGGAGTGACACTCACTGTATAACACACAACTTTTTTTCCTTGAAGGATAATTTTTTTTTTTTTTGAATTTAGATTTTTAACTATGATATCTAGTGCTTCCAAGTGGTTTCATAGTTTTTTATTGAATATTTTTTCCTTAATCAAGTTTCAAAGTCAAACCAATTACAATTCAGACATAGACAGACTGTATAACACAACTTTTTTTGTATGTATCGAACTTAATTTTTTGTGTTGGATCAAGGACTTCAATATCTGGTGCACTCATATTTTTCAAAAAAAAATTAATAATCTTCTATTTTTCCACATGTGCAGAACAATGAACTTGATTTTTGATGAAAAACATACATTCATAAGAAATAAAAAATAAATATAATAATTAAAATAAATTTTTTTAAAATTAAACTTTTTGGGAAGCTTATAATAAGCACTACATACCTACAAAAAATAAATTTTAAATGAACTCATTTGATCCCCCAAAAGGTAAATCAAAAGTGGTTTTTTATTTGCATTTTGATAGGTGTAAAAGAGACTCTGTTATAGGTATGGTTTAAAACTAGCAGGGTTCTATCCAAGGGGGTTTGATCTAATGTAGTTTTATCAAACCCTCTTCAATTTGAATGATTTAAAGGGTATGTGCAGGATCATGATGGGCCCAAAAGTGGCGATATGTAAGTGATATGATGGCCCATGTGCCTAACGAATTTTTTTCAACCCAAAATTGATGAAACAAAAATGGTTTTTAAAGGAGATTCTCAACTTTCCACCAATATAAATTATGCTTTACTTTGAATTTAATAATTAATTATTATTAATTTTCTATTTGAATTACGACTAAACTTCTGATTGATAGGCTGATTGAAAAACATCTATAGCTTTCAAACCATGTCACATTTTTTGAATCAAAAATATGCATCACATTCTATGTTTTGCATACAATAGGATTAAAAAAAATGAATTTCATGAAGTTTTGACCAAGTTAAGGTGGTCAGACATACAATTTTTTATATTTTTTAAAATTTGTAATAAAAAAATCATAATTAATTATTTACTTAGAAAAAAATTATAAAAAAATATGCATCACATCAAAACATGAGTCCTCTACTTATATCTAAAATCTTATAAAAAAATATTATCATTTTAATGTGGTTAGGGTGGTCAAACAGACACCTACTTATTTTTTACCCTAAAATTTAAGTACTACTACATTGAAATTTAAAATTTTCACCAAATAGATTTTTCTTTTTTTAAAATAAACCTTGTAGTTTGGAAACTACATTCAATTTGCTACAAATTCTATTCTTACATATTTTTGAAATAATATAGATAACTTATTCAAATTTTTACATCAAGTTGCCTAACTCTGATTTTTCTAAATGTTATTGCCACTTAAGGGCCTATTTTTTCCATGATGATCCTGCACATACCCTAAATGAAACTTTTAAAGGCTTAAATCATTATATTTTCTTAAAATATGTTATTTCAACAAAAATAAGAATCTCCCAGAAATTGTAAACTAGCTTTGTGGGATCACCCAAAGGTATGGATCAAGCCTCAACTATTGGTCCAAAAATATGCTCACATGGCACCACATGCAAGCAAGTTGTGTTATCTTCAATGACCATGAAAAATATGCTCACAAGGGCTAGTGAAGTCTAATATACACTAGGTGAGCTCCCAAAGACAAATATGAGAAACACACACTAGGTCTACAAGGTGTGATCCCACAAAACAAATGGTGATGGTAAATTCATGCAAAGGACTACAAGCTCCCATATGTCAAGCATACCAAAATTTATATTCCATAATAACTTTGATAAGGCACCACAACATGATCAATATGTTATGCTAATGCTACACTAAATTCAACCTCAATGAACAAAGTAAATCAAGAAATGTCAAAATGTTAGTGCCAAAATTAAATAATTCCAATAATTCCAATGTAATGGTTGCACTTCCTAGGAGATGTATCCTATCATCACGAAGAAGGGAACATGCAAACAATGATTGGGGACAATATTCCCCCCACTTAAAATGTCAACATAATTGCTATGTTGGCATTTTAAGTAGAATAAGGGGAAGAGGAGATCCTTGAAATGAATACACACATCCAAAAACTAGCTATCATTGAAAAAGAAAACCACCAAGGACTATCATGTTGCTCCCAAGATGGATATGGTTGCACCTAAGATTGTACCACCATGAATGGTAATAAGAAAGACATATAAAGCTACCAATTCCACATTGTGATGAGCAACATTATAGGATGAAAATTATTATCAATTAGAGGAAATAGGTGAATCCACACAAGGAATATCACCACAATCCTTAAGATGTTGAATTTTATTACTCAAATCCTTACATTCATTGGTTGAATGACCATGCACCCGATGATATGCACAAAATGAGATTTTGTTGCAAAATTTATTTTGTGTTCTTAGAGGGAGAGATATCAAGTGAGCTTGGATAAGCCTCAACAAGGTACTCTCAATCAGTGGTAGAAGATGTTTCTTTATATTCTAACAAAGATATTTCTTCCTTACTACAAGGTGTCATACATACATGAGACTCTTTATATTGTGACGTTTTGCACTCTTCCTTAAAGGGAGTGTAACATATAATGAACCCCAAGCATCACTAAGACATGTGTTTGAAGATGAAAAAATATTTTTCCTAGGATTGTTTTGCATGATGATAATGATATTGAGTGAATGTTTCATTGATTATTTTGTTTCTTTCAAAGGACAATAACCAACACCTCTTGTATGTTCTTGTGGTGTAGGCCCTACAAAGACACAAATACCACCTTCTTTAAGACCACATCCTTTTCCATTATAGCCAAGTTGTTTCAAAAGCTCATAACCTTGTACACATAAATTTTTTCCATTTCTTCTAGATTTGGTGGTTTCTCATTATCACACTCATCATATGTGGATGTATAATTTATGTTTTCCTCTTCTTTGATAAAAAATTTGGACTCACATAGTTTTGATGACTCAGCTTGTGTGGATATTATAGTATCTTTTTTATGCAAGAAAGGTGATTATAACACTTATTCAAACACAAAATGATTAGTCTCCAACAAAGAACACTGCTTTTGATCACAATAACACTCAAATTTCTCAAAACACTTAACAAGAGGCTTTTAGCCTTCGAGAATCAAAAAAATGGAGATATATTTTGGAGAAGGTCATACAAAGGCCAAACCAACACCTTCTAAGACTCTCAACAAGAGATAAGACAACTTACCAATAGATTCAATGAGGGTTCTTTGACACAAAACATAAAACCACTACTCTGCCCTATTTTAAGGCTACCAAATTAGCCCAAATTTACAAAGGAAGTATCAATTAAACACCAAATAACCACTCAAAACATTTTGATAGTCACAAATTGTGATACATGACTCCAAATTCCATGATCATTTCACATGTTCCAGGCTCCTAAGGAATGGATCTAGAAAACCCTCATTTTCATGCAAAAGGCCTAAGGTTTATTGAATAACCTATTACCCAAGCTTCTCAAACTTCAAAATTGCACCCAAAACCTTTCAAATACTCTGTAAAAACTCAAAAATCTTCCACCAAACCATTTCCTTCATTGTTTCATCAAAACACTATCTTGAGACCATCATTTCTCATAGAAGAATGTATTATTTAACCCTAGGGAAACCTCCCAGACCAAAAAACTTGCTTCCCTTTATTCCTAAATAATATTAACACCTACCCTACCATCAAACAAGTTAATCCACTAAGCAACATACCAAAATAGTAGGTGGATTGACTATTACATCATTTTGATCTCAAAATAATCCCTTTACTGGCTTGTTATAGACAAATTTGAAAAACATGAGATATCTCTCACAAAATTTGTCGATAGACTCTAAAAATTGACACAATATGAAGCTAATCCATAATACCACACATTACATTGATTTTTAGAGAAAACACATGTGGTACAGATCCGTACAACACTTGCAAAGTTCAAAAAACTCAAATTTTACATAATCAACATTGTATTTTATTTGGAAATCTTGAATACAATGTTCATCAACTACTCCATGAGCCTTGAAGAGAATTTATATACATATTCTCTCCAAAAAAAACCTCCCAATGTACATAACTAACTTTCAAATCCTAAGACCTTTCATATTATTGAAAATTGCATTTTTGTCAATTTTGCTTAACAACATTTTTGCATTTTGTGCAACTTTTTCTCTTTAGACATAAATGACTTAGAAACCACCATAAATAACTCAAAATCCATCCAATTACATAAATAATGGTCTTTTAGACCTTATTTAGCATAATAGTCTCAAAAAACCCCTAGACTCACCTACTGACCACCTAATAAACCTTCAAGTATTCAAATTTGTAAATAGTGGATTAGGTGCTCCTGCACCATATACCCCCACAAAAAAAGAACTCTTGTCACAAGATTTTTTCCTTGTACCAGCTCCTTCAATCTTTACACATGTCTTCTGATCTGCAAACACATTTTTTTATTCCTATACAGTGAATTAGTAATCTACCTTGTATCTTTTTTCTTGTTTGCATTTGAACATGTCTTCATATCTGCTATCAGCCTTGAGATTTTCCTTGTTTCAAAACCTGATGATTTCTTTTATTTTACACCTATAAAAAAAAACTTTTCAGTATTCCCTTTATCACATATTTTCTTTTACCTCATCTCCATGCTTGTATCCAACCTAAATTCTTTGTACACTCTGTCCTTGTATCATTGTCATCAAACTTTTTATTTTGTCAACACCATATACCACTGTACTAACAAACCCACCACCTCCTATACCTACAGATTCCTTACACTTTACAACTTTATTCTTAACTAAAGGACACACCATGGTCCCTATCAACACATTTTCTTTCCAATTCACTATTAATTCACTCTTCAACCTTGCATTCATATTTATATCTGATGTCAGGGAATCCCCATGCCTTGAACTGTCTGCAACACTTATCTTTTTGTCTTCTTTCACAATGTCTACAAGCTCTTTCTTTTCACACATG
Source organism: Sequoia sempervirens (assembly GCA_007258455.2). Classification (NCBI taxonomy): domain Eukaryota; kingdom Viridiplantae; phylum Streptophyta; class Pinopsida; order Cupressales; family Cupressaceae; genus Sequoia; species Sequoia sempervirens. The sequence continues at coordinate 491,771,733 of VDFB02000017.1, forward strand.
ATAGATTTTTCCTTACCTTTCTCATCTTCCATCAAATGAGATAAAAAAAACTTGCATCCATCCTTCACTATTATGTATGTGTTCTCTCTACCATCATATATTGCACACCTATCATATTTCCAAGGTCTACCTAGGAGTAGGTGACAAAAATCCATAGGAAGAATATCACAAACTACAATATCTCTATAACCCCCAATCTAGAATTCAAAAACTACTTTTTCATTAACAAAAAAATATTGTCCATCACTCAACCATGACACCTTGTATGGAAACTCATGAGGAAATTTTTGCACATTCAATTTGTTAACCATCTAACTTGACACCATGTTTTTAGTTGAGCCTAAATCAATAATAATTTGCATACCTTTTTTTAAACTTACATGTAGTCTTGAAGAGGCTCTTTCTTTGCAATGGTTCCACCTCCTTGGTTGCCTTCAATATAGTCTTTCTCATCATCAACATTTCCCCTATCTCAGGAGTAGCTCTTAAACTTGTAGAATGAGTTATCTCACATTCCTCTTCTTGAATGATTTGTGCTCTCCTATCAATCCTCATTTTCCCACTAGATGAACTACCAATCTTTTCAGGACATTTCCAAGATGGATGACCATATTCATTACAAGTATAACACCTCCCTACAAAATTATTTAAATTTTTTCCACCACTAAACCTTCATCTACCCCTAAAACCTCCTCTTGTATCAACACATTTATCCTTACCTCTATTTGCTCCTTTTTGTTCTTCACTTGACCTCTTTGGTGTAGGGATTGTTCCTCTCCCTCTTGCACTAGTAGCACATCTTCCTCTAACTGATTTCTCTTGCCTTCTTTTAAAATTTTCCTCCTCGATTTCTAATTGAAAACACTCTTCAACAGACTTTGGGTTAGTAACAACAAGTTCATCTTGTATATTAAATCTCAAACCACCTAGATATCTAGCTACTTTTTTAGCCTCAAGTTCATCCCTTCTTGAGTTTATGCTTAGTTTGTAAAATTCATTAGTGTAGGACTTGACATCTAGATATTTTCTTTTTAATCCTTGCAACTTTTTGTACAATTGAACTTCATAATCCTTTGGAAGAAACTTACCTTTCATTTTTTGCACCATCTTGTCCCAAGAAGTTATCCTTGACTTTCCTTTCTTTCTCCTCTTTGCTTGTTTATAGTCCCACCATAAAAGAGCATGACCTCTAAGTTTTGTTTTTTCCACCTTCACCATCTGCCCATCTGAAATGTCTTCACTTTCAAAGTAATTATCCATAGTAGCAATCCAATCAAGCAATTCTTCTTCATTTAAATTACCACCATACACAAGAATATCAACCTTTACCTTATGAGAATCACCTTTCACTAATTTGAGCATCTTCACCATCCTTTGATCTTCAAGTTCTATTTATCCATCAACATCTTCATATTCTTCTTCATCTTCCTTTGGTTAACTTTCTTCATTCTCATCTCTTCATTTCTTTCTCTCCAAGGCATCAAGCCTTGCCAAAACTGCATTATGTAATTCCAAAATCTTAGCATGCTTCTCTTTTAGGTCCTACAACTCTCTAGCAACACCAATACCCTTCAGAGGCATCTTCACCAAACTTGACTTTTCACCTTCCAATCAACCTTCTTCAAACCTACAAAAACTAATCAAATCACAAACAAGAGACCTTGTCCCTGAGCTCTAATACCACCTGATGCAAGCAAGGTGGTGATAACACTTATTCCAACAAAAAATGATTAGTCTCCAACAAATAATCCTACTTTTGATCATAATAACAATCAACTTTCTCAAAACACTCAACAAGAGGCTTCTAGCCTTCAAGAATAAAAAACTGGAGATATCTTTTGCAAAAGGCCATACAAAGGCCAAAAAAACACCTTCTAAGACTCTCAAAAAGAGATAAGACAACTTCCCAATAGATTCAATGAGGGTTCTTTCACACAAAACTGAAAACCACTACTCTGCCATGTTCTAAGGCTATTAAATTAGCCCAAATTTACAAAGGAAGTATCACTTAAACACCAAATAACCAATTAAACCCTTTTGACAGTCACAAATTGTGATAGAAGACTCCAAACTCCATGATAAATTCACATGTTCCAAGCCTCTAAGGCACTAATCTAGAAAACCCTCATTTTCATGCAAAAGGCCTAGGGTTTATTGAATAACCTATCACCCAGGATTGTCAGACTTCAAAATTGCACCCAACATCTTTAAAATACTCTGTAAAAACTCACAAATCCACCACCAAACCATTTCCTTCACTATTTCATTATAACACTATTTTGACACCATCATTTCTCATAGAAGAATGCATTATTTAACCCTGATGCAACCTCCCAAACCAAACAACTTGTTTCCCTTTATTCCTAAAGTACATTAACAGATACCCTACCATCAAACAAGTCAATCTACCAAGCAACAGAACAAGACAATAGGTGGATTGACTGTTACACCATTTTGATCTCAAAACAATCCCTTAACTCGCCTATTATAGACAAATTTAGAAAACATGAGATATCTCTCACAAATTTGTTGACAGACTCTCAAAATTGACACAATATAAAGCTAATCTATACTACCACACATTACATTTATTTTTAGAGCAAACACAAGTTGTATGGGTCTGTACAACCCTTGTAAAGTTCATAAAACTCATAAATTTTACATAATCAATGTTGTATTTTATTTGGAAATTTTCAATACAATGTTCATCAACTCCTCCACAAGCCTTGAAGAGGATTGATATACATATTCTCTCCAAAAATAACCTCCCAACATACATAACTAACTTTCAAATCCTAAAACCTTCCATAATATTGAAAATTGCATTTTTGTCAATTTTGCTTAACAACATTTTTGCATTATGTGCAACTTTTTCTCTTTAGACACAAATGACTTAGAAACCACCCTAAATAACTCAAAATCCATCCAATTACATAAAGAATGGTATTTTAGACCTTATTTATCATAATAGTCTCAAACCACCCCTAGACTCACCTACTGACCACCTAATAAACCTTCAAGTATTCAAATTTGTAAATGGTGAATTAGGTGCTCTTGCACCACTTTTTCTCCTTTTTTTTTTACTTTAATTTTATCATCTTGGGTTGCCATCAGTCAGTGTGAAATCTAATGATCCCAAATAATCTTTTGAGGACAACATTGTTATGGAATTGAAGGTAATTATCACATCCTCAAATTGTAAAGGTTCCACTTTTGTAGTTAGTGTCAATTTTCTAAGAGGATTATTCATTCCTATTTTAGTTTGTAAACAATTCTTAGATTTAGGATCAAATTTTATCGTGTAAACCTTATTGTTATAAGTGTATTTAATAGGTGATGTAACATTGAAGGTACCACGTGTTGCGTGAATCCAGGTCTATCTAGAAAAGAAAATTATAATGCAAGTTCTTGAGTCACTTAACATGAATAGGAGTTTACAAGTAGCTAGAGATAGTAATATGGTTACCCTAGACATAATATTCACCACTAGACACAAGTACATAACTAACTGATGGTTACATTGCTTCCAGATTTAAGACAATTGAATGTACTAAGACCACAAGGTAGACTGTTATTTTAGGTGGAGTGTCATCACAATATTGCAAAGGTTACCCTGGTGTTTCTTCCTAGGTTTTGGCCCCCAACTTGGGTTACCCTGGTAACCTCTCACGAAACCTGGCCCCATTGCAATCTATTGTGGAATCAAATATCTTTTAAAGTAACAAGATATTGATTTGCCATTCCAGGCCTTCTCATCTTATACTCAAGACTGTAGTAGCTCAAGAGTCCATAAGTGAGGCATAATCATCTTATTAAGGATTTTTAATTCTAACAACTATGTTGTTTAGTTATCACTGACTTACTAACTCTTTGTAAGTTACCCTGACACCACTTTGTGTGTCGGCCCTTACATAGAGCCACTCCCTTAAACATAACAAATGAAAACTAACTTCTCTAACTAGGGTACACAAGGTGTACAAACATACAACATACAATACTGCAATTTTCATAATGAACATCAAGTCTATGTTCACAAACTCAGGTGTCAAACCACCATGCAAAACCATGTACACAACCTTAGTTAACACAAGAACTCTACAAAAACAATCACAATTCCCACGTTTTACAATTTGACTGGAAGACTTGTACATCAACGACATGCCCAATTTTCCCAATAAAAAGGAAACACATTTAAAGCAAATCAGGAAAATTACACATCTACTATTCGGATTTACTATATCCAATCAATAAAATATAATTTGCATGCAAACAAGTCAACTTGATTAAATTTCAAAATCAAATATTCTAAATTATAACTTTCACAGTTTCATATATTGAAATAATCATCAATTTATCAAATGTAAATATTTCATTTAAAGAAAATCAAATTTTAAGCTATACTCATATTATTTTCCAAAAATTAAAAATAATCATTTAAATGAAAGCACTTGATAACAATATAATTAATTAGTTATTTATATTGTTAAACATCCTTAATTATCAAATTAATACTTATAACTTTCTCATATTAACAACATATATTAAAAACTATAATATTATACTATATATATATATAACATATATAATATATATTTTAAATATATAATATATGTGAAATATATATATCATATTATAATTATAAACTAAATATAATACATAACATTTAAAATAAAAAATTAACATTAATAAAAAGGGCAGGCACGGCTGTCCACATAGTCGAACCCTCCATGGGAGGGCACGGCGGTGCAGGCAGCGCGCAGCGCTGCCTGTGAAGGAAGCACTGGGCATTGCCCTCACTGCCGGCTCCCCTGTGGGGGTCGGCCATGGGGGTAGCCCCCTGCGGCCCTTCACTCCATGATAACACAACATTAAACTTTTATTTTATTTATTATAAATCAACAAAAATAAAATTTACGAAAATAAATTCACGGAAACATACTTCCGCCATTCGGATTTCAATCCGAATTTTTAACAAAAGTCGCCTGTACGGTGTTTCCTAATTTTTAACATAAATTTTCTCAACTATATATATATTTATATATATAAATATATATATAAATATATATTTATAAATAAAATATCAATGGACTTCCATATACAGGGATAATTTTCTGATAAGATTTTCTATAGGAATCATGAGAAGAAAGAAAATAAAACAAATAAATTTTGAACATATTATTTTCAATATAATAGTTTCATCTGTAGGTTTTTTTTTTTAAACTTCCAAAACCCCAAATCTTCTTCAGATCTTACAGATGATTTAACATAAAAATTCTTCCAAGCCTTTTTTTTTTCTTCTGTAGATTTCTACTGTTAAAACAAATCTCTGTTTTGCTCTTTAATTTCTCTATAATACTTTGTTTTCACAATTTTATTTACAGAGAGGAAATCAAATTTCATAGAATTATTTTCTAAATTTCTCGAGAAGAAATACGGCTTTCATAAATAGACATTTACTCAGGCAATCATTTTAAAAGAAAACAACTTGATTACAAGAAAAGTACCTTCTTTTTTTTTTCCCCATAGCTTGAAAACTGCCTGTTTTCCCGTAGCTTGAAAACTGCTTGTAGAATGTAATCCTCCAAAGCTTCTCCAGAAAACCCAAGTCCAAAGGAAGCTAAAAACAACCACCAAGAACTTCTAACCAAAGGGATCTTCCACAAATATACAACATACAGAGGAAATCACAATTTTCTCTAAATTTTTTTTTTTAACAGCAAGCTATTCTTTCATTTCTCGTGAAGAAAATTGATAACCCTTATGTATTTCCCAAATCCCAAATATTCTTCGAGAATTTCCTTAACCAAAAAAAAGTCAATGTAACTGGCACACTTGTCGATAAGAAGAAAATATCTTCAACAACTTCTCGACAATCTTGCCTTTCAAGATTTACATGCATTTAATTTATTTAAAATTT
>VDFB02000017.1:491777749-491832472 GCA_007258455.2 Sequoia sempervirens
CGTATAAGATGTTCAAAGGGGTTGTGTGAGGAATATGCAATCTTCATGTCCCTAAAAGGGTTGATGAAAGATGTCCCTATGTCCGTGTTTAAGTTCATGACATTAGGAAAGTTATAAGAATTGTTTCCTTGTCCAAAGGGGTCCATTTCCTTTCTCCTTTTTTGTAGTCTAGTCTCAACCATATAAGATTTTCTCAAAGGACTATTTGTAGGATTAAGTTAAATGAAAAAGTGACAAGGTGAGGTTTCCAAACTAGACTTATGAGTTGGAAGTATCTCACATAAAAGGACAAAGACTAAAGGAGTGATTTTGACGTAGTCTAATGACAATCTACTTTTGAAGGCACAGGTTTCACAAAGTATGGAGATTTTTCCTATTCTAAAGTCTAAAAATGAGGACCTAAGAGTTTTTGTATGCTAAAAATTGATGGTAGATCCTAAGATGCAACTAGAATTTGCAATGGTAAACCTGTGGTAAAAGCTAAATGCAAACTAAAAGATGCAAAGATGGCAAATTTGAACAAATCTTTTTCTAGTTTTTCAACAGAGACCACTAAGGAAAGATGCTTAGAAATAGATTGAAAGTGTTTGGTTTCAAATTTACACAGTAATAGTATTTTTACTAAATGTCAAGAAAATGTTGTGTTCTAGATAGCAATTGTGTTTCAGCATACAAATATGTTGTTTCAGATAGTGAATGCATTGTAGGATTATTAAATGTGTTGTTTCAAATGGCGACTATGGTTCACTAAGTCAAATGTGTTGTTCTATGTACAAAATGTGTTGTAGTACAGTAAAATGCATGTTATAGATTTTCAGTTATGTTGTAGTTTGAACAAAGTTTGGTTTCCTTACAATTTTTGGTAGATTTGTGAGCTTGTTTCAGTTTGACTATGATTTTCTAGATTTGTAAAAGGTGTCTTATATGTTTATGGGTTTAGCAAACACTTGGAAAATGCATGATTTTGTCTTGAATTGTTGGAAACAAACACATTGAAAACAAGCACAACCCTATGGATGGAAAAGACAATATTCATTGGATTCCCACTTGGATTTCCCCAACCACGCTTATTCTTAGTGGATGACTTAGAAGATTGGCCACCCTAGCTCCCCTCCATGGCACTCACTTCTCTAAGTCAACCAAGCTTCAAGTTCTCATGACTCTCCCATGAAAAACTCTTCATCTCTACTAAGAACCATGAAAATGTGGGATGGCTTGGCAATGACCGTTGTTGCACCAACAAATAGAAAGGGATTTTGGAAACTACACAAATGGGTTTTAGTGAATACTTGGGGACATGGCACCTCTCGAGCATCCAGCAAGCCACTTAAGGCTTTAATCACTCTACTAGGGGCTCTTATACCTTTAAAAGAAAAGGTAGGTACCCGGTTTCGAATGACACTACACAACTAAGGCCGACATACCATGAGGACATGATGGTGTAGTCTTATCCTTTTATATACCAGCCTAGGTGAAAAATTGGTTGGAGTCATTCCCTATTTCAAAGTAGGCCCCTCTAAGGTTAAAAAAAAGTGAATTGAAAAATTTGTTTTTGGTCATCCAAGATCACACTAAGGTGCAAGGATATTGCATACACAAAGCTTTCAATCCACACTCACAAGGTTGTTCATTTTAATTCCCAAATTGAAATATGTGGGTGGAAAAGTAACAAACCCTAAGTGTTTTTGTTTCTTAGGATCACAACAAAGTGCAAGAGAATTGCATACACACTAAAGAGTTATCTCTACACCACAAGACACATCAAACACTCATTCATTTTTACCCAAGATTATTGTGAGACAAGAAAAATTATTTTTAAGCCAATGCTATGAGAATGCAAGTATATTTTAGCCTTGATGAGTTATAATGCAAGTTGTGTAACTTTATTTTAATCCCATGAGTGTGAATGCATGTTCATTTTAAACCATGAAGTGTGAATTCAAGTTCTAGTTGTGATTGTTTTTTTGTTTCTTTTCCTTAGGATTGAAAAAGATTTATAAAATCAACAACAAAACAAGGGTTAGTATCTCCTTGTTGCTTGCCACATGCTACCAACAACAGATTAGTAACCAAAAAGCCCTAACCTATTAAAACTGAAAGAAAAAAACTAGAAAATATTATAAAAAATTAAGAGTAAACCTATAATAGGCATATGCGCCGTCCTATTTATCAAATATGTTGCAACAATAGATGCATTATTCTGACTAGTAAATGTGGTACAACAGATCAAATGCATCATTCGGGATGTCAAATGTAGCTCGGTATTGTATATTCATCGTTCTCAAATGCAAATGTGTTGTGATGCATCAAATGAGCTCAAAAAAATTTGTTTGTGGCATTTTGTACCTATACCTACAAAAAAGGACGAAAAGGTCATACAAAAATCTACATAAAAGCGTTGTTGGCATCAAGTTCACCAATGTAAATAAGGTAAAAATATTGGTTAGCATGAAAAAAAATGCATAAATGAAACCCTAGCTAAAAAATGAAGTACAATGGAGTAAAATAGCATAAAATAAAGGAAAAGCTTCACCAAGCAGCATTCATGCCCTCCATGATTGACCTTCACTTCCCTTCTCCATTTGATGCAAAATGATGTTTTCCCTTAGATTTTTGGAGCAACTATTGACATGTGACAATTCCCGAAGAAAATATTGAAGGATTGTATTATTGCTACAAATGTACTAAAAAATTGCAAGCAAGAAATATGCAAAAGTATGAAGGTATGCCAACATGAAGTCAAGAGATTTCCAAATGAGGTTAAAATTTCCTTTTTATAGAAAAGTCAATTTTGGATGAATGGCCATGATTGAAAGTTGAGAAATGCCCTAAGATCGAAGGTTGAAATTAAATGTGACAACCATCAACTAGGGTTAGAGTAGCATTAGGGTAAAATTTGAAATGAAGGGCTAAGCAATGGACAAGAATGCATGTGACGAGAGGATATTGGGCACGGAAAAAGAGGTTGTTGGAGAATCAAATAATAATTTAAAATTATTTTATTTTAAAGGTTGAGTTTGACCTTTTGAATTAAAAATTAATTTAATTCAAAAGTGATGGGGTCATGTAACAGTAAATAATTATTTCAAATTATTTACTTGGTGGGAAAATCGAAAGTGGGTAATTTTAAATAAATTACTTTATTTAAAATTAGAAGAAAAGTCAGTAAGATAATTAAATAATTAATAATAATTATTTAATTATGGAGAGAGTAGACAAGGTAGACAATAATTAAATAAATCATAGGGATTTATTTAATTATAAGAAGACATAAGGAATTAATGACGTATTTAAATAAATAAATAAAGTTTATTTATTTAAATAATCAAGAGGAAATAATGGACAAATAATAATTAAATAAATTTAAGAATTTATTTAATTATAGAGAGACATAAGCAATTAGCGACATATTTAAATAAAATAAATGTAATTTATGTATTTAAATAGTCAAGAGGAATAAGAGATGTGAATTAATTAAATAATTAAGAATTATTTAATTAATAGTTGAATTTGGACTATAGGACATAATTAAATATTTTATTTATGTTAAGAAGAAATATGGAGAAAATAAAGTTTGTAGGCCTAGGTCAATTTGGTTGTAAATTGAGGTGTTTTCTTAGCTTAATACTTTGTAAAACTTTATGATTGTTGATCTAAATATGTATTCTTTGTTACATATTCTTTGTGAGTGATTATCTGATTAATCCATTTTATCATTTGTAGAATGAAGATAGAAGGTTGTAGCAGAATTAGACAGAAGAATAAAAGATACACAATATATACAGGGGAGAAACTCTTTCGGGAAAAAACTCCACCAAGAATCAATGTATTATTTAATCTCTAAAGTAGATTACAATAATTTGAATCCTTGCTTGAGAATGCTTCTTTTTCGTTCGCCAAATCTTCTTCACAACCTGCAATAAAACTGATAATAACTCTCTTCAACTTGCTTGAGATAAATAGGCAATAATTACGTTTGTAAACTCCAAAGAGTTACAATTACTAAGCTCAATCCCTATCTCACAAAAGGTACGCCTATCTCTTGCAAGTAGAGTTCTATCATGAAGAACAATGCCAAAACATGTGCTTCATCCATTTGGGTGTCCCAAATTGGAGTCACAACTGAACCTTGATTTCATAGATATCTTCAAGGCTTATCCTCAAAGTAGGCATCCAAGAATGGACCCACTTAACTCAGCCTTCTGAGATATCTTAGCATGCAAAAGAGTTAACTCCAAGAAGCCAACTTGGGCGCCCAAGGTGGGTCCAAGTCATTCTCTATTAACTGAAACATATCTCTCCACCATTCATGTAAGAATGGTCATCCCCTATTAAATAAAGGTGGTCACATGTTATCTATCATGCAACTTAATTAATTAGTCATTTATTCCAAGTTAACTGAAGCCAACTAGCATTCAACTAAAACTAATTGAAGATAACTAAACCATAACTAAATTTAACTGAACTAAACTAAACTAAACTAAACTAAATTGATTCTAAACTTAACTGAATTGAACTTCGTGCATGTAAACATCAATCCCTAACTCCTAGGATCTTTACATGCATTCATAAGTGTTATCCTTTACTCCAAATAGTTAACTTAACTCAAGGTGAGTGTCACCTTCCATGTGGGCACCCCATGTGCCCATATTTTGTATGAACTCATATTGGACGCCCTCACATGCTCCTAACATTTAGAATTAATTACAAATGTCAATTAACATGATTATTTCATTCTTGATATTAATCTCTTTCTAATCCTAGTGTTAGGGAACACTTTCCAAGGACTTAGGATATGCATAAAATAAATAATGTTTAGAATTGTAATTAAATGGCCTCCTATTTCCAAAAAAAATTATGTGTCTATAGCTAGTATGGTTGTAAAAGTCAAAGATGAAGATAATGTAGTTACATTATTATGTTCATTTCCCAAATCCTAGAATCACATAGTCACTTCTATTATCTTTAGCACAATTGACACCCTTGAATTTGATTCTGCTATGTGATATTTTTTGTTTGAAAAGGTACAGAGATCCAAATATAATATAGAATCCTCCACATCAAAAGAAAAGGTGGTTAGGGATTGATCCACAAAAAATGGAAATATTTGAGAGGTACATCCAAATCTAAGTCAAAAGGTAAAAGGGTAATGAAAATTTTTGGTATTGCAATAAAACAAGGCATCTCAAGAATTATTGTTAGAAGAGGAAAGAAGACAATGTCGACTCCAATATAGAATCAAAGCTAGTTGAGACAAGTTCAGGTTTGGCTGATGAAGTTTTATCAGTTTTTAATTCATTACAGTATCATGAGGAATGACTATAAAATTTTGTTTCTTCTAATCACATTTTTCCACATAATAATTGGTTTTCTTCTTACTAGATATTGATGGCAGTATTGTTCTGATAGGAAATGATGTTTCTTGTAAGATTGTTGGGATTGGGAGCATTAAGACTAAAATGTTTGATGGTATTTTGAGGATATTAACAAAGGAAAGACATGTATGAGAACTCAAAAATAATTTCATTTCCTTGGTAATTTTGGATTCCAAAGACTATAGATTTATAAGTCATGGTGAACCATTGAAAGTGCCCAAGGGAATTTTGGTGGTCATGAAGGCTAAAAAATTATTACAAAACTTTACAAGATGAAACATAGAGAAAGGTAAGATGTGGTGGATGTGATTTGGTGAGGGTTTAACATACTTACACCTTCTTTATTTTCATTAGAAAAATAGATCTCCCAAGGATAGGATTGAATTTCAACCTTGAGGTGAATCAACCCTAGTAGGAGGATTTGTTTTTTTTTATGATAGAAATGACTGAAATACACTTTGGGGAGATAAAAATAAAATACCTAATAAACTCAATTATGTGATGCAAAACTTGAAATGTAGAGTTAAAGGATAATACAAATATAAAAAATAATTTTTTCGATAGATTTGAGAAGGGAAAACTAGTGTGTACCTATCACCAAAAATGGGTACTAAGTGTCTTGCAAAGACTCATTCACCCTAGGGTGAATGGGTCTTTGTACATGGATTTTTCTTACATTCAAAGGTCCTCTGGTGCAAGATCTGAGCTTTTATTTTCCCCAAGTTTCACTAAAAAAAAAGTTGGAAATAAATTCTATAGGTGAGTTTACATGGCTTGACAACTATGATGACAACTTTGAAAATTTTGAAAAATTTCTCTTTTAATCCAATTTTCAATCCTTAACCTGTAAACCTAGAAATATACAAAGAGAGGGAAAAGTGTTAGTTTTTGGGTGAATGGGGGTTTGCTTTGGTCAAACCATAGTTTGGTAATTAAATCTTGATAATGAAAGATAGTGACAAATGATAAGTATTCACGAATGAACAAGTCTATGTCACAAGTCGTCAAACCCTCAATGGTTTCCCTTAGAGGATTGAAATCTAACACATCTCTCTAAGGATTGGAGCTTGCAGGAATTGGCTTCAATGATAGCTTGATTTGATTCCCAAATGCTTGAAACCTACATCACAATGTTAGCTCTAAAACATGACTCATGAATATGCATAAACTTTAACATGATAATATGATCTTGATTGTTGCTATAGATGACTAATAAATCTACTCTTCAATGCTCTTGACAATCATATTTTCTCTTGTGAAAGTTTCCTTAATGCTAGATTATATTGGGGTATGTGTAGGATCATGATGGGCCAAAATGTGGCAATATGATGGGTATGTGTAGGGTATGTGGCTAACGAATTTGTTTTTACCCAAAATTGATGAAATGAAAAGGGTTTTTAAAGGATATTCTCATCTTTCCACCAATATAAATTATGCTTTACTTTGAATTTAATAAATAATTATTATTCATTTTCTATTTGAATTATGACTAAAGTCCTAATTGATAGGTTGATTGAAAAACATCTATAGCTTTCAAAGGGTGTCACATTTTAGAATCTAAAACATGCATCACATTTTATGCTTTGCATACTATAAGATTAAAAAATGAATTTCATGAAGTTTTGACCAAGTTAAGGTGGTAAGACATATGAGTTTTATATTTTTAAAATTTGCAATAAAAATTCATACTTAATTATTTACTTGGAAAGAAATTACAAAAAAATATGCATCACATCAAGACATGATTCCTCTACTTATATCTAGACTATTATTATTTTATTGTGGTTAGGTGGTCGACAAACACGTACTTCTTATTTTTCCCTAAAATTTAAATACTACTGCATTAAAATTTCAAATTTTCACCAAATACATTTTTATTTTTTTAAAATAAACCTAGTAGTTTATAAACTACATTCAATTTGCTACAGATTCTATTCTTACATATTTTTGAAGTAATATAGATAACTTATTCAAATTTTTACGTCAAGTTGCCTAACTCTGATTTTTTTCTGAATTTTTTGCCACTTAAGGGCCTATTTTCCATGATGATCCTACACATACCCATTTCTTATATTTGAATTGATAAAATGACTATGTATTTATAGGTTTTTATCTAATTTCCCAAAAAATAGATTCTTTAAGCTGACATTTGAAACTTGAAATTGAATCATTAAAATGTACCAAAAACATCTTAAAAATTAGGTCCTAGCACTTAAGGAGGACTCATTTTCCCAAGGGTGAATAGGTCTTAGGACCTAAATCCAAGACACACAATTTCCAAGATGTTTAAATTAATGTTAGCATTTATTTAATATAGGTTCCCCTTTCAAAAATTAGGAATAATAAGGCTTTGGAATTTATAATTTAGGTAATTAGTAGCTTAATTAAGTCCAATTAATTAAGAGGATGCATATATAGTGTGAAAATGTAAAGGAGTATATTTTTCTACACTACATTTAGCCCCCACTATAGTGAGAGTATGAGCCCATGTTCAAACTCACGCTAAAGTAGACAAATATATGTCAAGAGGGGTCCAAGTGCACAAATTTCAATGGGATAGGATGATAAGGATCAAGGGAGATACACAAGCCTCGAAGATCCAAGATCCCATGACAAAACAACATAAGCACAAAGGGACACACGAGAATGTATGATATGAAGTAGACAAACAAGATACACATACATATAATGTCAAAATTAATGAAAAGAGAAAAGAGAGGACGAATAAAGCTTTGAATTTTTGTCCACAAGGAGTGATCCCACAATATTGGTTTACAATTTTTGGCCAAACTAGAGACTGAACTGATTTTTTCTAACTAAATATTCACTTTCAGCCACCTATAGTGGATAAACCATGAGGACTTTGAAGAAGATGCAAACTAGTGATTTGTGACATTTTGTCTGTATATTCTAAATTTTTTTTTTCAAAAAATTTGGAATCATATTGCACTTCTTTTTCTATCTCCTTTGAAAACTAGTTTATTTCAATAAACACCATTTTTAAGGAGTGACACTCACTGTATAACACACAACTTTTTTTCCTTGAAGGATAATTTTTTTTTTTTTTGAATTTAGATTTTTAACTATGATATCTAGTGCTTCCAAGTGGTTTCATAGTTTTTTATTGAATATTTTTTCCTTAATCAAGTTTCAAAGTCAAACCAATTACAATTCAGACATAGACAGACTGTATAACACAACTTTTTTTGTATGTATCGAACTTAATTTTTTGTGTTGGATCAAGGACTTCAATATCTGGTGCACTCATATTTTTCAAAAAAAAATTAATAATCTTCTATTTTTCCACATGTGCAGAACAATGAACTTGATTTTTGATGAAAAACATACATTCATAAGAAATAAAAAATAAATATAATAATTAAAATAAATTTTTTTAAAATTAAACTTTTTGGGAAGCTTATAATAAGCACTACATACCTACAAAAAATAAATTTTAAATGAACTCATTTGATCCCCCAAAAGGTAAATCAAAAGTGGTTTTTTATTTGCATTTTGATAGGTGTAAAAGAGACTCTGTTATAGGTATGGTTTAAAACTAGCAGGGTTCTATCCAAGGGGGTTTGATCTAATGTAGTTTTATCAAACCCTCTTCAATTTGAATGATTTAAAGGGTATGTGCAGGATCATGATGGGCCCAAAAGTGGCGATATGTAAGTGATATGATGGCCCATGTGCCTAACGAATTTTTTTCAACCCAAAATTGATGAAACAAAAATGGTTTTTAAAGGAGATTCTCAACTTTCCACCAATATAAATTATGCTTTACTTTGAATTTAATAATTAATTATTATTAATTTTCTATTTGAATTACGACTAAACTTCTGATTGATAGGCTGATTGAAAAACATCTATAGCTTTCAAACCATGTCACATTTTTTGAATCAAAAATATGCATCACATTCTATGTTTTGCATACAATAGGATTAAAAAAAATGAATTTCATGAAGTTTTGACCAAGTTAAGGTGGTCAGACATACAATTTTTTATATTTTTTAAAATTTGTAATAAAAAAATCATAATTAATTATTTACTTAGAAAAAAATTATAAAAAAATATGCATCACATCAAAACATGAGTCCTCTACTTATATCTAAAATCTTATAAAAAAATATTATCATTTTAATGTGGTTAGGGTGGTCAAACAGACACCTACTTATTTTTTACCCTAAAATTTAAGTACTACTACATTGAAATTTAAAATTTTCACCAAATAGATTTTTCTTTTTTTAAAATAAACCTTGTAGTTTGGAAACTACATTCAATTTGCTACAAATTCTATTCTTACATATTTTTGAAATAATATAGATAACTTATTCAAATTTTTACATCAAGTTGCCTAACTCTGATTTTTCTAAATGTTATTGCCACTTAAGGGCCTATTTTTTCCATGATGATCCTGCACATACCCTAAATGAAACTTTTAAAGGCTTAAATCATTATATTTTCTTAAAATATGTTATTTCAACAAAAATAAGAATCTCCCAGAAATTGTAAACTAGCTTTGTGGGATCACCCAAAGGTATGGATCAAGCCTCAACTATTGGTCCAAAAATATGCTCACATGGCACCACATGCAAGCAAGTTGTGTTATCTTCAATGACCATGAAAAATATGCTCACAAGGGCTAGTGAAGTCTAATATACACTAGGTGAGCTCCCAAAGACAAATATGAGAAACACACACTAGGTCTACAAGGTGTGATCCCACAAAACAAATGGTGATGGTAAATTCATGCAAAGGACTACAAGCTCCCATATGTCAAGCATACCAAAATTTATATTCCATAATAACTTTGATAAGGCACCACAACATGATCAATATGTTATGCTAATGCTACACTAAATTCAACCTCAATGAACAAAGTAAATCAAGAAATGTCAAAATGTTAGTGCCAAAATTAAATAATTCCAATAATTCCAATGTAATGGTTGCACTTCCTAGGAGATGTATCCTATCATCACGAAGAAGGGAACATGCAAACAATGATTGGGGACAATATTCCCCCCACTTAAAATGTCAACATAATTGCTATGTTGGCATTTTAAGTAGAATAAGGGGAAGAGGAGATCCTTGAAATGAATACACACATCCAAAAACTAGCTATCATTGAAAAAGAAAACCACCAAGGACTATCATGTTGCTCCCAAGATGGATATGGTTGCACCTAAGATTGTACCACCATGAATGGTAATAAGAAAGACATATAAAGCTACCAATTCCACATTGTGATGAGCAACATTATAGGATGAAAATTATTATCAATTAGAGGAAATAGGTGAATCCACACAAGGAATATCACCACAATCCTTAAGATGTTGAATTTTATTACTCAAATCCTTACATTCATTGGTTGAATGACCATGCACCCGATGATATGCACAAAATGAGATTTTGTTGCAAAATTTATTTTGTGTTCTTAGAGGGAGAGATATCAAGTGAGCTTGGATAAGCCTCAACAAGGTACTCTCAATCAGTGGTAGAAGATGTTTCTTTATATTCTAACAAAGATATTTCTTCCTTACTACAAGGTGTCATACATACATGAGACTCTTTATATTGTGACGTTTTGCACTCTTCCTTAAAGGGAGTGTAACATATAATGAACCCCAAGCATCACTAAGACATGTGTTTGAAGATGAAAAAATATTTTTCCTAGGATTGTTTTGCATGATGATAATGATATTGAGTGAATGTTTCATTGATTATTTTGTTTCTTTCAAAGGACAATAACCAACACCTCTTGTATGTTCTTGTGGTGTAGGCCCTACAAAGACACAAATACCACCTTCTTTAAGACCACATCCTTTTCCATTATAGCCAAGTTGTTTCAAAAGCTCATAACCTTGTACACATAAATTTTTTCCATTTCTTCTAGATTTGGTGGTTTCTCATTATCACACTCATCATATGTGGATGTATAATTTATGTTTTCCTCTTCTTTGATAAAAAATTTGGACTCACATAGTTTTGATGACTCAGCTTGTGTGGATATTATAGTATCTTTTTTATGCAAGAAAGGTGATTATAACACTTATTCAAACACAAAATGATTAGTCTCCAACAAAGAACACTGCTTTTGATCACAATAACACTCAAATTTCTCAAAACACTTAACAAGAGGCTTTTAGCCTTCGAGAATCAAAAAAATGGAGATATATTTTGGAGAAGGTCATACAAAGGCCAAACCAACACCTTCTAAGACTCTCAACAAGAGATAAGACAACTTACCAATAGATTCAATGAGGGTTCTTTGACACAAAACATAAAACCACTACTCTGCCCTATTTTAAGGCTACCAAATTAGCCCAAATTTACAAAGGAAGTATCAATTAAACACCAAATAACCACTCAAAACATTTTGATAGTCACAAATTGTGATACATGACTCCAAATTCCATGATCATTTCACATGTTCCAGGCTCCTAAGGAATGGATCTAGAAAACCCTCATTTTCATGCAAAAGGCCTAAGGTTTATTGAATAACCTATTACCCAAGCTTCTCAAACTTCAAAATTGCACCCAAAACCTTTCAAATACTCTGTAAAAACTCAAAAATCTTCCACCAAACCATTTCCTTCATTGTTTCATCAAAACACTATCTTGAGACCATCATTTCTCATAGAAGAATGTATTATTTAACCCTAGGGAAACCTCCCAGACCAAAAAACTTGCTTCCCTTTATTCCTAAATAATATTAACACCTACCCTACCATCAAACAAGTTAATCCACTAAGCAACATACCAAAATAGTAGGTGGATTGACTATTACATCATTTTGATCTCAAAATAATCCCTTTACTGGCTTGTTATAGACAAATTTGAAAAACATGAGATATCTCTCACAAAATTTGTCGATAGACTCTAAAAATTGACACAATATGAAGCTAATCCATAATACCACACATTACATTGATTTTTAGAGAAAACACATGTGGTACAGATCCGTACAACACTTGCAAAGTTCAAAAAACTCAAATTTTACATAATCAACATTGTATTTTATTTGGAAATCTTGAATACAATGTTCATCAACTACTCCATGAGCCTTGAAGAGAATTTATATACATATTCTCTCCAAAAAAAACCTCCCAATGTACATAACTAACTTTCAAATCCTAAGACCTTTCATATTATTGAAAATTGCATTTTTGTCAATTTTGCTTAACAACATTTTTGCATTTTGTGCAACTTTTTCTCTTTAGACATAAATGACTTAGAAACCACCATAAATAACTCAAAATCCATCCAATTACATAAATAATGGTCTTTTAGACCTTATTTAGCATAATAGTCTCAAAAAACCCCTAGACTCACCTACTGACCACCTAATAAACCTTCAAGTATTCAAATTTGTAAATAGTGGATTAGGTGCTCCTGCACCATATACCCCCACAAAAAAAGAACTCTTGTCACAAGATTTTTTCCTTGTACCAGCTCCTTCAATCTTTACACATGTCTTCTGATCTGCAAACACATTTTTTTATTCCTATACAGTGAATTAGTAATCTACCTTGTATCTTTTTTCTTGTTTGCATTTGAACATGTCTTCATATCTGCTATCAGCCTTGAGATTTTCCTTGTTTCAAAACCTGATGATTTCTTTTATTTTACACCTATAAAAAAAAACTTTTCAGTATTCCCTTTATCACATATTTTCTTTTACCTCATCTCCATGCTTGTATCCAACCTAAATTCTTTGTACACTCTGTCCTTGTATCATTGTCATCAAACTTTTTATTTTGTCAACACCATATACCACTGTACTAACAAACCCACCACCTCCTATACCTACAGATTCCTTACACTTTACAACTTTATTCTTAACTAAAGGACACACCATGGTCCCTATCAACACATTTTCTTTCCAATTCACTATTAATTCACTCTTCAACCTTGCATTCATATTTATATCTGATGTCAGGGAATCCCCATGCCTTGAACTGTCTGCAACACTTATCTTTTTGTCTTCTTTCACAATGTCTACAAGCTCTTTCTTTTCACACATGATAGATTTTTCCTTACCTTTCTCATCTTCCATCAAATGAGATAAAAAAAACTTGCATCCATCCTTCACTATTATGTATGTGTTCTCTCTACCATCATATATTGCACACCTATCATATTTCCAAGGTCTACCTAGGAGTAGGTGACAAAAATCCATAGGAAGAATATCACAAACTACAATATCTCTATAACCCCCAATCTAGAATTCAAAAACTACTTTTTCATTAACAAAAAAATATTGTCCATCACTCAACCATGACACCTTGTATGGAAACTCATGAGGAAATTTTTGCACATTCAATTTGTTAACCATCTAACTTGACACCATGTTTTTAGTTGAGCCTAAATCAATAATAATTTGCATACCTTTTTTTAAACTTACATGTAGTCTTGAAGAGGCTCTTTCTTTGCAATGGTTCCACCTCCTTGGTTGCCTTCAATATAGTCTTTCTCATCATCAACATTTCCCCTATCTCAGGAGTAGCTCTTAAACTTGTAGAATGAGTTATCTCACATTCCTCTTCTTGAATGATTTGTGCTCTCCTATCAATCCTCATTTTCCCACTAGATGAACTACCAATCTTTTCAGGACATTTCCAAGATGGATGACCATATTCATTACAAGTATAACACCTCCCTACAAAATTATTTAAATTTTTTCCACCACTAAACCTTCATCTACCCCTAAAACCTCCTCTTGTATCAACACATTTATCCTTACCTCTATTTGCTCCTTTTTGTTCTTCACTTGACCTCTTTGGTGTAGGGATTGTTCCTCTCCCTCTTGCACTAGTAGCACATCTTCCTCTAACTGATTTCTCTTGCCTTCTTTTAAAATTTTCCTCCTCGATTTCTAATTGAAAACACTCTTCAACAGACTTTGGGTTAGTAACAACAAGTTCATCTTGTATATTAAATCTCAAACCACCTAGATATCTAGCTACTTTTTTAGCCTCAAGTTCATCCCTTCTTGAGTTTATGCTTAGTTTGTAAAATTCATTAGTGTAGGACTTGACATCTAGATATTTTCTTTTTAATCCTTGCAACTTTTTGTACAATTGAACTTCATAATCCTTTGGAAGAAACTTACCTTTCATTTTTTGCACCATCTTGTCCCAAGAAGTTATCCTTGACTTTCCTTTCTTTCTCCTCTTTGCTTGTTTATAGTCCCACCATAAAAGAGCATGACCTCTAAGTTTTGTTTTTTCCACCTTCACCATCTGCCCATCTGAAATGTCTTCACTTTCAAAGTAATTATCCATAGTAGCAATCCAATCAAGCAATTCTTCTTCATTTAAATTACCACCATACACAAGAATATCAACCTTTACCTTATGAGAATCACCTTTCACTAATTTGAGCATCTTCACCATCCTTTGATCTTCAAGTTCTATTTATCCATCAACATCTTCATATTCTTCTTCATCTTCCTTTGGTTAACTTTCTTCATTCTCATCTCTTCATTTCTTTCTCTCCAAGGCATCAAGCCTTGCCAAAACTGCATTATGTAATTCCAAAATCTTAGCATGCTTCTCTTTTAGGTCCTACAACTCTCTAGCAACACCAATACCCTTCAGAGGCATCTTCACCAAACTTGACTTTTCACCTTCCAATCAACCTTCTTCAAACCTACAAAAACTAATCAAATCACAAACAAGAGACCTTGTCCCTGAGCTCTAATACCACCTGATGCAAGCAAGGTGGTGATAACACTTATTCCAACAAAAAATGATTAGTCTCCAACAAATAATCCTACTTTTGATCATAATAACAATCAACTTTCTCAAAACACTCAACAAGAGGCTTCTAGCCTTCAAGAATAAAAAACTGGAGATATCTTTTGCAAAAGGCCATACAAAGGCCAAAAAAACACCTTCTAAGACTCTCAAAAAGAGATAAGACAACTTCCCAATAGATTCAATGAGGGTTCTTTCACACAAAACTGAAAACCACTACTCTGCCATGTTCTAAGGCTATTAAATTAGCCCAAATTTACAAAGGAAGTATCACTTAAACACCAAATAACCAATTAAACCCTTTTGACAGTCACAAATTGTGATAGAAGACTCCAAACTCCATGATAAATTCACATGTTCCAAGCCTCTAAGGCACTAATCTAGAAAACCCTCATTTTCATGCAAAAGGCCTAGGGTTTATTGAATAACCTATCACCCAGGATTGTCAGACTTCAAAATTGCACCCAACATCTTTAAAATACTCTGTAAAAACTCACAAATCCACCACCAAACCATTTCCTTCACTATTTCATTATAACACTATTTTGACACCATCATTTCTCATAGAAGAATGCATTATTTAACCCTGATGCAACCTCCCAAACCAAACAACTTGTTTCCCTTTATTCCTAAAGTACATTAACAGATACCCTACCATCAAACAAGTCAATCTACCAAGCAACAGAACAAGACAATAGGTGGATTGACTGTTACACCATTTTGATCTCAAAACAATCCCTTAACTCGCCTATTATAGACAAATTTAGAAAACATGAGATATCTCTCACAAATTTGTTGACAGACTCTCAAAATTGACACAATATAAAGCTAATCTATACTACCACACATTACATTTATTTTTAGAGCAAACACAAGTTGTATGGGTCTGTACAACCCTTGTAAAGTTCATAAAACTCATAAATTTTACATAATCAATGTTGTATTTTATTTGGAAATTTTCAATACAATGTTCATCAACTCCTCCACAAGCCTTGAAGAGGATTGATATACATATTCTCTCCAAAAATAACCTCCCAACATACATAACTAACTTTCAAATCCTAAAACCTTCCATAATATTGAAAATTGCATTTTTGTCAATTTTGCTTAACAACATTTTTGCATTATGTGCAACTTTTTCTCTTTAGACACAAATGACTTAGAAACCACCCTAAATAACTCAAAATCCATCCAATTACATAAAGAATGGTATTTTAGACCTTATTTATCATAATAGTCTCAAACCACCCCTAGACTCACCTACTGACCACCTAATAAACCTTCAAGTATTCAAATTTGTAAATGGTGAATTAGGTGCTCTTGCACCACTTTTTCTCCTTTTTTTTTTACTTTAATTTTATCATCTTGGGTTGCCCATCGAATTCAGTGTAAGGAAACTATGCAGCCATAGAATGACAATTTCTACATAACCCAAATCTGAAAAAATGCAAGTAAAATACTCAACATCAACATGCAAGAGAATAGACAACATACCCATCAAAGATGACACAAGATATACCCTGGGAAAACCCTCAAGAGGGAAAAACCCAGCCTCCAAAAACATCCACACTCCATGTATTATTCAGCAATGAAAACCCATTACAATACATCTGCAGAGACTCCATGAACACTTCTGAAGCACAAGCTATCCATGCATTCCATGACCAAGCAGAATCCACATCCATGCCATGCTTCAAACCTCACACAAGCTCTCAACTTGCTAACTCAGTAAATTGTCCAGCAAACTTTTGATCGCCTAAACAACTACCCTTGTGGTTTGCTTTTATAGAAACAAGCTCCCACAAAACCACCAAGTGGTATTACATAAACCATGTGCCCAAAAATACTACATCATGTGACCCCACATTTAATATTGGGTACTTTATTATTTTATTATTATTCCCCAATATTAAATAATTACATTTTACAATTAATGTCCCAATGTTACATACAACAAAGTGGCCCCAACATTATAACTCCTTGTGATGCATTTACCTAGAAAACCCCTAGGTGCACCACACACATAATAAATAAATAAATAAAACATTACAAACATTATGCAAGGTGTACAACACCTAATTCTAACAATCTCCCACTTGTTGTATACATTGCATAAGGGGTAAAAAATTAACTGCATAGGCAACATGTACCATCCTAGGAATCCAAGTGCTCCATGTGCTCCATCAAGATACCTGTAACAAGAACCAAGGTGACCACCATCTCATCCATGAATGCTCCCATCCTCCACCATTCCAACTGCACTAAGATATGAACACATCCAAAGAGATGTCACACTAACTGTCACAAAGAAGCATAAACCTGCCTCAACCTGATATCTCAAAACACAAACACTGAATCCAATATGCACCAGTAGCTGTCAAGAATAAATAACCATAGCTGAAATGACACCCACAACAAGTGCCAACACATCCAACTATCCATACCTCCAAGGTATACATAACATAGTAA
This sequence comes from Sequoia sempervirens, assembly GCA_007258455.2. NCBI lineage: Eukaryota > Viridiplantae > Streptophyta > Pinopsida > Cupressales > Cupressaceae > Sequoia > Sequoia sempervirens. The sequence continues at coordinate 491,795,355 of VDFB02000017.1, forward strand.
ACTTATGCCAACAACATATCCACCCATAAACCACAATGACAAACTCCATGTGCAAACTTGTGAAAACATGACATACACATCGAGGAGCTCCCACTGCATGGGCAATGTGAGGATGAATGCAAACCTGGAATGAGCGCATTTAATGCGTTGCTTCGTTAACATCCCAAAAAAGGCACCATCACAAAGGCATACCAAGTCTACTACCAACATCTCATAGAAGTAAACATGTAGTACCAAGGAACATCCACATTGATAAGCAAAACCTGCAAACCAAACACCTGTAGCATGTCCTCCTACACACACACCTCTAAATGCCAACTGTGTCAAGTATGATCTCCTCCATAACACCCCATAACAAAATCCATAACCACATCCATCCATCCAATCACCAAGATCAAACATAACATATGTAAATAACATGGATGTAAGCATCTCAAAACAAGAAGATGAAACTCAAAGTAGCCATTCCTAAACCAAGGAAATCAGCCCAATAAACCATCTCCTAAACTCAATGTGTACAAGGAGATAAACATGCCAACACTCCTCAAATGAACCCTCCAAAAACCAAATATCCATGGCTCAAGATCCATATCCATGAGAAGACAAAGCATAAACATAATGCACCTGAAAGAATAATGGGAAATACCTCTCAAGTGAACCGCCGAGTAGACCAAGAGTGGGGAATGAGAATGCTCCTCCAGGATATCCAAGTCATCATGACTCAACCAAGAACACTCTCCTCATTGGTCCATGTTGAACTCACGTCCAACCAAGGTGTAGGCTCCCTCGGACTTCCTGCTAAAACCTCATCAAGAGTAACCATCTCAAAAACATGTCTCTAATCACAAGAGAACACCAAGCCTCACCTAAGTCTCCAAGTATCCATGAGCACCTGTACCAATCAATCCATGCTAAACACCAAGCAAATAATCAATGTACTCAATACAAAGAGAACCAACCAAGATCAAAATCATAGCTCCAACTGCAGAATCAGGAACATAAACATGACACCATGATCTCACATCCTCTCAAAAGAAGATCACATGAATAAATCATCATAATATGCACCATGCCACTACTCTAAACTAGTAATCAAGAGTATACCATGACATAATAACAAAACCATCCTACAACCAAGGATCACCTGTCAAAACCAACAAGTCATAAATAATACCTCAACATCTCCAACACCTGATGTCAAAGAACTCTCACTATAGCACACAGAATCCAAGAGCTCCTCCATGACACCAAAGATCACCTGTTGAAGACAACCATCCATAATAACCAATGGATCCACATCATTGCCAAATGCTCCCACTGAACCGTGATACCGAGCAATCCCATGGCACCATGATGCACAAAACCAACACTGTCATAAGCTCACACAAAACCTGTGAATCCAAGCTCTCAATGACAACATGATAACCATCCTCTAAAGCAAGAAGATACACCGCCAAACCATCATATCCATCATCACTGTCACAAGCTCCCACTGAACCGTGTAACCAAGCTATCCATGACATCGTGATACCAATCTCCTAAACCCAAGAAGATACACCGCCACAACCATAATCAGGAACCAATCCAATACCACCAATCAATGCACCTGCATAAAACCATCATAACATGCCAAAGTCTCTATGCACAAGAAACATCCATGACATCATGATCACCACCAAATATACCAACAAATCAACCCAACCATGTCCACATATCTGCATAATCATAGTCAACTACATAGATCTCATATCATGATTGTACCTGGTAATACCATCTCACCTCCTCAACATGACAACCAAAACAGCAAACCAAGTGACTAAACCCAACTAAAACTGATCATGCATCAACACTGAAATATCAATGGGCAAAGACAACCCATATCCAAGTCATAGGTGCAACAAGTAAGTATAGACCGCCTACAACATTGCACAACTTGTAGATACAACAATGCAACATACATGCTGATAACCATGTCAAAAGTAGAATAATCTGAGATGTACAACTGAGCATACAATGAATCCAATATCAAATATCCCAAATCCGACAATCCATAAGCTCATAATAACACCATAGTCAAAGAGACCCATAAACAACTCAGATAAAGAAAATAGAAAATAAGCCATGCCAAAATATCTCCAAACTTGGTCTACTGTAAAGTACTCTGAACAAGCTTTTCGTTGACTATTTGAAGTCCAAAATCTGACTCCATATGCACCCGATATGCCCTCTCAAAGTTTAAAATGAATACCTGACTTCAACCAAGAAAAACACTATCAAAACTGAAAAATCATGGAACAAAACCTATACCATTGTGTAGTGCTTAGAACCATCTTTCCAACGACTATAAGAAGTCAAAAAACCGATAACCTGGGTGAAAGTTATGCCCATTTGAAAAAAAACTATTGTAAAAAGCGTCTTGGTGGCTCACTGGTGGCAGACTCCAAAAATATTTAAATATAATATAATTTTTCAATTTAAAAAATATTTCTCCTCCCCTGCGTATAGACCCGACGCAATTATCAAATCTGGCTAATTTAATTTTGAAATCTGGTGGAATTTTGTTGAATGGCGGAATTTTGAAAATTTAAACATTTTAAAAATTTTAAGGCCTTTTAAAAAAGGCTGTCGGCGGTTTTAATTTTGAGTTGGCCGGACCGGTGGCCTGAGACCCCACTAGCCGGTGGCCGACCTCACTGCTGATGGTAGTCGCGGGTCGGCCGACAGGCTATACCTGCCACTGTCATGACAGTGGCGGCTGTAGGAGGTACGGGGTGGGGTCTGCGTACCCCGCCCCCCCAAACATACATATGTTTTTTTTTGTTTTTTTTTTTTTTTTTTTTCTAATAATTTTTTGTTTTTGATTTTGCAGGTAAAATAATTTCGACGGGATTTCCTTTTATTTTTATTTTTCGATTTTATTTTCTAAGTACGACATCCGTACGGCCAAATAGGGGTATGGGCAAATTTTTTTTCTGTAACCAAAATAGGGCATGTTATATGTCAAAATTTCTCTCTTGGCCAACCTGAATCCAACCATGAGGTCCATTTTGGACCAGGAGATCATCTGTGAAAGCTCACCCCCAAAATCCTCATTTGAATACATAACCAAGAAACCCTATTTTGCCAAAAAATTTCTTATACCCCAAATCTGTAAACAACCCATCATAACAGCAAACCCAAAACCCTTAGATCTGCAATAAAACACTTGCAAAACCCTATATCTTGCCATTGTCTTTCATTCTCTTATGCAACCTAGGGTTATCCAATCCAATAACCAAAGCTCTGATACCACTTGTAAGGAAACTATGCAGCTATAGAATGACAATTTCTACATAACCCAAATCTGAAAAACATGCAAGTAAAATACTCAACATCAACATGCAAAAGAATAGACAACATACCCATCAAAGATGACACAAGATATACCCTGGGAAAACCCTCAAGAGGGAAAAACCCAGCCTCCAAAAACATCCACACTCCATGTATTATTCAGCAATGAAAAACCCATTACAATACATCTGCAGAGACTCCATGAACACTTCTGAAGCACAAGCTATCCATGCATTCCATGTGACCAAGCATGAATCCACACATCCCATGCCATGCTTCAAACCCTCACACATGCACAAGCTCAACCTGCTAACCTGCAACAAACTGTCCAACCTTGACCAACTTTTGATCCAACCCTAAACAACTACCCATGTGGTTGCTTTTATAGAAACAAGCTCCCACAAAACCACCAAGTGGTATTACATAAACCATGTGCCCAAAAATACTACATCATGTGACCCCACATTTAATATTGGGTACTTTATTATTTTATTATTCCCCCAATATTAAATAATTACATTTTACAATTAAGTCCCAATGTTACATACAACAAAGTGGCCCCAACATTATAACTCCTTGTGATGCACATTTACCTAGAAAACCCCTAGGTGCACCACACACATAATAAATAAATAAATAAAACATTACAAACATTATGCAAGGTGTAAAACACCTAATTCTAACATTCAGGTGTGAAATCTAATGATCCAAAATAATCTTTGGACAACATTGTTATAGGTGAAAGGTAATTATCCATATCCTCAAATTGTAAAGGTTCCACTTTTGTATTTGCTATCAATGTTGTAAGAGAATTTTTCATTCCTTTTATTTTAATTTGCAAACAATTTTTTGATTGTAGGTCATCTTTTATCATGTAAACCTTGTTGTTGTAAATGAATTTCACTAGATGATGTAACATTCAAGGTACCACATTCATTGCATGAATCCAAGGTCTATCTAGAAGAAGATTATATGCAAGTTCTTGAGTCATAATGATGCAGGAGCATCCATGGTCAAAGGGATATCCTCATCAATTTTAATTTTTAATTTTCCTAAGGTTTGATAATTATTTAGTTGGAGTAATAAATTAAAATATTAGGCCAAAAAAAATTGTAATAAATAATTGGTCTTTTATTTTAATTTTTGGAGTGGAGAAAGTCTAGGTGGCAGTGTTGAAATTGAGCTTTAAAAAGGAAATATTGGAATGGATTTTTGGGGGAGTTGAAATTTTTTAAAACTTAATTAAATCCTCATAAATTTTAATAATGGAGATTTTGAGTGCCCAAGTTGAGTTGGCAGTTGCTTTTCTAATTGGGTCCCTATTTTCTAGGAGAGGGAATCTTGCATGTTTGTTATTCTTGGAAAATTTGTTGGGAGTGGATTTGGAAGGATTTTTTTTTGGAGAAAGAATGATTCTAAAATATGAATTTAATGAATCATTCAGATCTGGGGCTGCCAAGTTGTGTTTGAAAGATTTTTCTCATTCAGGACCTATTTGTGAGGAGTGGAAAGACTAGTTGGACTGCCAGTTTTAGCATATTGAGGAATGGATTTGGAAAATTATTTTTTTGGATATTGAATGCATATTCTAAAGTGATTTTAATTCCTTTTTGATGTTGGGGTCGTGGCTTTTTGAAGGAGGCCAAAAATTGGGGGTTAAAGAAAGCTTGGATGAAGGTTTCATGGAGAAATTGAAGGGAAAATTTTTAGATTTTGGGGAAAGAATGAAGAGTTGGGCATAGTTCTTGTTTGAAGGTTGAAATAAATCATTTTATTGCAGGTGTAAGGAGTTATTTACAGCAACATATTTTCTGAAAATTTATATTCTAGATTCTACAGAGTTTCTGTTGAATGTTGCAGTTTACAAGCTAGAGATGTTGAGAAAGGATGCATGATTTGAACAAAGAATTCCTGAAGCATGATTCTTAAGTTATCTTACTATTGTAGATCAGTTTATTCTCAGTTTTTTATGCATATTTATCAGCCATGGAGGCTGTAATAATTGTATTTTCAGATTTTTGAAGTATTTATGTTTCTTGTTGGTGATTTGAATGAACAAATAAAAAGGTTGTATTGCAGATTTTAAATCTGTTCTGGGTAATTTGTTTAAGACTTTGATTTGTTTTAAGTGGGGAAGAATGTGTGTTTCTCCTCCTACTTCACATAACATGAATAGTATTTTGAAATGTAAGCTTTCCAAATTTAATAGGTAATGTTATCACACCAAGCGGTTGCTTCCCCACATTATAAAATCCACAAATAGATAAAGAATCAAGTTGAATTTGACTCTTGTCTACTCCAATATTATCAAGAAGGCTTACACTACAAACATTGAGCTCTGAACAATTATCAATGAGGGTATTCCTTATGCCACAATGATTAATAATAGCTTGTATCATCAAATCCTCATTATTTTTTTGAACTTTTATTGGAGATAACTCATCCTGATGAAAGGTGTTGTCCAAGTTGACTGAGTTCATACATTGAAATTACGGTTGCTACATCATTTGGTTGCACACTAGGAGGGATAACAACTTGTTGTAAAGAATTTTGAAGAATGCTATGACAATTAGGTGAAGCTTGAACAAGGTCCAATAAATAAATCTTAGCAAGAGTGTTTCTAAGTTGTTCCATAAGATCATAGTCCTTTCCATTGTGAAAAGGAAAATGACAAGAACTAGGAAAGATAGGTTGAGGTAATGGTAATGAATTAGGTATGGTTTGTTGTTTCCTATTGTTTCTTGTGTTATATGTGTGGGCAACAATATTATATCTCAGTTGTATTGAAACATTGTTACTACAATGTTTCCTTGCCACATTTAACATAGCTCTTAGAGGTAATGGTGTGTGTTGAGGTGGTCTTATAATGATAAGTGGCTCAGGAGATGACTTGAGAGGCCCAATAATTAAAGGATTCTTTGGAGGCCCAACAATTAGGGGATACTTAGGAGGCCCAATAATCAAGGGATATTTAATGTTTAGAACCTCAACTTACTTATCCTCATTTTGATGATATTCTAGCGAGGGGAAGTACAATGTCACCTTATCATCTTCATCTAAGGAAGACACATTACTATTATTTGAAAGACATGTATCAATGTTATCATCCTCTTGCACCATGATATCTTCCCTAGTAGGAGAGTTTTTAGGAGAGGGGAAAACAAGATTTCCAAGACATTCAATGGTTGGATCTTTTATGATAAATTCATCACAAGTAGGGGAGGTATCAAGAGAGGAACAACTATGGTTTTATTACTCATCAATGATCGCATCCTCTTGTTCAAAAATATTTTCTCAAGTAGGAGAAGCATTGGGAGAGGGAGAAACAAGATTCTCATGACTCTCAATGAGTGGATCTTCTAACACCAAAATATCTTCTTCACAAATAAGAGAGATATTGGGAGAAGGGAAACTATGATTTTCATAATTTTATCTATGATTACATCCCTGTATCCAATAATTTCTTCCAAAGTAGGAGAGGTAAGGGAAGAGAAATAAATAGGGTTCTCATGGCTCTCAATGATTGGTTCTTCTAACACCAAAATATCTTCTTCAAAAATAAGAGAGATAGTGGGAGAAGAACAAATGTTATTATCATGATTTCCCAAGATTGTATTCTTTTTCACTAAGCTAACCTCACATATAGGAGATATAATGGGAGAGGGATAAATGAAAACTAATAAAAGAGGGGAAAGTACTTCATATTTGTATGCTTGTGACAACAATTTCCTAGAGTATTCAAAAAGATCTGAAAATAGAACATGAAGTATGATAACAAGAGATTTTTGCAATGAGAACATGATGTAATAATTGTTCTACAAATCTGAAATGCAACAATTTTCCACTTGATTTACAATAAATCAAGAAAAATGGCACTTCTTGTATGTATATAATAACCGTTTTTCAAAATTTAAAGTACAAATTTAACAACATAAATAGAACGAAATAATAGAGAAAAAAATGCACCCAAACACTTGTTAGGACACCTACACAAGGACAGATTCATCCAAGCATCAATGAGTCCTTATTTAGGGCTTTGAAAAAATGAAAAATGCAAATTTTGAGTTATTGTTTGTGTTCTCTATTCTAGGTTGTAGACTATTATTACTATGACTATTTTTTCCAGATTTTGATGTCTAAATGAAAGTGTAATTAATGACAAAAGGTGAACAAAATGACAACTTTTTGAATGAAAATTTAGCTGAAATTTTGATCTAAATGAGTGAAAAACACTCTTAATACAACTAACATGCACGATGTATGTAAGATTTATGCAATATTTTTGGATTTTTGTGAATTTAAATGATGAAAAATGCAATTTTAAATGATACAAAGTGAAACTTTGAAACCCTAAATGAAATTCAAAACAAACTAATGCAATGCAAAATCTAGATCTAGATTTTGAAAAGGCTACGAAATTAGAAAGTTTATAGTGTAAGATGTCGGGTTCACTAAAATGAAACCTAAAAAAAGGTAAGATGTAGTGGATGTGAGTTGGTGAGGCTTTAACCACACTTACACCTTCTCTATTTTCATTAGAAAAAGAGATCTCCCAAGGATAGGATTGAATTTCATCCTTGAGGTGAGTCAACTCTATTAGGAGTATCTGCTATTTTCTTATGACAAAAATTACTAAAATGTACATTGGAGAGATAAAAATAAAATACCTAATGAACTCAATTACTTGATGCAAAACTTGAAATGCAAAGTTAAAGGATAATACAAATAAAAACAATAATTTTCTACTAGATTTGAGAAGGGTACACTAGTGTGTACATACCACCAAAATAGGTGTTGAGTGTCCTACAAGGACTCATTTTCCCTTGGGAAAGCGGGTCTTTGTAGAAGGATTTTTCTTAGCTTTGGAGGTCCTCTGGTGCAAGATATGAGCTTTTGTTTGCCCTAGGTTTCACTATAACGCTCTGCCTTGGTTTCCATTAAAACAAAGTGTAAAGAACAAATTAACCAAACATTTTTTATTTTTTATTTTTTAAAAGAGATTTAATTACAAATCTGCCATAAGGATTCCAAGATGATGTTACACAAGCATAATAAATAAATTTAGCACATTAATTATAAAATATAAGGACAAATTTAAAGTCATGAATGATCTAATTTTCAAAACTTTATTCAATTCAGATAACCATAAGTCCAAATTACATCATGTCAGATTCTAATAAATCTCAATACATCATAATGATGATACAATGGGTACGCTCATATACAAGAGGTAAATATACAAAGCGGATAAGGATCACAATCACAACTAACATCCATATCCACGAACATGTTCCGCATTCACTATCACAAAAAATGAAGTAACTGGAACTAGCTGAGTATAGATTCATCTGTATGAATATCAAAGGAAGGTATAGCATGGTTTCCTCCCAACCACGTGAAACCCGAAGGACCTCTCCCTTCGTGCTAGGAGATAATGACAGGTCCACAAACAAGAATACAGAATATCACATTTGTGTGGCTTACATACACATTACAACATAACAATATCAAATCATAACAAATAAACTCCTAGTGACATAACAAAACTAAAGATAACTCAACACAAGGATCACAATCATGTAATACACAAAGAGTGTCATCACACTCTTGAGATAGGTTACCCTAGTGAATCTTCCTAGACTACCGTCCCTCTCTAAGAGTTACCCTGGAAGTCTCTACCAATTCTCGGACCCTATGCAGACTAATGTGGATTTGTTCTATCTTTCAAGAGGACAAGATAGATGACTAGCCATTCCAGGCCTTCTCAGCCTTACCTTAACCTAAACGAGCGTTAATAGAGTAGGTGATTATCTGAGTTAATGTTTAGTTCTACCTAACCCCTAGTTCATTAGTTAGGCTTGCAATGAATTACAAAACCTATGATAGGTTACCCAAACAACCTCTTAGGATTTCAGCCCCTATCACAAGCCACTCTTTCTATAACATGATATAACATCAAAATACCAATGGTGGCCTTTAAGCATAAGGAACAAATTCACAAATGTTTATTTCCTTATTTAGACATAAACTCTAACCTCCAAAATACCACATAGAACATTGTGCAAGGCTATTCCACAAGTGCAATCATTGTAAATATATAATTAATCAAAGAAAAATAACTTAACAATACAATTTTCACCTTCCTAGGCTCTGGAGAAATAAATCATAATTCAAAAACATTGTGTGTACACACCTAAATTATAACATGTACACAATTCTGCAAATACACACATCAAATCTTCATGATTTAAAAATTCATAATCTTTTGACATAATTAAATGTCTTATAATTTTTAAGAAAATACATCTATTATTATAGCTCAATACAAATGATGAAAATCCTTTACATTTATAATCACTCATTGAAAATCAATAGAATTTATTATATAAAGAAATATTTCAATAGCAGTTTAAGAGTCATTTATTTTATTCAATTCTATTAAGAATTAAATTACAAAACATGTATCTAGGATGCCATGCAAGGAATGCACCATAAAGAATAGGGTATTAGTCAAAAAGTGAATATCATACAATGAAAGGTAGTAAATACGCCATGCAAAGAGATCAAACTACTTTTATTCAGAAATCACTTACTAAGACAAAAATCCTATATAAAATATAATCATTCTCATCCATCTAATCAAGAAGCTTGCTATCTTAATTGAGGAACACTCAATTGAAGATAAGTGTTAAACACACCATGAACAAGTTTAGGATGCATGATGATTAGAAAGAAAGGAACAGGAATCACAAATAAAGGTGTAATACCAGCTAAGATCCACATTCTACAGTAGAAGGAATAATAGAAAACAAATTCTTTAAGCTCCAACTAAACAATGAGGAATAGTTATTAGGAAAAATGATCATTTAAGTCATGCATAAATTTAAAAAATGAGGGAGAAGGCCAGCGCTGAAATCTACAAGATGTTTGACAAATTTCCAAAATAAAAATAGCTAAAACATTAACATCACAAGGGTTCTTCAAGGTGACACAAGGCGTGCATAAATAATCTCAGCAATCTCATAGACATGTGTAACTAGTAAATATTATTATCTTTAAAAGATCTTAAGAGAATCTCAAGTATCAGCCTGGATACGCCTTTTATACAAATTGAAAATATATAAAAATTATAAGATTAAAATATAGCTCCTTAAAACATAGCGACAATATGAAGTTGTGGAGAAAGATGAAAAGAATAAAAGAAATAGCATCACAGTGGAGTTTCTCCTGTCTCAAAGATAAAGAACAACTTAAGAGAAGCAGTTCAACTATACGAAGACATATCCACTAGTTCAACTCTCTAATCTCTAGCTACAGCCGCGCACAATCTCAGGCAAGGAAATTTATGGTAAATAAACAAAAATCTTCTCACGAAAACAAGAAAGTTGACATCAAAGCTAAGATGTTCAGATTATAAGGAGGCTACACAGAATTTTAAAGGATAGAATTATAATAAAACTGAATGATATGAACCTATAGGAGATAGTCAATAAAAATACCATAATATTTGATGCATACTAAGCAATGTTATATACAAAAGTTTCCAAGAATGGTGAGTATCTGACAGTTAAATAATATAATCTCCCTATATCCCTAAGTGTGCCATATATAGTGATAAGTTTGGAGATATACAGTTCAAGTGTGAATAAAAAGATTAGATATAGAGTAATATCAATAATAGATGAAAACTCTTCTTAATTCAAAAAATTTGTAATTCATAACACAATAAACCATGAACCCCATGATGCCTCAATTTAATCTACAACCACTTAATTATTCAGATCAGGAATTTGTTTAAATCTACTTTTGAAAATAAAAGAAAATCTTCAATATTTTCTTAAAATTTCAAATTCATGCTAACACATTTATTTCACAACCAAAATAAAGACAATTTCAGATCTAGAATAATTTAATTGCAAAATGTTTTTATTCTTTTCTACTTTAAATTTCTAATACTCTTCTAATTTGTTTCTATGTTGTTTGTGCAGGTTCAGCTAAACAATTTCTTTACAAAACAACACAATTCAACATCATGTTTTTAGAATTAAGCACAAGAATTTAAAACGAAGAAGAAAACCTGTTTAAAATTTGATGACTGGCTGAAAATGAATCTTTGAAACTTCTATCAATTCCGCTATAATTTCACCAGGCTTCAACGAAGAAATTCAATTCAATCCATCTTTTATATTATGCTTGCAAACCAATTCTAAATATGATTTTTTTTAAAGTAACTACTGTGCAAAGTAATCTTAAAATTGCTACCGTGAAAGTTCTTCCAGATTCTTCCCATGAATCAAAAATTGCAACCCCCAATAGATATTAATGCATTCAATTTACTCTCAATCATAAAACTTAACCGATAGATCATTATGCATTTGGAATAGATCAATCAATTCAACTTACCCTTTTAATATGAAATTAGATTTTCAACTTCAAATCAAAGATTCATAACATGTTGAAAATATCTTTTTTTTAAATATCTATTTCATCATAAATCTTGTTTGCACAAGTAATTCAACAATTTATATTTAATTAAAGACTTTTGAAATAATTAACCTTCACTATTAAGATAAATAACTTATTTAATTTAAATTAATAAATTAAATCACAAACATAGCCATAAGTATTTATAAATACATTAGCAGATATTTGTTGAACTTAAATATTAAATTCCCAAACACAACACAACAAAACAAACTGGACAACAAAGTGGGGTAACAAATAGGTACTCATTCATTAAAGAAAGATGGTTCAAAAAGGACCTATTAATACCTCTAGATCAACATAATTTTATTGAATTAGGGTACGCTTAGACCTAACAAGCAAGTGGAGCCGATACCCGGTACTTGTATCTGTATGAAACATCATTGTTAAAATATATACACTTATATCAGAAAACACACCGTGAAGAAGAATTGTAGCATAGCAGGGTACTCACGAATGAGTAATTCTACACTATCTTCTTCACTAACACTGACGAGCAAGATAAATCACAAACAATAATTTCAACATGATAACCACATGAAAACTCATAAGAAAGTAAACCATATGACATATGTGTCTATCTCAATAACATCATAGAAACACAACCAGATAATCAGGATGTCAAAAGTATCATCCACGAAGTACAAAACAACATAATATCAAAGGCATATCTGAAAAGTTACAACATAGTATCATAATCAACTAAAGCATCTATCAAGCATAATCAACTAAAATAGAGTGTCAAAACTGGAGGGACACTACATCCACCCCCCTTAGGATAAGGCTTACTCCTGGAAGCCTACAAATAAATAAGGATAAAGCTCATGCATACGTGTCACATCCTCCCATGTAGTTGATGCCTCATTCCTAGGATCCCATTAGACCCTCACTTGATCAACATCTCGACCCTTGAGGGCGAGCCTCCAACGCTGAAGAATTCCCACGAGCTCCAAAGCCAACTACCCTTCCTCTACCTATAATGCATTCCAATCGATTATATGTGAAATGTTAGGATGATAAAGTCTAAGAACTGATACATGAAAGACATCATGAATGTTTGATAAACTGGGTAGTAAAGCAAGTGATACGCCACAGGACAAATCCTCTCAAGAATCTCAAATGGACCAGCAAATCAAGCCGCAAGCTTAGAGCCTTTTCGATAATGGATTGGACTCTTACATGATTGAACTCAAAGAAAAAACCTATTGCAAACTAAGAAATGTCGATCCACTCTATGCACATTAGCATACTTCTTCTGTATGTCTTGTGCCACTACCAAATGCTCTTTGATGCGATCAACCTATTGCTCCATATCACGAAGCATGTTAGGACCGAGTAAAACTCTATCCTCAAGTCGATCCCAACTCAATGGAGTATGAAAAGGACGTACATATAGTGCCTGAAAGGGAGGCCTACCTATGGAACTTTGATACCCATTATTATAGGAAAATTCCACTAAGTATAAATAATCTTCCCAATGAGATTATCGATCCATCACATACATTCTGAGCATATCTTCAAGAATCTGATTAACTCTCTCTATCTGACCATCAGTCTCATGATGATAGGCTGAACTGAAGTTCAACTATGTACCTAAAGCATGTTCTAATGATGTCCATAAAGTTGATGAAAATATAGGATCCCTATCTAAAATGATTCTATGGGGAATCCCATGCAATTGAACAATATCCTCCATAAATATTCTGGCCACAGAGGAAACATTGTAGGATGATCAAACTGGAGAAAATGTGACACCTTAGTCAATCTGTCAATAGTAACCATAATGGCATCATGTCAACACAATGACATAGGTAATCCAACAATAAAATCAACTGATATAATATCCCATTTCCACTCAGGAATGAGATGTAGCTGTAATAAACTGGTTGGGTGTTGATGCTTAGCCTTAACTCTCTGGCACTCAAGACATCTCAAAAAAAAATTAGCAATGTCACACTTCATACTGGGCCAAAAGTACAACTGTCGAAGATCCGCATGCATCTTCTTAACACCAAGATGAGCTGAGTATGGTGCTTGGTGTGCCTCTGACAAAATCAGAGTGCGAAGATCTTTCGTAGGTGCTACATAGATATGACCTAGATGTCGCAACAAGCCATCTAACTCAATAGTATATCCTAAAAAATCTTCCCTCCAAAGGTCTACCCGATTCAATATCCATCTTCACTTCCTAATAGAATCTATCAGTAGAAATTCCTGCCAAAATTTGGCTCCTCAACACTACTCCAAGTGCCACAGCCGAAATCTCATGTCTTCACCAACTAAGGGTGTCTACCACTACATTCTCCTTTCCCTGAACATATTTCACCTTAAAATCATATTCACATAAAAACTTCATCCACCATCTCTACCTAGCATGCAAATTATGTTGTGTGAATATATATTGTAGACTATGGTGATCATAATGAAGTTCAAAATGATGCCCCAACAAGAAATGTCTCCAGTGAACTAGAGCATGAACAACTATAGCAAGCTCTGAATCATGAGTGGGATAATTATGTTCATGATCCTTGAGTTTGCGAGACTCATAAGCGATCACACATCCATCCTACATTAGTATAGCTCCTAAACCCTCCAAAGAAGCATCAGTGCAAACAACAAAATGCTTAGCAGGATCAGGAACTACTAAGATAGGCACACTAGTCAACTTATCCTTAAGTATCTAAAAAGCCAACTGACATTGATCTATCCAAATGAATTTCTTCCCCTTCCTCTGAAGAGAAGTAATGGGGTGTCCAATCCTCGAAAACCCCTAAACAAATTGTCTGTAGTATCTAGCAAGACCCATAAAACTACAAACCTCTACAACACTAGCAAGCACAGGCCAATCAATGATAGCTTGAATCTTTGCAGGATCCACAGCTATACCCTTTCCAAAAATTACATGACTAAGGTATTTCACCTCAGTTTGGATGAATTCACATTTCTTCAAATTTGCAAACAACTGATTCTCCCTCAAACACTGCAATACCTATCTCAAATTCTCTTCATGCTCCTTCATATTTCTTCAATAGATCAAAATATCATCGAGAAACACGAGAAAAAAAGATCAAGATAGGTGTGAAATACACGGTTCATCAAACTCATGAAAATTGATGGTGCATTTGTTAACCCAAATAGTACTACTGTGAACTCGTAGTGACCGTATCGAGTTCAGAATGTCGTTTTGTGAATATCAGCTTCTACAATGTGAAACTGATGGTAACCTAATTTCAAATCAATCTTAGAGAACACATTTACTCCCTTGATTTGATCAAAAATATCATCGATTATGGGTAAAGGATATCGATTCTTAATCATCACTTTGTTCAATTGACGATAATCAATGCACAATCTGAGAGATACATCCTTCTTCTTCACGAAGATAACAGGTTCTCCCCAAGGGGAAACACTCAGATGAATAAAACCCTTTACCAAGAGTTCCTCCAACTAAATACGAAGCTCTTCTAGTTCCTGTGTAGTCATTCTATAAGAGGCTCGAGATATGGGCTCAGCTCTAGGAACTAGATCAACTCTGAAATCTATGTCACGCTTCGATGGCATACCAGGAATATCCCTAGGAAAAACATCTGAGAATTCCCTAAGAATAGGGTGATCATCAAGTGATATCTCTTTACTCTCCCCTAAATCCAAGTCATTAACTGTTGTGGAAAATAACTGACATCCCTAATGAAGGCATCTCTTCAACTGCATAGCAGAAATTATCTGCAAAGAGATGGGTCTCTAAACACCAAAAATTTCAACCTTTGTACCAACATCATCAATACAATGTACTGTCTTCTTTCAACAGTCAATCACTACATGATGAGATTCTAACCAATCCATTCCCAAAACAATATCATACAAACCTAAAGTTGTAACTTGAATATCTATTGAAGTAGATAACGATCCAATCCTTAGTTTACAATTGTGAACAAGGGATTCTACTGCTACCTTAGCCCCATAATAAAATTCTACCTGCCACCTATTGCCTTGCTTTACTGCCACTAGTCCACATTACTCAACAATAGTAGGTGAAATAAATGAATCAGTAGCTCTAGAATCAAAGAGAATAGTAACATTGGTACCCTGTAACTGACCTAAAGATTCAACCACAATGTTCTGATGATCTGCTTGGTGGTTATTTACCACAACAAAAACTATATGAGAACAGCCCACATCACCAACTGTCGGCTCTGAAGCTGACGGTCGTTGAACAAATCCTGAAGTACCACGCATAGGACACTGCCTAGCAATATGTCCCTACTGACCACATGAGAAACAACCAATACCTCTGCCATGTCCTCTACCACCTGAAGGTGCATTGGATTGTTGAAAGTTGCCTCTACTCACTGTAGACTATACACTTTGAGTTGGTTGATCTTGTCGATTGTGCTTATTGCGCCACCAGTTACAATTCCTTCTAGATTGCGAACTATTACCTTGTTGAAACTGTGAATTCTTATTCTTTTGTGGATTACGTTGTTGTTGTTGTTGTCCACCCTTAGCAGGTGCCTATTGATTCCTAGAGGAACCACCTGTCTATATCTAACCACCTCACTGACCAAAATTGGAAATAGGAGCACTACCTATCAGAACTCCTATGTGTCCACCTAATGCACCTCCATATTCTTCAGCTCGAAGACTCTAACTCCACCACTAATCTAGGCATTCAAGCCCCTGATGAAATGTTGCACCAACATCACCTCATCATCCACAATCCCTACATATTGTTTGAGCTCAAAAAACCTGTGCTCAAACTGCTCCACAGACATAGCCATCTGATGTAGATCATGAAACTCATTTGCACGTCATTGCCTCCAATGCTCAGAAAAAAAGTGTTCTCTGAATCTCTCTAGGAACATATCCCATGAGACTCCACTAATTTCCAAATGGAGCTTCTACTCCTCCAAACACCACCAAGTAGAGGCAAAGCCTCTAAGATGCATTATGGCGCAATGAGCTCGAGTGTTGCTACCATAAGGATGCATTGCAAAGCATCGTCCCAAATCAATCAGCTATGTTTTTGCTTCTAAACCACCACCAGAGCCATCAAATGTAGGAGGGTGTGCCCTCAACAAATCTCACATATGACCAGCAATAATGGCATCCTATTGCACAGTATCATCAACTCTTCTCAGGGATCTATCGCGTTCCCTAATCACTTCCTATTCCACTACCTGTCTAGGTCCAAGTTGAGCAAGGACCTCTTCTAGTAGAGGGCGTAATTGTGCTCCCTCTACCCCTAACTGTTCTGGAATTTTTTCCTTGTTTTCTTGTTCTAACTATGGACCTAATTGTTCTACCTATTCGCTTTGATGAGAGCTCTAAGGGGGAGTAAATTGGTGGTTCATCCCATGGCCACCACCTTGGCCTCAACCATGACCTCTACCCTGACATCTAGACATGATCCGACACAAGTTCCAGGACAAGTCTAGTTACAAGACAAACAAAACAAACAGGAAAAACACATCAAAAAAATATAACATTTAAAACAACCTAATGAGCTCATAAACCCAGAGCACCCAGTGTTAGAACTTCACTCTGATACCAATCTATAACGCTCCATCTCAATTTCCATTAAAACAAAGTGTAAAGAAAAAATTAACTGAAATTTTTTTTATTTCTATTTTTAAAAGAGATTTAATTACACATTTTCCATAAGGATTCCAAGATGATGTTACACAAGCATAATAAATAAATTCAACACATTATATTATAAAACATAAGTACAAATTTAAAGTCATGAATGATCTAATTTTCAAAACTTTATACAATTCGGATAACCATAAGTCCAGATTACATCATGTGAGATTATAATAAATCTCAATACATCATAATGATGATGCAATGGGTACGCTCATATACAAGAGGTAAATATACAAAGCAGATAAGGATCATAATCACAACTGACATCCATATCCACGAACACGTTTTGCATCCAGTGTCACGAATAATAAAGTAATTGGAACCAGCTGTAAGTATAGCATCATCTATATAAATATCCAAGGAAGGTATAGCACGGTTTCCTCCCAACCACGTGAAACCCAAAGGTCCACTCCCTTCGTGCTAGGAGATAATGATAGCGCCACAAACAAGAATACAGAACATCACATTTGCATGGCTTACATACACATTACAACATAACAATATCAAATCATAACAAATAAACTCCCAGTGACATAACACAACTAAAGATAACTCAACACAAGGATCACAATCATGTAATACACAAAGAGTGTCATCACATTGTCGAGATAGGTTACCTTGGTGAATCTTCCTAGACTATCGGCCAACTTCAAGAGTTTCCCTGGCAGTCTCTACCGATTCCCGGCCCCTATGTAGACTAATGTGGAGTCATTCTATCTTTCAAGAGGACAAGATAGATGACTAGTCATTCCAGGCCATCTCAGCCTTACCTTAACCTAAACGAGCATTAGCAGAGTAGGCAATTATCTGAGTTAATGTTTAGTTCTACCCAACCCCTAGCTCATTAGTTAGGTTTGCACTGAATTACAAAACCTACTATGGGTTACCCAGACAACCTCTTATGATTTCAGCCCCTATTGCAAGCCATTCTTTCTATAACATGATATAATATAAAAATACCAATGGTGGCCTTCAAGCATAAGGAACAAATTCACAAATGTTTATTTCCTTATTTAGACATGTACTATAACCTCCAAAATACAGCATATTCATATAACATTGTGCAAGGCTATTCCACGAGTGAAATCATTGTAAATATATAATTAATCAAAGTGAAATAACTTAACATTGATACAATTTTCACCTTCCTAGCCTCTGGAGAAATAAATCATAATTGAAAAAAACTATGTGTACACACCTAAATTATAACACGTACACAATTCCACAAATACATGCATCCGATCTTCATGATTTAAAAATTCATAATCTTTTGACATAATTAAATGTCTTATAATTTTTAAGAAAATACATCTATTATTATAGTTCAGTACAAATGATGAAAATCCTTTACATTTATAATCACTCATTGAAAATCAATACAAATTATTATATAAAGAAATATTTCAATAGCAATGTAAGATTCATTTATTTTATTCAATTCTAGTAAGAATTAAATTACAAAACATGTATCTAGGATGCCATGCAAGGAATGCTCCATAAAGAATAGGGTATTAGTTAAAAAGTGAATATCATACAATAAAAGGCAGTAAATACGCCATGCAAAGAGATCAAACTACTTTTATTCAGAAATCACTTACTAAGACAAAAATCCTATATAAAATATAATCGTTCTCATCCATCTAATCAAGAAGCTTGCTATCTTAAGTGAGTAACACTTAATTGAAGATAAGTGTTAAACATGCCATGCACAAGTTCAAGATGCATGATGATAGAAAGAAAGGAGCATGCATCACAAAGAAAGGCATAATACCAGCTAAGATCCATAATCTACAGTAGAAGGAATAATATAAAATAAATTCTTTAAGCACCAATTGAACATTAAGGAATAGTTATGAGGAAAAATGATTATTTAAGTCATGCATAAATTCATAAAATGAGGGAGAAGGCCAGGGCTGAAATCTACAAGATGTTTGACAAATTTCCAAAATAAAAATAGCTAAAACATTAACATCACAAGGGTTCTTCAAGGCAACACAAGGCGTGCATAAAGAACCCCAACAATTTCATAGACATGTGTAACCAGTAAATATTATTATCTTTAAAAGATCTTAAGAGAATCTTAGGTATCAACCTGGATACGCATTTTATACAAATTGAAAATATATAAAAATTATAAGATTAATAGATAGCTCCTTAAAACACAACGACAATATGAAGTTGTGGAGCAAGATGAAAAGAATGAAAGAAATGGCATCACAGTGGAGTTTCTCCTGTCTCAAAGATAAAGAACAACTTAAGAGAAGCAGTTCAACTATACGAAGACATATCCACTGGTTCAACTCTCTAATCTCTAGCTACAGCCGCGCACAATCTCAGGCAAGGAAATTTATGGTAAATAAACAAAAATCTTCTCACCAAAACAAGAAAGTTGACATCAAATCCAAGATGTTCGGATTATAAGGAGGCTGTGTAGAATTTTAATGGACAGAATTATAATAAAACTAAATGATATGAACCTATAGGAGATAGTCAATAAAAATACCATAATATTTGATGCATACTAAACAATGTTATATACAAAAGTTTCCAAGAATGGCGAGTATCTGACAATTAAATAATATAATCTCCCTATATCCCTAAGCACGCCATATATAGTGATAAGTTTGGAGATATACAGTTAAAGTATGAATAAAAAGATTAGCTATAGAGTAATATCAATAACAGATGAAAACTCTTCTCAATTCAAAAAAATTGTAATTCATAACACAACAAACCATGAACCCCATGATGTCTCAATTTAATCTATAGCCACTTAATTTTTCAGATCAGGAATTTGTTTAAATCTACTTTTGAAAATAAAAGAAAATCTTCAATCTTTTCTTAAAATTTCAAATTCATGCTAACACATTTATTTCACAGCCAAAATAAAGACGATTTCAGATCTAGAATAATTTAATTGTAGAATGTTTTTATTCTTTTCTACTTTAAAATTGTAATACTCTTCTAATTTGTTTCTGTGTTGTTTGTGCAAGTTCAGCAAAATAATTTCTTTACAAAACAACAAAATTCAACATCATGTTTTCAGAATTAAGCACAAGAATTTAAAACAAAGAAGAAAACTTGTTTCAAGTTTGATGACTGGCTGAAAATGAATCTTTGAAACTTCTATCAATTCTGCTATAATTTCACCAGGCTTTGACGAAGAAATTCAATTCAATCCATCTTTTATATTATGCTTGCAAACCAATTCTAAATATGATTTTTTTTTTCAAAGTAACTATTGTGCAAAATAATCTTAAAACTATTGCCATGAAAGTTCTTCCACATTCTTCCCATGAATCAAAAATTGTAACCCCCAAAAGATATTAATGCATTCAATTTACTCTCAATCATAAAACTTAACTGATAGATCATTATGCATTTAGAATAGATCAATCAGTTCAACTTACCCTTTTAAGATGAAATTAGATTTTCAACTTCAAATCAAAGATTCATAACATGTTGAAAATATCTTTTCTTAAAATATGTATTTCCTCATAAATCTTGTTTGCACAAGTAATTCAACAATTTATATTTAATTAAATACTTTTGAAATAATTAACCTTTACTATTAAAATAAATAACTTATTTAATTTAAATTAATAAATTAAATCACAAACATAACCATAAGTATTTATAAATACATTAACAGATATTCGTTGAAATTAAATATTAAATTCCCAAACACAAAATAATACAGACAAACACAACACAACAAAACAAGCTAGACAACAAAGTGGGGTAACAAATAGGTACTCGTTCATTAAAGAACGATGGTTAAAAAAGGACTTGTCAATACCTCCAGATCAACATAATTTTATTGAATTAGGGTACGCTCAGACCTGACAAGCAAGTGGAGCTGATACCCGGTACCTGTATCTATAGGAAACATCATTGTTTAAACATATACACTTATATTAGAAAACACACCGTGAAGAAGAATTGCAGCGTAGCAGGGTTCTCACGAATGAGTAATGTTACACTGTCTTCTTCACTGATACTGACAAGCAAGATAAATCACAAACAATCATTTCAACATGATAACCACATGAAAACTCATAAGCAAGTAAACCATATCACATATGTGTCTATCTCAATAACATCACAGAAACACAATGAGATAATCATGATGTCAAAAGTATCATCGACAAAGTACAAAACAACATAATATCAAAGTCATATCTGAAAAGGTACAACATAGTATCATAATCAACTAAAGTGTCTATCAAGCAGAATCAACTAAAATAGAGTGTCGAAACAGGAGGGACACTACATTCACTACCAAAAATTTGTAAATAAATTTATTAGGAAAGTTTTTCATGGCTTGACAACTTTAATGACAACTTTACAAAATTGCTCTATTGATCCAATTTCCAATCCTTCTTCACCTATAAATCTGTGCATACATAAAGAGAGATTTTTATTTTTTTTTGGTGAATAATGGTTTTCCTTGGTCAAACCTTGATTTGGTATTTAAACCTTGATAATGAAAGATAATGACAAATAATAAGGATTGATGAATGAACAAGTCTATGTCACAAGTTACCAAACACTAAATGCCTACCCTTAGAGGACTGAAGTCTAACATATCTCTCTAAGGATTGGAACTTGCATGAATTGGCTTGAATGATAACTTGATTTGACGCTTGAATGCTTGAAACCTCCATCACAATGTTAGCTCCAAAAAATGACATGAAGATGCATAAATTTTGACATGATGATATGATCTTGATTTCTATTGTAGATGACCAATAAAACTACTCTTGAATTGTCTTGACAAAAATATTCTCTTGTGAAAGTTTCCTTAATGCTAGATTATATTGCTTAGATTTGAATTGATGAATGACAATGTATTTATAGGTTTTTATCTAATTTCTCAAAAAATGTATTATACAAGTTGATATTTGAAACTTAAATTTGAATAATTCAAATACCACCAAAAACATATTAAAAATTAGGTCCTAGCACTTAAAGAGGACCCATTCTTCCAAGGGCGAATGGGTTTTGGGACCTAAATCCAATGTTAGTGTGAATGGGGTTATTTCCCAACTAGATATTAGTGAGAACCTATTCACATCATTAATAAGTACAAATACTTAGAAGTTTGTTTCCTAGGTGGCCTTCTAGAAACTATTATTTAGTGGGACCATATCTCATTAATAGGCATCTAGTTATCTAGGAATTTAATATTTATCTCATTCATTTATAATTATGCATTAGGCATTGAATGTTTGCAACTAAGGTGGTTATCCAACTACCTCTCACATTGCCTATACAAGGAAGGCTCTTGTACATTTGTAAATCATGGGTATGTGCAAGATCATGATGGGCCAAAAATAGCCGATATGATGGGTATGTGTAGGGTATGTGGCTGACAAATTTTTTTACCCAAAATTGATGAAACGAAAAGGGTTTTTAAAGGAGATTCTCACATTTCCACCAATATAAATTATTCTTTACTTCAAATTTAATAAATAATTATTATTCATTGTCTATTTGAATTAAGACTAAAATCCTTATTGATAGGCTGATTGAAAAATATTTATATTTTTCAAACGATCACATTTTTTGAATCCAAAACATGTGTCACATTCTATGCTTTGCATACTATAGGATTAAAAAAATAAAAATTGAATTTCATTAAGTTTTGACCAAGTTAAGGTGGTCATACATACAGTTTTTATATTTTTTAAAAGTTGTAATAAAAAATTCATAATTAATTATTTACTTGGAAAAAAATTACAAAAAAATATGCATCACATTAGGACATAAGTTCTCTACTTATATCTAAAATATTATAAAAAAATATTATCATTTTATTGTGGTAAGGGTGGTTAGATAGACACCTACTTCTTATTTTTTCACTGAAATTCAAGTACTACTGCATTGAGATTTCAAATTTTTGCCAAATAGATTTTTTTTTTAAATAAACCTAGTAGTTTAGAAACTACATTCAATTTGCTACAAATTATATTCTTACATATTTTTGAAATAATATAGATAACTTATTCAAATTTTTATGTCAAGTTGCCTAACTCTGATTTTTCTAAATTTTTTGCCACTTAAGGGCCTATTTTTTCCATGATGCTCCTACACATACCCTCATTCTAGATCAATTCATCATAGATAATCATTTGATCAAGTTCTCTTCTTGCTCATGGTGCACCACTTTCTTATTCATGTGGCTGGAATTCTTCATGGTTGATCCTTTGAAGTGTGGCTAGCTTCATTCGGGTTACTGTTCATATTTCCAACATGGTATTAGAGCTTAGGCCATAAGAGATCCTTCTCATTTCAAGAAGTTGAGTTGAGGAGATCATCATAGGTTGGAGGGTTTTCTTGAAGGGATAGTTTTTCTCATCTAGGAGGAAACTAATTTTTGAGGCACTTTGGGTTAGATTTGACCCTGTCATTGTGTTCAGAAAGTCTGAAAACCTAAGGATCGCCTTCCCATTCAACAAAATTTGACTTCGTCATCCAAAATTTTTTAGAGATTTTTCTGCAACTATATCGATGGGAAAAGGTACGGATCATACAACTATTGGAAAAAAAAATTCCTCCCCTCCCTATTGTAAAAAACATATTCTCCTATAGTCAACATATTATATTTGCAAGTTCAAAAACTATTTACTATTTGGGCTATTTTTCTAAAGTTTACAGAAAAAATAATTCAAGGGTTGATATTAATATTTGTTAGCATTAATATATTTTGGTTTCATTAATTTTAATTTTTGTGGGCATAATATATTTTTGGTGGTTGAAGCATTTTATAAAGCCGGCTTTTATTAAAGGGGGGTTTTAATTTATATCTATCGAGATACATTTTTAAAAGGGGGTTTTGGAAATATTTTATGCCACATATATTTGAGATTTTTAAATGTCTAAATAGCATAGAACAATGTCCATTTTAATTCACAGTCTACAAATTTATCTTGTCGAAAGCATTAATTTTAGAGGGTTTCATTTTTTAGACTAGATTGACTCCTGCTAACCAAGTCTCTGACCCGTTTAAGCCACCGGAAGCCCCTCACCTCCAACCATCAAAATATTCTTACTAGCCACCATTGTATTCTACTATTGGGTGGTCAATTGTTGGCAGAGCCAATAGAGCAGTACCATCACCTTCCTCCGCCTCGCCACCAATGGCAGTGGTGTCTTTTATTTTTTCCGCTCACAGACCTATAGGCATATCAATGATTGCTCACTAGTCTCGAGGGGCCTTTTTCTTCCATGATGCTTATTTTTTGTACCTATTTAGCCTGCAACCCCAAATTGGCAATTTTTTTCAATAGAGTGTAACTTTTCACCAGGATATCAGATTTCTACAAATAAGATATTGCTAGAAATCTAGTTTCATGTACTTCACATCTGTGTAGAGTATTTTACCATTTTTTTTATGAGTATGAATTATATGCATTTGAAGTCAATGCTTCCATTTGGACACCTAAGCTCATAAATTTTCACCATTTTGTTAGATTTTGGAGATTCCAACGACATTGTAAAGGTGATTCAAAGTTCTATCATTCAGTCCATCCACCTTTTTTAGATTTAGCCCTAGGTACATCTATCAAGTTTTTGCAATTTATGGAATTTTCTTGATATATTGGACATACTACAATTTGGAAGTTTGTTTTCATTGGAGGCTTTATTTTCACTTGTGCATCATATTTGGGAGTTTCTATTTGATATTGAAGGTTAATGTCTTTGTAATATTGGATATTTGTCATAGTTTTTTATGTGGCTTTCAATTAATCCTTCACTGATAATGTTGAGAAGGGGAAACTATAGACAATGGAGATATTTCATCATAAACCATCTTCAATCACTTCAATTGTTGCCACATTTGTATGGTTTAGTTCCCCCTCCTAATAAAGATATCCAAAAAAATTCTTGGAATTGCAAAAGGTAGATATCTTAGAGGTTATTGCAATGCATGTTGATGATGATGTTTTGAAAGTTATTGATCATTTTGATTGTCCTCATATTATTTGGACTAAGATTTGGGAGATATATAGAGATCCTGAAACTCCACCATTACTCGATGATCATGATTCAAAATACATCATGTACCTCTTCATTCTTTAGATAGGATACCCTATAATGTTATTGCTATCACGAAGCTTACAAATTTAGAATGCTTTGAATCTTCAAATGAGGATGTCAAGGGTTTAATAGATGCTTCTTCTCCATCAGAGATAGATGATGTACCTTCACCTTTAGTGATTCCTTTTCCAAAGTCATTGATTGAGGATTCCATCATTTCTATTCATCATGACATAATCAATTTTCCAAACTTGATAGTACAGGATGGCTTTATTTCAAGTATTGTAGACTTGGCTACTTCTATGTAGCTTTGGAGGACATTCTTAAGGGGATATCTCTCCTCTATGTAGATTCTACTTTGGAGGGTATTCTTGAGTCTCCTCATTCTATTGTTTTGATCGTGATTGGGGATCTTGATCTTGGTGAGACTACCTTGGAGGCATTTGATTCCGTCTCAGATATTTCATATATGAGGCTTTGTCCCTCTCATTTCTTCATGGAGTTGGAGTTTCTTCAGTATATATCATTGGATTTTCTTCTTCCTAGTGGGAGACATGTGGTTTGTCATCACTAGACATTCTTTTGGTTCAGACTTCTTTTAGTGGTTTTGAGGACACTTCATTTAGGGGACAATCTAGTCTCCATCTATTCATTTAATGGAAGGATTATTGTATTGCATTCTTTGCATCTTGTTCAACATCAGTTTTCACATAACCTAGTTTGTCACCTTCTTCATTGATTGGGAAAGTACCTTATTTGATTTTGACATCTTCATCTTCCTTAGGAAAGGAGACACGAGCAATTTTCAGAGACATCATCATCATACAAATTCATACTTCCTTTCTTCAATTCCTATCTAGAATGGGAAGCGTCCCTTCATTTGTACTTTTTTTTGTTTCTTTTGAAAGGGAGACAAGCTTTTTATCGACATTGGATTATTTTTTGTCTTCAAGAACTTATCATTTTTGTAGGTGATTAAATATTGTGGGGGAGCTATATAGTTTCTCTATTTCCCTTTTATGTGGGGGCTATTGATTTTTGCACTCTTATGATAGATGTAGCTCTTAGGGATTATTGATGTTGAGACCTCCATACATCACTTCCATTACGTATACATGATTAGCATTAGATTTTTCATTATATCTCTTTTTTGGGGAGGAGTATTATCCCATGAGGTTTTCTCTTTTTCTCCATTTGTAAGAGATTGCAATTGCATTGTACATGGGTACCTAACATGGCCTTGTATCTACGACTCATTATTGCATCATTTGCATCATAACTACACTCCCAAGTTGCACTTATGTGGGGGTGTTAGTGTGAATGAGTTATTTCCTAACGAGATATTAGTGAGGACCTATTCACATCATTAATAAGTTTACTTAGGAGTTAGTTTCCTAGGTTTCATTCTAGAAACTAGTATTTAATGAGACCATATCACATTAATAGGCATGCAGTTATCTAGGCATTTAATATTTATCTCATGCATTTATAATTATGCATTAGGCATGTTTAATGTTTGCAACTAAAGTGGTTATCCAACTACCTCTCACCTTTCCTATATAGGGAAGGCTCTTGTACATTTGTAAATAATTCTTGATAAATTTATCATAGATCATCATTTGATCAAGTTCTCTTCTTGATCATGATGCATCACTTTCTTGTTCATGTGGATGGTATCTTCATCGTTGATCCTTTGAAGTGTGGCCAACTTCAATTGGGTTATTCTTCATATTTCCAACCTCTAGGACACACAATTTCCAAGATGTTTAAATTAATGTTAGGATTTGTTTAATATAGGTTCCCCTTTAAGAAAAAAGGAATAACGAGGCTTTGGAATACATAATTTAGGAAATTAGAAGATTAATTAAGTCTAATTAATTAAGGGGATGCAAACATAGTGTGAAAATGTAATGGAGTACATTCTTCTACACTACACAAGCTAGGAATGTGTATTGTAATAAATGAAGCGGTGATGGTATCTAAGGAAACAAATGAATCTATGTGTTTATGGTATCAATGATTGGGTCATATGAGTGAGAAATGGATGAATTTATTGATAAAATATAAGTTACTTCAAAATCAAAAGTTTTTAAATTTGAATTTATGCTTGAGCATTATGTTTATGGGAAGTAATCTAGACAAAAGTTCAAAGAAGGTAGTCATACACATAAGGGTATTCTATATTATATTCATTTAGATGTTTGGAGGCCATCCCCTATAGTTTCTTTTGGAGGATCATTTCATTTCGTGACATTTATAGATGACTACTCTAGAAAGTTGTGGGTCTATATTCTTAAAAGTAAAGTTAATGTGTTCAGTGTATTTGAGAAATTTAGAGTTATGGTTGAAAAAAGAATTGGTAGATCAATCAAGTGTTTATGAATAGATAATGGAGGTGAGTTCACATCTTTGGAATTTAAAAATTATTGTAAGGAAGTTGGGATCAAAACAAATAAAACCATTGTTTACACTCCTTAGCAAAATGGTGTTGTTGAACTCTTGAATAAGACTTTTATTGAGAGAGCAAGAAGCATGCTCAATAATACAAAGTCGCAACAAGTGTTGTGGGAAAAATTAGTCTTAATAGCTTTTTATCTGGTAAATCAGTCACCTTTAGTTATAATAGATTGTAATATTACTGAAGAGGTATGGACAATTCATTCTTGTGATTATTCAAATCTTATTTTTGCTATTGTGATGCATATGCTCTTACTTGAAAAGATATGCATTCTAAATTGGACTCAAATCCAAGAAATATATCTTTGTTGGCTATGGTGATGGAATTAAGGGATGTATATTATGAGTTCCTACTACCCACAAAGTCATTATTAGTAGAGATGTGTAATGCCCTACCATGCAACCCTAGAGGAAGTTGCAATTTACAACTCAAACGTACTATTTTTTTTTGTTTAAGTAAAAATAACATGCAAGATCACTATCCATTTCCAACAACCTCTAAGGTTAAAAGACTGAGATTACTTAAAACCCAATCAAGAAACATGAAGTAAAATATAACATTTAATTACTTAACAAATTAAATACGCATACATTCCATACATGATCAAATTACAAAAAAGGCATAAGAAATACCACATGTTCCCAATAATAATCTTTACAATATGATTACAACCCTCATTCTCCAAATGAGATAATTCCAATATACAAGGTTACAAATTACATCTTCCACCTCGATACAAAGAGGGGTAATAAAATTACAATATTAAATGAAAAGAATAAGGTATGAAGGTACAGGATCCCACGAGCTCTTCAACTAAAAATCTCATCCACATGAACAAGAAGACGACCCAACAGAATTAAGGTGCACGTTCCACCCAACCATGTGATACCCAAAGGCTCACCCCCCATGCTAGGAGATAGTAACAAGGATTCCTAGGCAAGACTGTCTACCACTAGAAACAAGATAACTAACATTGACACAACCAATCACATGAACCATACAACCATAAGAATAACACAAGTACAACTCCAACATTACTGACATAGGTCACATTGCTTCCAGAAATAAAACAGATCAAGTATGATAAGAAGACCAAACTCATAAAACCAAATACCAACTGTTGTTGTAGAGAGAGTGTCATCACATAGCTCATCATGGGATATCCTCTGAGAATCTTCATAGGCTCCAGCCCCCACTATGGGTTATCCTGGTGGCCTCAACTGAATCCTAGAACCCATACTCATGCGGAATCAAATACCTCTTGTAAAGACAAGGTAGATGACCTTTCCATTCCAGGCCTTCCCGTCTCATCCCAAGTCTAGACGAGCCCTTGCATCCATGAGAAAGGCTCAATTATCTTAATTAATGTGAAAAACTACCTAACTTCTAAGTACATTAATTTTAGTTATCACTTGATTAAACCACTTCTGAAGGTTTCCCAGTTTACCTCTTTGGGCTCTGGCCCCTATAGAAGCCACTCTTCTACCTAACAACATACCAAACAAAACCAATCACCATGGGAATCCCAAGTGCATACCAACAAGATAGAATCACTCCAACTCTAGGAGGAACACATAATGAAAACTCACTCCAAACACTGGAGACAACAAAGTCAAAACCCTCTCCAAACACTAGAGGCAACAAAACACATAATCCACTCCTTCCAAAGGAGGCACAAATCATATAATCCATTCCTAAACCAAAGGAGACACAACCATCCCTGTTCGTGAAAACCAGATAAAACAACAGAAAACGGCTATACACATTACCCAAGACAAAACCAAGGTTGCCTAACATTTTATGACACCCATGAAATCAAAAGACAACTCAATCCAGAAGACTTTAGAACATAAACTATATTTGCACATCGACACGAAAGAGGGAGATTACATAAAGGAAATCAATTTGACAATTTAATCAGCTACTTTAGGATTTCCTAAATCCAAGTCAAACAATGACATAATGTATATAACCAAGTACAAATAATTAAAATTGTTTGCACTACTCAGAGTAATTAAAATTATGTTTGCACAATTGAAGAATTTAAACTAATATTTTATCTCCCTATTTCCCAAATATACAAAATAATAAAAGTCCACTATTAAAATAAAAAGCATTTGATTATACAATCCACTAAATTTCAACTATGATAGGGAAATAATCAACTTAGAATTAACTATATTTAAATACCCATATATATTAAATATATATATACAAAAGTATATACATGATGTATATACAAACATATATATTTGTATTTAAATATTTCTATTACACTCAACCAATTAAATTATTTAAAAATACATAAGACATATATACATTACATATATATATGCATAAATGCACACTATATATACATAATATATATATATAAATAATTAATTATTAAAACAAATATTATTTAAGTATTAAAATATTATATATATACTTATAATATATATATATTTATAATATTAAAATAAAAAAAATAAAAAAAACACTTATAAAAGAAAAACGAATTTAAAACTTTAAATCATAAATAAAATAAAAACCAAAGTCAAAACGTGGTGGGCGCAGCCCCTCCCAAAAGGGAGAGGTTGGCTGCCCACACAACGTCCCTCATATGGGGGTGTTGTGTGGGCAACGTCGCTGCCTATAGGCAGCGGCACTACTTCCACACTGTGCCTCCCATATGGGGGGCACTATGGGAGCAGGGCCTCCCCTCCCTCCAAACACTTTTAATATATATATTTTTTATATATAAAAACTGCCAATGAAAAAAATAGAACAGGGCATACCCTATCATAGGAAATTTTCCTGTGTAATTTAAAAAAAAAATCAAGAATTATTTCCCCAAAAAAATAAAAATAAAATAATAGTATATTTATAAATATACTTGTGTGTATATATTTATATATAATAGAATATATATATATATATACACAGGTATATTTCTAAATATATATACCCAGAATCTCCATTTTTAGTCAAACTGTGCAAATGCACAACAAAATTTTGCAATGAAATTAAAATTATCAATACAACTTCTGGGTTTTTAGTTTTCAGTTTGAAAAGAGATTTTATTTTGGTTTTCCTTCAATTTTTCATTGTTTAATTCTTTTTTTGGTTTTCTTTCCTAAATCCAATAGCAGTTTGCAAGTTTTGAAATCATTTCACCTGGGTTTTCATTGAATCTAAATAGCATTTCTAAATTTAAAACTCTTTCAAAATGAAACAAGAAAAAACAAAAACAAAGAAGAACCTGGTGTTTTCTCCTAAAGCTTGAAAACTTGACAATGGTGATTCCAAATCTTTCCTTCAAAATCCAAATCTAGCCACAACAAAACTCTCCACCAAAATTCTAAATTCCAATAATATGAAATTGAAAATGCCCAAATAGAGTTTTCCCCAAATTTTTGGTCAAACCCCTAAAATATCGCACCCACTAAATTTATTGAAAATTTGGAGGATATTTCCATTTTTAAAATTTAAAATCAATTTAATTTCCAAATGGAATATCATGCACTTAAAATAAATTTCTTTTTGCAAAAAGAATTCAAAATTTTATAAGGGAATTCTTTTTCAAATTTATTTCCAAAAAGTGAAATTTAAAGTATATCTATATTTTTTTTATTTAAATCAAAATATCACATTATGCCAAACAACTAATTTGATTAAATTTATCCCCATTACTTAATTAGTCAATAAAATATATCTAATTCAAGATTAGATTATTTTATTAATTAAATTAAATTAATTAATAAATAACTACTTTTCTCACATTACAAATCGATACAATCAATCATCATTTTTAGCTTCAAAAGCCATTTAATAACCTTAATAAAATTAAATTAAATAAATAACCAAAGAGGAATGAACCAAATTAAAACTGCTAAACCCGACGACAATTCGACGATAAACTATGACTAGGGTGATGACTTGGCACGGAAAACCTAGCTACTATCTCCCAATCGATTACTATTGGTCAATGGACATGCTCAAACCTGTGAAATCAAGTGGAGTTGATGTCCTATACCTATCAACCTGCAAACAAATAGCATATCGAACATGCATATATATAACATAATAAACACACCAAGAAGGGGAGATCACAGAATCGTAGGGCACTCGCAAGCAAGTGATACAATCCTGTCCCCTTCACTAATACAGACTTTCTAATTGACGAGTCTAACATCATCAATATAATCAAAATCATAAAGCATCGTTAATTCAAATATATGCTAAGCTAATCCAAAACATGCCATAATGATAACATCAGAATAAAATACCATCATATCCAAATACAACATTCACATCGCTTAACAATCAGCGATCAAGTAGTAACCAAGTACCAAAGTCAAAGTGCTAACAGAAATAAAGAATAACATAGAAGAACACTGTCGATCAAAAGATCCAAAATGGAGGGGTGTTACATGTAGTATTTGATAAATATCCTCTCATAAAATTAGACATAGTAGAATTTGATTTGAAATATGAACAAGTACCTCAACATCAACAAATTTAATTAGAAACTCATCCATCTAGAAAAAATAGGGAGAAAGAAGAATCTTTTGAAAAAGAAGATGAGAATGCAAAGAATCTACAAGAAAATGTGAAAATTCCACAACTAGATCTAAGGAGATTTACATGGATCAAAAATCCACCTAAAAGGCATGATGACTATGTTTCATTTATTGCTTTGATTTATAATGATGAGGAACCTCTATTTTTATTAAGAAGTAGTGGATGGTACTAAAAAAATATAAATGGAAATAAGTAATAACAGAATAAATGGATGCCTTACAGAAGAATAAAACATGCGATTTGGTAGAATTCCAAAAGGGTAGGAAAGTTGATGGCTGCAAATGGGTCTTTAAATTGAAGAAGGGTGTTGGTGATAAAGTTGAAAGGTACAAAGCAAGACTGGTAGCAAAAGGGTATTCTCAAAAGGAAGGTATTGATTTTCATGAATTTTTTTCACTAGTTGTTAAGTTAGTTTCTATTTGGGTTGTTTTAAAACTTGTTGCTTTACTTGACCTAAAGTTGGAGTAATTAAATGTTAAAACAATGTTTTTACATGGTTATTTGGATGAGGAGACATATATGGAACAACAAAAAGGGTTTGTTCAAGATTGTAGTAGAAAATTTATTTGCAAAATGAAAAATTCATTATATGGCCTGAAGTAGTCTCCTAGGCAATGGTACAAGAAGTTTGATTCCTTCATGGTGAGCCAAAATTTTACGAGGAGTGATTATGACCATTATGTTCACTTTAAAATTTTGAGAAATGGTTTATTTATTGTCTTGGTATTATATGTTGAAATTATGCTTGTAGCAAGCAAAATAATAGTCAAGATCAATGGGTTAAAGACTTAGATGAATAGGAATTTTGATATGAAGGATCTAGGAGCAGGAAACAAAATTGGGCATGGAAATACATAGAGACAAGGAACATGGTAAGTTTTGGTTATTGCAACAAAAGTATGTGGAGAAGATCCTCATAAGATTCAGTATGAAGAATGTCAAAATAGTAAATATCCCTTTAGCTTCTCATTTTAAGCCTTCTTCAAGTTTGTCCTATTAATAAAGAAAAAAGGATTATATATCTTGTGTATCATATGCTAATGCAGTAGGAATTTTAATGTATGCGATGGTTTGTACAAGACCAAATATTTCACATGTAATTGATGTTGTTAGTAGATACATGGAAAAACCAAGAAAAGAGCTTTGGGTGGTAGTGAAATGGGTGCTTTGGTATCTTAGAGGAACAAGTGATTATTATATCACCTTTGATGGTTGTAGTGGTTCAACTTGTTATGTTGATTTAGATTTTGCAAGTGATTTGGAAAAAATAAGATCAACATTAGGTTATTTCTTTACTCTTGTAGGAGGAACTATTTGTTGGATGTCAAAGCTTCAAGAATGATGAGGGCGCAGCCCGAGACTAAAAAAAAATAACCCACAAACAAGAGAATAATTTTATTATTCAAAAAATGGAGTTTTTTACATGCAGAGGATCTCAAATCCCCAAGTTCTACAACACATGCAAGTTACAGAAAACTACAGAATAACCCTTTCGCAATATGCGAGCTTGTCCCTAAAAAGTTACCCAAAAATTAGAAACCCACCCATAAATAGAGCTCCTCTTTAGTTTGGAGCCAAAACAACATTCAAATTTGAGTTTAGGCGGTTTGGCACTAAAAATTTACAACATAAAGTTCGAATTTCAAAAGAGCATTTGCAATTGTATCTTCTAGAAAGTGCGCCAACTTCTCGGGGCCATAACTTTTGATCCGGGACTCTGATTCGTGAACCGTTTGAACCATTGGAAAGGTCACGAAGTCAATAAAGCGATCAAAATTTGCTATGCCAATTTTGGCAAGTTTCAAGGCTGATCAAGGAAATCTAAGTGCCCCAAATCTAACTCAGAAGATTTTCATGTGTAAATCTGGGAAACTAAAACTGCAATATCTTTCCACCCAGAATAGAAAATAAAAATCGTAAATTGGGAATTTCATTATGAAAAAAAGGGTATCAAAAAATGTAAAAACATCTGAAAAATGAGAAACTTGAAATTTAACTATTTTTTGGTGATGCAAGATTGCCCTTACACCACTGGATGCTCCTACATCAGACACCCAGGGTAATTTGAGAAGTGACCCCGTCACCTCTCAGATGGTGGAGGAGAAACCCAAATAGTCAACCTCTGACTTAGGCAACCAGGATGAATCTTCAATAGGCCTTCCTTTCCATTTCACCAGATATTCTTCATACTACCTGTTTCTGGTACTCCTTCCCACATGACTATCCAGGATTTCTTCAATCTCCTCCTTTTCTAAAGTAGATGCTGGAATCCCACACTATTCCATCGTTGGTACTTCCGCTGCACCACCTTCATGATACTCTATCAAATCTGAAACGTTGAACACATGGGAAACGTTGAATCCATCTGGCAACTCAACCTCATATGCATTCCTTGAATCATGCCTCTTCAAAATTTTACAGGGACCGAACTTCTTCATCTTCAATTTGTTATATGTTCCCACTGGGAACCTTTCTTTGCTCAAGTGGACCATCACTTCATCACCAATCTAAAACTCTTTATACCTCCTCTTCTAATCTACCTTAGCCTTATACTGCATATTCATCTTGTTAATATGTTCCCTTACCTTCTCATGTATATCCTTGATATGTTCTACAAAATCTTTAGCTTTAGCACTTATTTTCTTCTCTTGGTCCATCTTCCTCAATTCTGGAGCTGTTCTGGGGCTACCTCCATACACAATCTGGAATGGTGATCTACCAATGCTTCTGTTGACAGAATTTTTGTAAGAAAATTCTGCCTGGGGTAAGATCAAGTCCCATCCCTTGGGTTTATCTCCTACCAAACATCTCATTAGGTAACCCATACTCCTGTTAACAACCTCTGTCTGCCCATCTGTTTGTGGATGGTGTGCAGAACTGAACTTCAACTCTGTCTTCAGCTTCTTCCACAAGGTCCTCCAAAAGTACCCCACAAATTTGGTGTCACGATCTAAAACAATA
The DNA here is from genome assembly GCA_007258455.2 of Sequoia sempervirens. Taxonomy (NCBI): domain Eukaryota; kingdom Viridiplantae; phylum Streptophyta; class Pinopsida; order Cupressales; family Cupressaceae; genus Sequoia; species Sequoia sempervirens. Next base: position 491,830,840 of record VDFB02000017.1, read on the forward strand.
CTCTTTGGCAAACCATTTAGCCTCACCACCTCTTTGAAGAACAAATCGGCCAATGTGGGCTTGCATCATGGGTCTTCCGACATGGAATGAAATGTGCCATCTTCGAAAACCTGTCAACTACCACAAATACTGAATCATTCCCTCTTTGTGTCCTTGGGAAACCAAGAACAAAGTCCATACTTATATCCCCTCCCATGCCCCTCCTCGGTACAGGCAATGATATAGGGCCTATATTCTAGCTCACTCCTCTTTAGCCATCCTGGACATTCCAGCTTTGTAAATTTCTTCACATCTTGTGACAACTGAGGCCAATAATAATGCTCAATGATAATGGCAATGGTCTTATCCTAACCAAAATGTCCTGCCATTCCTCCACTATGCTTCTCCTTTATCAGGTTCTCCCTCATGGAGCTCCTCGGGATACACAATTGACTTCCCTTAAATAACATGCCATCCTGTATTATGAAATCCAGCCACCTTGTCCTATCCACTGTAATAGGTTCCTTGCAAGCTTTCAAGCCTCTACAAAATCGGGATCTTCGTATAGTGCCCTAAGTTCATTGAACCCAACCACTTCAATTTTGTATATTTTGAAAGATCTCTCAATTCTAGGGCAGTTCTTGGGTAGGCCATTCTAGAATAGCCTTCACCTTCTCTAGGTCCACCCTGAGACCTTCTAATCGGTGACAAATGAAACCCCAAGTACACTAACTCCTTCACAAAACTGCACTTCTTAGATTAATCAACAGTTTTTCTCTTTAACTTCAAAGGCTCTCCAAATATGCATCAGGGATGCTCATCCAATGTTCCTACTAAAAACTGTAAAATTATCATCTTTAAATACATAATAACAAACTTTCCAAATTCTCAAAATTCCTCGCTCATGAGTCAGTATAATGTGTTTGGTGCATTGGTTAGCCCAAAAAGGTAATAATGACTAACTACTCCTACGTCCTTCTTTGGTCTTTGAAGGCAGTCTTCCATTCATTTTCCCCTCTCTATCACAGATTTGTGATATCCACCTTCGTATCAATCTTTTGTAGAAGTATTGAGCTCCACCAAACACTCCATCGTGTCGCCCATCCTGGTAGGGGAAATCTATACTATTGTGCTATCTTGTTTATGGCTCAAGAATTCGCATCATCCTCTACTCCCTCATCTCTTTGGTGCTAGTACCGCAAGTACCGCGACATGGACTCAAACCCTCCTCAGACAAACCCTTTCTCAACAACTTTGAACTTGTCTCCGCTAACTCCTCATTTTTTGCTTGAGTCATTCTATGAGCTACCTTATTTGGTAAACTGGTTCTAGGAATCAAGTCAATTTGATGATTGATCTTCCTTATTGGTGGTAAAGCTCAGGTACATTATCAGAAACAATATCCTGAAACTCATCCAACATCCCAGAAACTTCTTTTGGAACCTTCTCACTATCCTCCTTACTCACTCTAAGAATCAATGCATAACACACATGCTCATGCTTCATACCTTCTAAAAATTTTCTTCCATCTACATAACAAATTCTAGCACTACTGCATACCTTTTCTTCGGTCTCCTTCAGGGGTTTCAACTTGTGACGAACCCCATCCTTTGTCAAGGAATAAGTGTTTGCATGGCTATCATGTATAGCTCAC
>VDFB02000017.1:491832572-491855261 GCA_007258455.2 Sequoia sempervirens
TCTCAACTCATCTCAAGCCCATACAAGCACTTGAGCCATGAGTGAGGCATTCACTTATATCTTGTTAATGTGTGATTCTATCCAAAACCCCTAATTAAATATTAATGTCTTCACTTGATTAATAAACTTCCAATGAGTTACCCTGGGACCTCTTCCGGGTCCCGACCCCCATTGAAAGCCACTCCCCCTATGAGCAACAAAACTCAAAAGACACTATCAAGGTAAGCCCCCATGCACAACATATAAAGCCACATGATAAATTGCATTAAGCAAGGCATACACCATCTCACTATAGGAATTGTAAAAGTAACAAAAACCACATTCAAATGCAAGGCTCAAGGCACATAAAAACAATCCAAGTGCAAGAACAACCATCATCAAAGTACTAGACAGAATCATAAAACCACCTGCTTTCAGGTGAAACAACATTAAACTCAATATATACAACGGGCTTGATATGGGTTACCCAAGGTGATCCTCCTAGGTCGCCGAACCCCCATACCAACTCTTGCAAGAAGAAGCCATAGACCCCCCTATCCTCTAGAAGACTAAATCACTAACATAGTAGTTTTCCCATGGCAAGATCAACAAGATCTCAAAAGACTAAAGTTAAACCACAATTTACAAATCAACAAGTGATGACCTCACAACAAGAACTTCATCTCAAGCAATAACCAACATAATCCACCACAATTGCCAACGACAATGTCAAACAACAATACATCATGATTATACCTCAACAAGTATTCACAACAACTTGGAACTCACTTTTCAAGAAAACCCACAATATCAAGTAAACATAAAGACATCCCTCCCACATGTATACTACTAAGTCATCAACCAATAATTCAAAGTTGTATAAGTTAAACAACCTATCAATCTCTTCAACAACTTACTTAAATTAAAGGCTATATATCACAAATAACAATCTACTTTTTCTAATCCAAACATTAAACTAACATTTTAACAAAAAAAATCTCTATATCCTTAAACACGTATGAGTAAATACATAGATATCTTTCTATGTATGAATTTATATAAATATCTATGGATGTAACTTGGTATATAATCAAATAAGACTTTGTTTCATCTAGCTTAAAACAATTTATGTTAAATTCAGACATATGGATGTATATACATATATACAATTCTAATCATTATTGAAAGCCATATTATCAATTTTTATTATAATTAATTTTCATGGACACAACATCGTATTAATATATTATTGTTCACTTGCACACAATTTGATGCAGTCCAAAATTAAGAACCCTATGAAGAAAAACTAATCCTAACAACCACATGCACAGTCTCTAACAACCATCAATGACCCTATCATGTCAGTAGTAGAAGAAAGAAAATGTATATCATAAATTTTACAATGAACTAAACCAAAGAAAACTTGATGCTAGAGTTTACTGCTGATTCAACGTATTTCTAAGGTAACAAGGTAAGGTATACACTCACATCCAACGACCTAAGTATAGGTTCAACGTGGCTATAGTCAGATTATCTACGTATTCACAGTGATCTTATAAGTTTCAAACAGAATGGTGAACATAGTATGGAGTTCATACAATTTCCTATGCATGAAGACATATACACCATTCGGTCTGAATGAGAGTAATTATATCATACTTACTATCGAATTCACTAATACATTTTTAATGAAAATATCTCATTTGGTTTAACCATAAATGAAGACAGTAGTTTTAGTTTTAGTGCAGCAACTGCGATAGATTGTCAATAAAATCAAGGAAGTTATTCAAATATTTAAACTCTTTATTAAGTTCAAGTGTCATTTATCGACCCATGACTAAATTAGAGGATTATTTAAATCTATAGCACCTACCATGTTCTAAGGATAGGTTGTAAATAGGATCAGAGAACATATCTATTTTCAAGTACAACAGATGTGATAGGGTTGCCAAAGTAAACAAGAAGGCTATTTATACCCTTAGTCTCTATGTTTAAGTGTTATTGCTACGTTGACAATGAAATCGAGAAATTATTTAAACCTTTAAACTTCCTATTAAGTTCAAGTGCGCGGCTGAGACAGGTTGCCAAGTATATTAGAAAGTGAATATTGGAATTTGGAAATATCGCCATCTACTTGCATTATTATCAAATCCCAAATTTTATCCACAGGACAATGCTTGAACTGTTAGACAAAATGACTCAAAGCGACGTTACCTCAAGGAAAAGTATAATCACAGGAAAAGCACAACATCAATTTGTTGAAGTGGCTTAAGAAACTTTCAAGAAAAAGCAATTGGAAGAGGTAAACCAAATACCACAACTTTTACAACAACCTCGTTGTTCCAAATGGGGCTTTGGAATAGGGTAAGAATGTTCATCAAGCATGAAGGGTAGAGGATTTTCACAAAACTTGAAAATATACAAGTTACGGTAGACATGTATGCAAATGTGTAAGCATAGAAAGGACATGCAAACTACCTCACACACATTCTTAGAAGAAAAGTGGTCTCGTGTCCTGCAATGAATGCATTAAATACAAAAAAATGGATTTGCAGAGAGGGCTTAAGAAACTTACATGCAAAGGCAATGTGCAGACGGAAACCCCCTTCTCCTCCATTCGCTGCCCTGCTCTTCCTTCATTCCCATCTTGTTCCATATATCGTTGTCTCCCCAAAGAAAGTATTGGAGATGTTTTTTTTATTTCATGCATCCCCATAATCATTGACAACAGACCCCTCAGAAAATGATTTCGATCTTTCCTCTTCCTTCCTCCTCACCGAAAAGCTAGTCCGATGCATGCAAAACGTAACAGACTAGTCGCCAAGAGAACAATCAGTTACCAAGCATTCAATTAGAACAAATCTGTTAAAAAGCATCCAATGCATGTTCTCCTTCAGATACATGTCACTTTTCCTATCAATCTTTTCCTCTATCCTTTCCTGCCAAATAAATACAACTATCTCCAGAGCATTGATGAGAAGAATAGTGGATCGATTCACATGTAGGCAGCGTGTCTTTAGTGTCAAGATATTTTACATGCAGTCTAATAATTTCTCCAAATGAAAGCTCCACTTCCCACGTTTCTCTCCATTAAAAGTGTAACCGCTTCATTGACTTTATCCACCCGCAATTGTTTACATCGTGTTGGCTTATAACACTTATTTTTATTAATTTCATAACTCAATGCAAAATAGCAATTTAAATTATAATTATTTTACCACTTATTATTTATTGTTTTTGTTTTTATTTAATACGTTTCAAGCAAGCAACATTATAAAGCCCCTTAAATTTAAACACTCCAAAACACAATTAATCAAACAACATACCAATCAATACTCGACTTCACAGCGGGTCGGTAAGCAACTCAAGGACAACACAAATGGAGGGTCATTACAAGGAATATTTCTAGAAGTCTTTATTGTCACTTAGATCTTGTCTTATGAAATTTGATTCTTGAGTCTTTGATCATTTAATATTAGTTGAGTTAGTTGTCTCAGGTTATAGGATTAAGACACTTGTAATGATCTTATCGAATCTTATCCCTCACTTTGTCTTTTTAAGCAAGGCTCTTTCACATTCATAATATATCATATAAAGAAATCTATTAATTTTCCATACTCTATTGTGGAAGGTTATCTTTTATTTTGTAGGTGATTCTTAGATGTGAGCTAATTTTTAGCTCCAACACAGTATTAGATATTTCAATCAACAAACTCTTTAGATTTGAGGGTTATTTTTCAAATGAGATATTTCTAAATTGAAGATCTTGGAGAATCTAGGAAAGTTGAGTATACTCTTCTCTTGCATCATATGATGACTTGGAGAATCAGAAAAAATTGAAAGAAACACCAAAGTTTTGGGGTTTCCTCTTTTTGGCTTTGTATTGCAAGTTCATTTTGGAGAATTTTGGGTTAAAAAAAACCCTTCTATTGAATCCAAGAAGGCCCAAAAACCTTCATTTTCATATCAAAATACTTCATATTTTGATGATTTTATTGGTGATTTTTTTTTTTAAAAATGGGCAACTATCTTAAATTTGATGGCCAAATGAAAATCATGGAGGATTATGTAAAATTTTATGGTTAAACAACCATCATACCAACACTCAACCTAGTCTAATAGCTTTTGGTTGCATTATGAAACCTACCTCTAGCTCATAGGGGGTTTAATTTTTGTCCCCTTAAGCCTTAATTAGGAAGTTTTTATGAAAAAAAATCCATAACTTTTTACTACTTGGAATCAAATTTTGGTGAAAGAGATATCATTAGAAAGATTGTTCTAAGCACTTTCGATTGATACATGTTTTATTATCAAATTTCATTACTAGAATATTTTATTACTATTTAAAGTTAAATACCCCATTTGGATCTCTAAGCTCATAATTTTTTTCCTAGATCTCAACTTTTCATGATTCTTGTAGTATCAGAAAGGTATTTAGGAGCTCTATTTTTGTGTCCATGTATTTTTTCCAGATTCAACCATAGGTAAATTTTTATTTAGATTTTGCAAATTCACATTGTAACTAATTACTTCGACATCTAGACACTTGGATTTTTTTTAATTTTTGGAAAGGATTCATTTGTAGTATAACTCATATTTGGGGGTTTATAATTACTATTGAAGGTTTTAGTCTTTGTAATTTTGGAGATCTCTGATAGTTCATTATGGGTTTTTGATTTCATCCTTCTTTGATCATCTTGAAAAGGAAAACTATAAACAATGGAGAGATGGCATTATAAAACATCTATGCTAGCTTCATATGTTTTCATATTTATATGGTCTTGTTCCCCTCTAGGTGTACACCCACTAAGAAATTTTCTTGGAATTGCAAAAGGGATCATGTCTTAGGATTTATTTATATGCATGTTGATGATGACACTTTTAATGATCTTGTTTGTTTTGAGTGTCCTCATACTACTTAAACTAAAATTTGGGAGATTTTGGAGATCTTAATACGCAATCATTCGTAGATGATCTTGTTTTAGTTTGTTTTCTATCTCTTCATATTTTAGACAAGATGCCCTATGACTATGACAAAATTTAGGAGTTTGATCATTCTTTGAAGTAATTTGAAAATTTAGAAGATGAGGATGAGGTTTATTAAGATGTTCCTTTGTGGTTTCTTCATTTTTCCCATTTGGATGTCCTACATTTGTTCTGTTATCACCTTGAGTTGTAATACCATATCGTCTTGCAAGTTTGATGGAGGAGCATATGTTGAGTATTGTGGGGTCGCAGATGAATTTTAAGTAGGACTTTGATATGATCTAGTGTTATATAGTTTGGATGGTGGTGTTTGATATTGTGAAGGTGATGGTGGTAGAGGTGTATATGCTCCTAACGTATTTGGATTGATGATGTTCTATTGATAATAGTACAATCTTGGTTTTTGTTGTTGTTGTTGTTGTTGTGCAAGCACTTGTTGTTATTGGGCATATTGTTGTGTTAGCAATGCTAGTTGTTGGGTGTGTTGTTGTTATTGAGCTTGTTGTTGTGTGACTAAGGCTTTTTGTTTTTTTGTCTGACTTATTGTTGTTGTTGGGCCACTAGGAGATTTTGTTGAGTTTTTTGTTGTTGTTGTTGTTGTTGTTGTGAAAATAAGGCTTGTTGTTGGGCTTACTGTTGTTTTTCTATGACTAGGGCTTGTTGTTGAGCTTTTTTTGTTGTTGTAAAGCTTGTTGATAAGCCTATTGTGATTGTTGGTAAGCATCTTGTGCTTGTTGCAAAACTAGAGCATTAGCTTGCTACTCTTGCAATATGAAAGCATTTTGATGTTGGGATGGATTTTGGGTGATCATGAGTTGTGGATTGATATGAGGTGGTTGCAAGTTGTTTTGTGCTATCATTCATTGTAATATTGTCGATTGGGAGGGAGGAATGTAGATTTGGGACCCTATTGATTTTGTATGATTTGGGGGACCAATGGTAAAGATGATGATGGTTCCCTTTGGTATTGCAATGCCAATGACACATTTTGACCTTGGATTAATTGATTAGGAGGGTTCCCTTATTGTGTTTGATGTGGGACCAAGGAATTATCTTGGTTGATGGGGTTTTTGATCAATGTGTTGATTTGATTTGGATTGATGATATATGGGTTTTATGTGGATGGTGGATTGAATTGGGGAGTTTAGGTAACCACTTGCTTTGATGTGTCAATGGGGTTGTTGGAACCACTTTTTAAGGGTTTCCCTTGTTTGAGGGTGTTAACTTTCCCTTGTTGTCCTATTTGAGGAACTTGGTTCACATTACCTTGTGTAACGTCAAGCATACTTGGGTTATTTGTGGTGATGGATGAAGATGGTTGTGCTTGAAATGTTGAGGATGTTGTGGTGTCATGGAATGTAAGTGGTTTACAAAATATTGGTGTACCATTGTGTTTTGGAGAAGGTTGGTGGTTAGTGGAATGGTCGTGTTATGAATAACCAAAATTGTGTTTGTTCCTAGACATTAAGTGAGACTAAGGTTGGTTCCTAGTCTAGTTGCAAGACTAGGTGTTAAGGGTTGACTTGGAACAAGGGATGGAGTTGGTTGAATCGTAGATGGATTCAAGCCTTGTGCCAAGGTTTGTGTGACAAAAGATAGGAGAATTGAAGCCACTTTCTCTAAAGCTTGACATTCTTGCTATACTCAAGGAGTTCTTCCTTAGTAAGCTTAAGTGGGTTGTTTGTGACGTCTTCTACCTCATATGGTCCCAATGGATCTTGGGGCTATTGTGAGGGGGTATAATGACTCCTTGGATCAAATTATTGTGGGTTTGGATCACTTGTGGTGGACAAGAATTTGTTTTTTTCCATGATTCTTTTGTGTTGTGACCTTGTTGTAACCATAGATTGTCAATCACCAATGGGAGAGTTATGTTGGGATTTGTAATGTTTAAACTCTCTAATTGACTCAAATTTTGGTCAAAGGGCCACTCTAAGTCATTTTGTACCAATGGTGTGAATGGGGGATGAAAAGGTGAATGATATGGAGAGTGATCTTTGCAAACTTTTGGGACAACACTTTTAGACAAAGAGATTTGATGTTTTGATGAAAGGTGTTAATGAACTTGTAAATCTTGAAGGTAGATTTGTGGATTTCAAGATAAATTTGTCCACAAAATGTGATAACCAACTCAAATAAGTTCATGGAAAAGGATCCATTTAACACACAACATAGCTAAGTTATTGGATTGGTTTGATGATGTCTAACTCAAAAAGATTTTTGGTGTGTCAAAAAGTTTATAAATTTTGGTGAAGTGAAGTGTGAAATATGGTAAAGGATGGATGAAATGTTTGACCCAAAAAGTTAACCTAAAATGAACCTTTACTTTGCAAGAAAAAGGTAGTGAAAAAAATGCTATACCTCTAAAGTGATCAAACCCTCAGGACTCAATGATTTTGGTAAAATAGAACTCAAATGATTTTGGAAATAGGACCCAATTATTTTGACAATAGAACTCAATAACTTTGGATAACGAAACTCAATGTTTTGGACAATAGAATTTGGACTCAATTTTTTGCAATGTTTTCCTTCTCTCAATTTTCTTGTTTTGGGGAGTCAATTTTGAACATGCATCCATCTGGCATGTTCATTTGATATAATGTTGGATTAATGAAGTTATTTTTATCACATGCAATACATTGCTTAAATTTCAAACTAAAATGTCTATGTCAGACACATCATTTATTTCACAACTTGTCCATTATGTGAAAATCATGAAGTTAGGGCCATAGTTACCTACGTTAACTTTGGAAAGTATGGACTTAGATATAATCCAAAATATTTAGAAGTCTGTAAGGGTAGAATCCTTAGGAAAAGCATCATTATCAAGAATTTTCAAAGGTCATCCATGCTTAAACTAAAAGTTTTGAAATTTTGAGAAACTTGTTGATGTTTGTTTGAAACATTTTCAAACCAAGAAAAGTATTTAACTAACTCTAACTCACAAGCAATCCTAGCTCAAGTGATACGTTCTTTTGATGGGCTTGCCTCATGCTTGTCATAGTAGAAGAGACAATTTTACATGCAATTGAGGAAAGAGTGTAGAGGTATGTTAAGAATTAAGTCTTAACCTCTACCCTTTAACCAAAAATTAGACATGGAAAGTAACTTCTTGGAATAAAAGTTCCAATGCACCACTTCAAAGAACTTATTGGATGGACAAGTTGGCCACTACAAACAAAGATTTTTAATGACCATATTCTGGATAAAATGGTGTCTATACATGCAACGATTCACTCAATTAAGAGGCCTCCCAACCCTAAAGGGTTTTTACCTATCTCATGAATACTAAGGGAGACATTCATTGGTATAGAGCATCCACACTAGATGGTTAATGAATTTGATCAAACCAATTATTTATATAGTGGACTGAAATGAAAGTACCGCTTGGGTCATTCCCTGTCACAAGTTGGGAGGTAGGCCCTCTAAAGGTAACACAAAGTGTGAAGCTTAAAATGATTTTCATCACCCAAGATTGCCAAAAGACACAAGGGGAGAGGATACACGATTCAAATATAAAGAATGTATACTTGTGTTGTAGTGCCCCTCCATTCTCACTGTAGATGTATAGGAAGTTTGACTTTGGAACTTGAAGATGAAGATGTATTGACTTGTGTTCAAGCTTTGTGGTTGCAATATGGGACATGCGCTTCTGTTAGTGCTTTGGTGAGTATGGTGTATATTGTCATGTTATTATTATTATGCAAAGATTTACTTGGATAGTTAAGTGATGCAGTAGTATGTTTGTTAGGATAAGTGGAAAGGGTGGCATCATACCATTGGATGTATGCTAGAGTTTATTTTCTAATGCTTTGGCTATTATGAACATGTGCTCTAAATTGTATGTTTGAGTGAATAGGTACTGGACTACCTCTCCACCTGAATTAGCAAGTCTGAGCATGTCTCTAATCCCAATGGTGGCCGAGGAGATAACATCTAGGCCCAAGTTATACCCTAACCTTAGCCATTGACCCCAATTAGGGACAATTGATTTAGTCTGTGACCACCTTTTTGGGTTGTCAAGAGACAATGCCCAATCTCCTTTACCCTATGATTAGAGTGTTGCATGTGTGTGAATTTTTCTATTGAGTTATGTGATTGTGTGACTCCAATGTCTAGCTTTGAGTGTGGATTCAATTCTAATGGTACTAAGTCCTTTGGTAAGTTAGGTCAATAACTGTTGTGACCATTCTCGTTATTTATGTTTTGATATGAATATCTCTTTTATGTGAGAAGTTATTTCATGGTTTATGCCTAGCCTTAGATGTAGATTATTTGAGTGAAGTTAGATATTGGGTCACTCATGTTAGTTGTTATTATGTAATTGTTATTAATAATATTATGATTATATGTATATTATGTTTTATGAAAATAAAGTTATTAATATTAACATATTTTAATGTTATTTATTAAATATTAAGGTTTATTAGTAAATATTTAAATATTACCATGTAAGCATATGTTATATTTATGCTTTGATTTACTATTTTGGTAGAGTGATTATTTTTAAGGAAGGTTTTTTTTATCTCTTATAATATTTTGAATTTATTTAGTGGGAAACCCTAAACAAATGAGTTAATTATGTGAGTTAATTTAATTATTTAATTTATTTTAATTATTTTTGTGATACCCCTCATGTTGTTATTACTCTTATGGATGGATTTTGTACTTGGTTGTGTGGGTGATCAGTTCACCATTTTGGTTGTGCATGGATTTATGGTTTGGTTGTTTTACTATACTAGATTTTACATATGTGGTTAGATGATACATTTTATGATGATCATGTTACATGACTATTTTGTGGTGTTCTTTAATAGTATATTTATAGTGATGTTGTGAGTTTTATGCTGTTATAATGTTTTGTGTGTTTGCTAGTGCGTCTTGTTGAAAGGATGGAGTGGCATCACTTGCTTGCAAGTGCCCTGCTACCCTATGATTACCTTTCACAGTGTATTTGCTATGGTGATTTACATGCTTCATGACATTCATTCTATGCAGGATGCAGGTACTGGACATTGACTCCACCTGCTTATCAGGTTTGAGCATGTCTCATTAACTCAACGTGATTGATGTTAAAAAAGAGTGGTTAGGAAAGAATTCTTGTCCCAAGTTCATCTTCTGTGAGTCTATTGTTGTCTTTGTTTCAATTCGTCCTTGTATGTAAATGTGTTAGTGTCAATTAATATTTTAGTTTGGGATTTAATTAATTTTAGTTAAGTGTGATTTAACTGATTTTGGGTATGTGTGATCAATTAATATACTTAATTGATAGAGTTATTAAAGTTAATTATAGTTAAGTTGATTATGTAATATTATTGTTTAAAAAGATTATTTAAATAAAATATATGTTACTTTGTTGTCATTTAGAATGCTAAATTCGCTATTGCATTTTTGAGTTAATTAAAATAGCTTCTAAAGCTATATTATTATTAGTAGAAAAAAATAAAAATAAAATAAAATATAATTTTTATTTTTTTTAAATTGATTTTAAACTTATTAAATTCTTTTATTGATGGTTTATGGGAAGTAGTGGGAAATTAAAGAATTTTTGTTATTCTCTGAAAGAATATGGGCATGGGGAAACAAAAATTTGTTTACGGAGAATTTTTGGGCTGCGAACAGTGGGTAGCTTTGGGTGTGGGTTTTGGATTTCTGGTTGACTGGGAAAGCTGCATAGCTGGGGCACAAATTTTGCTTCTACAACCTACAAGAAACATGTTCCTTTTTATTTTGTTTCTTCATTTTTTGGTTTGAATGCTTTTATGATTTAAAAAGGTTATTTGTTTGAGAAGAGGGGAATTGTCTGTACCCTTTGTGAAAGTTAGGAAAAATTCTATGTAGAAAATAGCATCCCCGGCTACAGAAATCTACCGTTAAAATTTTGTTACCTTTGTAGGAAAATTTATAGAGCAAAATTAGTGAACTCTGCGAAAAGGAATTATTTCTTGAAACAATAACTCTGAAAGACACAGTAGAAATCTCTGATTGAACTAAGGAAATTGAAAATAAAATCTCTGTGGATTTCTAAATAAAATTTGCTGATAAAACTCAGGAAATTAGAAAAGCTTCTGTGCAAGGGAAATTGGAAAAGAAAAAAAAAGAAAAAAAACTCAGAATATTAGAAAAAGCTTCTGTGCAATTTTTCTAAATACTACCTGTAGTTGAATATGGTGTTTTGTTTCCCTACTTATTCTATTTGTTTGAAAGGAAAAAATAAAATCCTCAGAAGAAACTCTATGCAAATGAACTTTACTGCTTCATATATATATATAATATACTCATATGTATATAAAATAAATATATTCTATTTTTTTTAATTATTATACTCAGACTTGAATCCATGGTATTTTCTATGTAAAATCCAAGATTATCCCGTCCGTATGATGATTTTATTTAAATTATTTAAAAAAATATATATATATATTAAGATGGGAGGAGGAGGGTCGGCATAGCCACACCTCCCCACACCCCTGGTGTTGGGTGCAACCCTGGTGGGGTTGTGCACAACCGAAGCTTAAATTAAATGAGTTTAAAATAAATAAACTTTTATTTGGTCTATATTTATATTTTAGTTTGGAAGTAATATTAAATTCAATATATATATATATATATATATATATATATATATATATATATATATATATATATATATATATATATATATATATATATATATATATAAGTATATATACAATATATATACATTTAATTAATCATTGGGATTTTTATATAAAATAAAATTATAAATAAATAAATATATATTTATTTATAAGAATTATACATACAAATACATTGGGTTAATTTCGGTAAAACATTATGTAAATTATCTAAATGATTTTAGGTTCTTACTAGTTTAATTTGTAGAGGGTATTCTAACAAATTTATTTGTTTGCTTTTAATTCAAAACTTATTTGGGTGTTTTCATTTAGTGAAATAAATTGAAGAAAATTAGTAGTTTGATTTTTTTTTTTGAAAGGGATTTCTTGTATAATGATAATTTAATCTGATTTGAGTATTTGTGTTATCAATCTATTTCTTGGTAGTGATTAAATAGTTAATTTATTTTCTTGAGTTCTTTATTTTGACTTTTGAGTTGGTTATCAACATGTGGGTCCCATAACTTAGTCAACCTATTATGGGAGATAGGGTTGTTGTTAAAAATTCTAGAGGTTTGGGAAATTGGTGTATAAAGTTATGAGGCTTTTATAGTGGATATTTGATTTCATTTCAGTTATGATTGTTATCTTGTGTTGCATCGTTTTGTTTAGTTAATTGAGTTATATGTTTATAGCGAGATGGTTTTTCCTCGCGATTGTTTCTATCCTATGTTTCGTGTACTTGAGGGTAAAATCCATTTGATTGAGATGTGTGTTGGGGGTTCTAGGGAGAGTTGCTCTACATGGGCACCAACGCACAAAGGGGTTGTCAGGATAACCCACATTAGAGTTAGTGTAAAAAGTGAAAACCTAACTAATTAATTAGGATATGGGTAGCTAAATACTAATAATATAATTATAGATTCCTTGTCTAGCTGTTAGGGCTTCCAAAGACTAAAGGTGTCTGGGAAGGCCATGGTGGGCATAATCATGATCTCATCTTTACGAGAAATGCATGATTCCGCATGAGTCACCCTATGGGGCGGTGCCTTGAGATAGGCAGTTAGGATAACCATAGATGGAGGCAACACCTTGTGATAGGATGTCAAGATAATCCATGAAGGCCATGCGATGACACTCTCCTCTAGCTTTCTCCTTAGTTGTTTTAACTAGAATCCTCTGGAAGTGGTTTATTATTATGACTTGGTGTATATTGTTGTCATGTTTTGTTAGTAGACTTTTGTTGTTATTTTTCCTATTTGTGTGATTTCTCTTTCCATGTTTGGAGTTGAGTTTTATGTGTTACCTTAGACATCCTTGGTCAAGAATCCTTTCTTAGCTACTCCTAGCATGGGGGTGGTTAGGTGGAATGTGCTTCGCATCCCGTTGGGTTCCCCATTTGGTAGTTGTTCCTTCAGTGCAAAGATTGTTGAGATAGATTGATCCAGAGTTATGTTCCTTCAAATGTAAATTTGTACCTTTGTCATACCTTGTAAATTGAAATGTAACTCTCCCATGTGTTGGGATGATTTATATTGTAACTTGGATAATTGTTTATTGAGATTTAATTTGTTGAATGATGTATTGTATAATCACACTTTGTAATTCAAACATTATTCATGGATGTAATTATACTTGATGTTGTATTATATTTGAGCAAATGAGTTCTATTTATTTCTAAGTTGAATGGCTTAGGAAATCTTGTATAGTATCCTTATGGTTCATTCTTCTCATAATGCTTATCGTTAATAAATGCTTATTTGAAAACTTATATTAGTGGAAACGGAAGTTAGATTAGTCAAAATTATTAATGGGTAGATAACGTAATGTCTCTTCGTGTACCCCAAGGGACTTAGGCGCTTAGTTTGTATTTGTAATTATGTTAGTTGCAATAGTTAACATAGTATTTTTACTATGTGTTTCAAAAAAAAATAAATTGTCGTGTACTTAGTTGTCCTTTGGGGTTTGCGCGACAGGGTGTTACAATTTTATTAGTAGGATGAGGATATGCACTTTAATTTAATATTTTAGTAATTTATTTTATGAGAAGATTTTATTTCCTTGTTTTATTTTGGAAAAAAGAGTCTTATTGGGAAAAAGAAAGAAAGTTGCTTTTATTTTTGTTTTTCTTTCTTTTTTGAATTTAATTAATTTTATTTATGAGAAAAAAAATAGGGAAAGAGAGTTTCACTTTTTGGCATGAAATTTTAGAGGATTTAAGAAAATAAAATAAAAAATAAAAGATTTTTTTTGGGAGTTTTTAAGGAGGGTGAGATTTTACATAGTTTTGGGGAGTGATTTAAAAAAAAAAAATTGGAGTGGTTTTGAATTGAAATTTGGAGGAGAGTAATTTAGAATTCAATTATGATTTGAGGGGAATAGATTATGTTGGAGAATTGTGGTTTTTGAAAAATTCTAAATTGGAGAGTCAAAAGTTAAAAATTTTTGGAGCTCGACATCGAAATCTCATCCATGTCAAACATTGGATCCAGGTTAGATTTTGAAATCTTTTGTTTAAATTTTCTTTTCGAAAGTAAGAATAATTTGATTGATTTATCTCTCTGATTCTTGAAAATAAATGATAGATACTTTTATTCTATGTGTGACTAAAATATTTATTTATTCTAGAATAAAAATAATACATGTTTATTGTCTCAGTTCTCTACCAATAAAATGGTCTGATTGTGTTGCCCATAATTCTATTTTTGCAAACTAGGTTTTTGATAATTTTAAAGGGTTTTTTCGTTTTGTTTTGTTTTAAATTATGTTCAAAAATATCAAAAACCCAGATCGTAGTTTTTGAGATATTGTTGAAACACAGTGCTGCTGTCAGACTGCTCCTTCATGACTGCAAATACTTTCTTGTTTCTCCCTGTAATTGAATCTAGCCAATGGAAGACTAGGATTTTAGATTTATAAGAATTTTAAAGTAGTTAAGTTAGTTAAAATTTTAATATTTTATATTTTGGAAAAGATCTGGTTGTTGGGTTTCTTATTTTGTCATTTGATTGTAATCAGGTATACTAAAAAGAGGTTTTTGTGGAAGTCGTTTGTTGTTTTACATTTTGTATTTTTTTAATCATTTTTGTTTAATTTTGTTCACGTTTCCAAGTAATCGAGGGCCAAATCTGAAATGGATTTTTGATTGATTTATATTTCAAGTTGATTTGAGTGTTTTATGGTTGTTTTATGGATGACAGATTTACTACTGTCAAGAGGAAAAATTAGTTCAGTTTTGAAGTTGTATAGGAGAAAATAGCTCTATCATTTTATTTGTATTTTATTGTATCATTTGTGTTTGAATGTTTTGTTGTATTTATGTTAATAATCTCTTCCTATTTGTGAAAACTTATGTTGAGGTTTTTGTACCGTATAAGGATCACTTATACCAAGGTTATGTATTGTTGGTCCTAATTATGAACTACTAAACTTGAAAATTGACTATTATGTTATAAGATCATGTAAATGATGTTATGTACTTCATTGTATGTGTTGTGGTATAATGATCAACTTTTGAGTTTCTTATCCATTTGTGTTATGTGATTGGTTCTCTAGAAGTATCTGAAAGTTTTTGTGGAAGTCCTTGTGGTTTTTAGTTGATTCTTGTCTTAGGTAGTCTCCTTTAGATGTTTTGTGTCAGCCACTTTTTGTATACATTGCTTGTGTGTGTGGGGGGCCTAGTGTTGTCTCCTAGCATGGAGTGAGTGGGCCTCAGGGTTCCACGTAGTAGGGTGGTATTTTCGAACCATCCATTGGGGTTTAGGCAGTGTAATTCATGCACAACATGGAGAGTCTTTCCTTTCACTTTATTCTATAGCTGAATTTATGTGCAGGTGATATTTCCATGAAAATTGTGTTCAATATGTATTATATATATATTCCTCTTAGATTAATATATCTTGTATATTGTAGCATTCTTGTAATGAAAATGTAAATAAGTCGATGTAACCTTGAAGATATATTTATTGTTGTTTATTATGTAATGAAAAGGTTAACATAAAAATGTTGTATTTTAGATTCATATAAACTTAATTTAGTAGTAGATGTGATATATTTTTATGTACCTATTTTATGGTGTTGATTAAGATTATGATCATATTAGCATAGTGTTAGATGAGGTTATTTATAATTAAGTTATGTTATCATATGCAATTTGATGTATGAGATTTAATTTACATTCAAAAAATTGATTAGATGTGACCTTAGTGTATCAAATGTATTTCTATAGGCTTAGTTGATGTAGGTGTATTGTAGTAGTGACATTAGGGGACCATGGTGGATAAGTGTGTAAGTGGACTATGCTTAATGTTTCTTTTAGGTCATAATGTGATTATGATATGATGTTAATGTAATGATGTCATACATATTAATTTGTTGAGTTGTATTAGTTAGTGTTACCTTAGTTTCTATTAAAAAAAAATTATTGGCATATTGTTGAAGGTCTTTTGTGTTAATCCATTAGGTCCCTTAGCGGGGTGTTACATGTGTGTTTCTATTCACCCAAGATCGCACCAAGTCAAGGGGAGTGGATACACACTACAAGTGCAATCAAGAAAAGCAAGCACTCATTCATTTTAACTTTGAAAAGCACAATGAGTTTGAATTTTAAGCACCAAATGGAAGTGTTTGATTATCTTGTTCAATTTTAAATTGATATTGCAAAATGAGGATGTGTGGGTCCAATTTTAACCAACTTTGAACAGAAATTTTAAACCTAATGGAAGTTTAGTTGTTCTAATAAAGCAAAACAACATGATGGGTAAAAATTCTCCCATAAGTGTCAAAACACTTTTAAAATAACTAAAACTAAGAAAAACAAAAAATAAAATTTTTCATTTTTTTGGTTTTTTCTATGTTCTAGTGTAAATTGCATTTTTGGAGGCCTTCAAAGTAGAGTTTGGGGTTGAAACTTGTGTCAGTCCTTAAAAATTGGCTGCAAATAGATTTGAATTTTGAGCAACGAGTAGAAAGTTATGACCGCAACAAGTTGGGGTAAATAATTTCCTATTTTTTCCCCAAATTTGCAAAACTAGTTAGCCTCAAAAATAAAAACAAAATGTCAGTGACATGCTAGAGAGCACATGGAATAAAAAATTTAAAGCACATGTCAAAACTAGGTCTCTATTTTGTTTACTAGTAAAAAGTGTTACTGAAATCAATTGCATCACTAAATTTCATCAAATGTGTAGCCATATCAGAAGTGCATCACTATATTGAAAAATCAAATGTGTTGCTTTGTAGTAAATAGTGACATCAATAGCATCACTATATCAAATGTGTTGCTATAGTGAAATTCATGATGTAAATAAAAATTAGTTCAATGTCGCTATTTAAAATATGTGATGATGAAATTAAATCACGTGTTGTTGAATTAATTGTGAATCATTGTATTTAAACCAAAGTAATTCGCTATATAGTGATGCGTTTGAGATGTGTCATTGAATCCATCAATAGGGTTGTTGTATCTCAAACACACTAAAATGAGAATCTAAAGATAAATTTGTCAGATTTGATCAGTATAGCCCTCCTTCTAGCACCAAAATGTGAACAATGTCACAGTGTAAACTAAATAAACCAGATCCATATAGATTTAAACCCTATTTAATCCTCTAAGCATTAATCCCAATAAGATATTCAATATCAAAAAAATAAAAAAGCCAATAAACTAACATGATAAAAACATGAAAGCTTGACAAATATCTATTTTATGACCTTGAATCTTATCCTATTGGAGGAGTGGTGTTGCATTGATGTGGAATGGTGACCCTTTCCCAATCCCTTGGATAGTATGAGCTTGTTTCAATCAGTTTTATTGAAGAAAATTGATGAAACCAATGAGAGATGAACAAAACATGATAAACCTAGTTTAACATGATGAATGCTAAGATGCTTGATGTAAGTGTATGCAAACCTATTCTATATGTGTACAAGATTCAAAGATGCAAGCCATAGATTCCAAAATATGCTAAATGAGTGCAAAATAAGTTACCATTGAAACCATTAGTGGATGCGTAAGTTAATTATGCATGAAAATTAATCTAAGATGCTTTTAAACATAAAACATGGATGCAAATGAGTGTGACTTTTAACAATATAGGTTTGATATCAAAAAATGGATCCCTTTTCAATAAATTCAAGTCTATTTATAGAATAGGTAATGAGAAATTGATGATTAAGATTTAAAGAATCAATCAATGGTCATGATGGAAAGAAGAGTGAGCACATGGATCAAAGATTCTGATCAATGGATGTGAATCAAAGATCACATGGATCAAGAAAAGATCAAGGGTTGAGAATGATTCAAACAAACACACTTTGTAACAACTTTGAAAGTTTGTTTGAAAGAAATTATTCCAATTTTGGAGCCAAATAGGAGAATATTCCAAATCCCTATGCAAGTGGATGGAGGAAAATTAGTAATTTAGTTAATGAAAACTAAATTTGAATGTACAAGATGGAGAATAATATGATATTCATTAAATTATTGATTTATTTAATGACAGGGGAATGCAAAATGATATTTAATCAAATAGTTTAGGGTTATTTAATTAAATAAGAGGACTCAGGGGTTAAATTAAATAATTTGATTTATTCAATTTAACAAGGTGAAATGTTAGTGTGAGAGGGGGTGAATTAACCCAATTAGGTCAATTAGATTAATAGATGAAAATGGTGCATTTAATTAAATAATTAGGATTATTTAATTAAACAAGCAAAAAGATGATGGGTTTTAGGACGAAATGATGTTAATATATCAGATTCAAGTGTGTATATCATGCAAGACATTTTTTTAAGTGTCTACAAGTGCATACAACCATTATTCATAATTATATATAACCTATTTTCACAATGAAATTTCTATTCACATAGAGAAAATAATAATAGTCTCATTTTAATGACTCTGTAACACAGAGATGAATATTAAAATATACATGTTATTCTACATTTATATCCATAGAGTAGGTCTTATCAATAATTCACATTATTTTATTCTCTTTTTCACATTGAAACATTCCTAACATCATTAACATTGCTATGCTTTTGTTTATATAGTATAAACTATAACATCATATGCATTAATACCTTTGTTTACATAGAAAGAATATTAATATCACTTACACATAATGTCTCAGTTTGTATAAAGAAATCAATAACATGATATTGATTATTATACCTCTATTATATATAGGGTTAAATGAGAATAAAGTTTACATCATAATTCCTCTATTATCTCAAAGAAAATAGTAACATAATATTCACTATAATGCCTATGTTATATACAAATAAAATAATAACATGATATATATTTATAATGGCTATGTTATACATAGAGAGAGTAATGATAATTTTTATACTCTAATGCTACTTCTATTCATAGGGTAAGTAATGAGAGTGTTTTCATTATAATTCATCTGTATCATTACAAAGTGAAAGATGTGAAAATTTACATTGTAATTCCTCTATCATACACAAAGTGAATGATATGAAATTTTACATTATAATGCCTCTATCATACATAGACCAAATGATAGGAAATTTTAAATTATAACTCCTTTTTGAATACATAGAGTGAACAATATGAAATTTTACATTATGCCTTTATTATTATAGAGAAGAAATAACATCATCATACCTTTGTTAATACAAAGAAGAAAAAGGTCAAAGCTATTAAGTTGATGATTATCTTTATACAAAATTAAAAAGTTTTGTGAACTTTTCATATTATCTAAGTTATCTAAGTTATCTAAAATATGAACCATAACTTGATAAATTTTTATACAAAGAGACATGTATATTATTTTTCCTATGTCATTAATAATTTAGGGTATTAATTCAAACGAGATAACTATATAGTTTCATAGAATTTTTAACTAGAAAAATAAATAATCATATCTTGTTCGACATTTAAACCATATAAGAAAACTACAATCTTTATCAAGGTAACTGAGTTTATCAATTCTACCAACCTTTTAAAATGAAAATATCAAAGGTATACTAATCTCACACTATTTCTTAAAGTTAAAACCTGATCTTCTACTTCCTTGTTCATCTTCCTCATTCTCTTCTTTTAACCTTCTTTTTCCTTCATGTTCTCCCCATTTTTTCTCCATTATTTTTTGCATGTTCCTCCATTTCTTTCCTTTCTCCTTCTTTCTTTCCACTCCCTATTTTCAATTGAGTCCATCTCCTTCTTCATTTAATTATTCCCATGCCTTCTCTAATTGAATTACCCCTTTCATTAAAGCTTGGTATTGGTTCTTTAATATTGGTAGCTAAGATTCCACATAGGTTGTCACCGCTTCAAATTTAAAACCACTTAAATAAATTTCTATGCACATAATAACCATTAATATATGTGCATTTAGATTTGAATAGATTCATTTGTCTATTATTTTATATTCCCATATATATAATCACTAATATCAATATTTAGTGGTATCAATATATTCTATGATGAATATAAATGTATATGTATATATTATATATAATAATATAATTATTCACATTCATATGTATAATCTATAAAAATATGTATATATGTATAAATATGTATCTATATGTAATTAAATAATTGGTCATATTCATATATGTATGTATGTATATGTGTATGTGTGCATATATACATTTAATAAAATTGTGAAACTAATTTAATAATTACATTTTATTGTTATTTAGAAATATTAACTATTTGTCCTCACCAAAAAATTAGATATTCTTATTCATTTAATAATAATAACCATGAACAATAATTTAATCACATTAGGTAACATAAACTTTAGATAATGACCTAATGGTGGAAAATTATGTTAAAGAAAATGTTACCTCAAAAAATTAGACATTCTTATCCAATAATTTAATCATGTAGATCTAATAATGTAAATTTATGATAAAAACAATAATTGGTTTCATAATGATTTAGACATGAAACAATATTGCAACTTAAGAAATGACTTTTAGTACACAAGAGTGTGAAAATTCTCAGTTCTCCGATGACCATGGCTTTTTGTAAGGCCCCACCATGCATGTGATTAGTAAAGTTGTAATCTATATTATGTGTTCCTAAATAGATGGCAAGATGTATTGTGGATGAAAATAGTGTGATTATTTGATAACATTCTTTTTTCATTCTAACATTTTACTTATGCTACCATGAAGGAGTTAGGAATCATAAATTGTGAATATGAGCTTAAATTGTAAATGAAATGGTTGCAAACTTAAACCTTATTCTAGTTACCAGAATAACATGATATATGATTGTTTCTTATGGTTTCATTGGTAATGTGCAGGAAAGGAAGAGTCAGTACAAGAAGGGAAGACCATTGAGTATTTCAAAAGACATCTTCTTATGGTCATGAATTTGACCCCCTTTCAAGGCTTAGAAGGAAATAAAGTTAACAAGTTGATATAAAAGGGATGATTTATATTTTGGGTTGAGAAGGTATTTATTTGTGTGCCAAGTGAGTTGTAAGTTGGGGGATAAGGTTTAGAAACCATTATCCAAGTTGAAACTCGGATAGGTCCTTAAATGGGTCTTTAAAGAGGGTGGTTGGTCAATTTCTTGGGTGGGGATGCAAAAATAAACCCCCTAGGGTCTATACCATAGTGGTAGGGGTCAAGTAGGCATAAAATAGTGCCCCTAGGACATGATTTGACCCTTGATAAGTCCTCATGATGGAGAGTGACGAGTTTTGAAGAGAGGATGGGATGGAAAGATAGAGGGGTTGTCCAAGTGCATGTTTCCTATTTAATAAGGAAAATACTCTCATTGATGGAGGTAGGTACACTTCACATCTCCCCACCTAAATTTGCAAGTTGTAACTCCTATATAATTTAGAGAGGAGGAATGAGTGGGGTGTTACCCACTTCTCCTTTTGGAGAACTTTAGAGAAGATGGTAGGAAGAATGAAAAGATGAGAGGAGTCCATTTAGAGAGGAGTGATCAAGATGGCTTGACTTGGAGAGGAAGGAAGAGCAAAAGAGTTAATTCCTCACCTAAAGAAAAGAGATAAGTTCTTCTTTACTTCTATTTCCCCTTCTTTTTATTGCTGTAAAAACAAAATGGTATGTTGTATATCATGTTTGAATCATATAGTAGAGAATCTAGATTCATGAAATTTGATGCTAGGTAATTCTTATTCCCTTGTAAACATTTGAAAAAAAACTCCATGCATCATCTTGGAGCTAAGATAATTCCTTGCTCGGGGGTATGGCTAGAGCCCATGAGGCTCCATGATGCCATTACAGTAGGGTGGAGAGCAAGCCTTACTCATTCGTATGCGTGATTCATTGTATCACTAAATATTGTTTGAAATGTTGGAGACTAATATTTTGTTGTAAAAAGATAAAAAAATAAATAAAGAGAAAATAAAAGTGTTTTGGAGATAGATGTGAGCTAATCCACCTTCACTTCCTCGTTTTTGTAACAATATTGTATTCTGCTTAAACCAATGTATGCCTTTCATTTTGTTGTGTTTTCGTAACAGTATTGTATTCTGATTAAACAAATGCATGCCTATCATTTGTAGTGGTTCTTAATAGTAAGGTTGAATCAAGGTAGGAACATTTCTGTATTCAAGCAAAATGTGCCTAAGACTATTTTGCTGTATATTGTTGCATCGAAAAAGTTCAGTTTTACTAGTCCTTGTATTCTCAGAATATGCAAATGAATGAAGTTGATTTAAATTGTGTGCGGTTGTGATATAAAATAGATTATTCTTAGAAGTGACTGCATTTAAGTTTCCTGATACAAAGAAAGAAAGAAGGTTTCTTCTATCATTTTTGGCTTACATGAGTGCAACTCGTTGAAGAGTAGATATGTTTGTTTCCTTATTCAAAAAATATATATGCATGTAAATATATGTTATTAATAAAAAAATAATAGACTTGTTTATTATGCATTTACCACAGTAATGGAATCAACTCAGGCTTTTCTTTTTATGAAACGCCTTTCTATGCGAAAACAATACTGCTTATAAATTAACCCTGGAACAAACTATGTCAGTTTTGAGGAGCCTTCTTTTGTAGTTGTATAGCATTCACCATTATAGACCTGTAACCTGCATCCTATTCTAGTTGTTCTCATTTTCCTTTAGAAGCACCAACATGAGTTAGTTTTTAGATAACATTC
>VDFB02000017.1:491855361-491875867 GCA_007258455.2 Sequoia sempervirens
GTTTCTGTGGATTGTGATGCAAGTGGTTGTGCCATTGGAGCAGTGTTGAGCCAAGAAGGTAAGCCCATTGCCTATTTCAGTGAAAAGTTAAATGATGCCAAGAGAAAGTATTCTGTATATGATTAGGAATTTTATGCAATAGTTCAATCATTAAAGAAATGGAGACATTATTTGTTGCCAAAGGAATTTGTTCTATATACTGATCATCAGGCCTTGCAGTACATAAATAGTCAAGGAAAATTAAATCAGAGGCATATGAAATGGGTAGAGTTTTTGTAGAGTTATACCTTTGTTTTAAAACATAGGAGTGGGAAGTCAAATAGGGTTGCAGATGCCTTAAGTAGGAGGCACACATTGATGACAAAGATGCAGATTGAAGTGGTTGGGTTCAATGAATTCAAGACACTATATGCAGAAGATCCTGATTTTGCAGAGGCTTGGAAGGCTTGCAAGGAACCTATTACAGTGGATAGGACAAGATGGCTAGATTTCATAATCCAGGATGGCATGTTATTTAAGGGAAGTCAATTGTGTATCCTGAGGAGTTCCATGAGGGAAAACCTGATAAAGGAGAAGCATAGTGGAGGAATGGCGGGGCATTTTGGTCGGGATAAGACCATTGCCATTATCAGTGAGCATTATTATTGGCCTCAGTTATCACAAGATGTGAAGAAGTTTGTATAGAGTTGTAGGGAGTGTCAGATGGCTAAAGGAGTGAGCCAGAGTACAGGCTTGTATCAGCCCTTACCTGTACCAGAGAGGCCTTGGGAGGATATAAGTATGGACTTTGTTCTTGGTTTGCCAAGGACGCAAAGAGGGAATGATTCAGTATTTGTGGTAGTTGATAGGTTTTCAAAGATGACACATTTCATTCCATGTCAGAAGACCCATGATGCAGTCCACATTGCTGACTTGTTTTTCAAAGAGGTGGTGAGGCTACATGGTCTACCAAAGAGTATTGTTTCAGATTGTGACACAAAATTTGTGGGGTACTTTTGGAGGACCTTGTGGAAGAAGCTGAAGACAGAGTTGAAGTTCAGTTCTGCACACCATCCACAAACAGATGGGTAGATAGAGGTTGTTAACAGGAGTCTGGGTAACCTACTGAGGTGTTTGGTAGGAGATAAACCCAAGGGATGGGACTTGATCTTACCCTAGGCAGAATTTTCTTACAACAATTCTGTCAACAGAAGCACAGGTAGATCACCGTTCCAGATTGTGTATGGAGGTAGCCCCAAAATAGCTCCAGAATTGAGGAATATGGACCAAGAGAAGCAAATAAGCGTTGAAGCCAAAGATTTTGTAAAACACATCAAGGATATACATGAGAAGGTAAGAGAACATATTAACAAGATGAATATGCAGTATAAGGCTAAGGCAGATCAGAAGAGGAGGTATAAGGAGTTTCATATTGGTGATGAAGTGATGGTCCACTTGAGGAAAGAAAGGTTTCCTGTGGGAACATATAACAAATTGAAGATGAAGAAGCTTGGTCCCTCGTGAAGATTTTGCAGAAGCTTACGGTTCAAGGAATGCATATGAGGTAGAGTTGCCCGACGGAATCAACATTTCCCTTGTGTTCAACATTTCAGATTTGATGTATATCATGAAGGTGGCAATGCAGGAAGTACCAATGATGGAACAAAGGTAGGATTCCAGCACCTACTTCAGAAAAGGAGGAGATTGAAGCAATCTTGGATAGTCGTGTGGGAAGGAGTACCAGAAACAGGCAGTATGAAGAATATCTGGTGAAATGGAGAGGAAGGCCTGTCGAAGATTCATCCTGGCTATCTAAGGCAGTGGTTGACCGGTTGGGTTTTCCTCAACCATCTGAGACATGATGAGGTCACTTCTCAAATTACCCTGGGTGTCTGATGCAGGAGCATCCAGTGGTGTAAGGGCAATCTTGCATCACCCAAAAATAGTTAATTTTCAAGTTTCTCAGTTTTTAGATGTTTTTATATTTTTGGATACCCTTTTCGTCATAATGAAATTCCCAATTTACGGTTCTTGATTTCGGTTCCTGGGTTGAAAGATATTGCAGTTTTAGTTTCCCAGATTTGCACCTGAAAATCTTCCGAGTGGGATTTGAGGCACTTAGAGCTTCCGGAATGGCCCCGAAACTTGCTGAAATCGGCATAGCTAATTTTGAGCGCATTTTTGACTTTGAGACCTTTCCAACGGTTCGAACGGTTCGCGAATCGGAGTCCTGGATCAAAAGTTATGACCCCGCGAAGTTGGCGCACTTTCTAGAAGATGCCATTGCAAATGCTCTTTTGAATTTGAACTTCATGGTGTAAATTTTCGGCACCAAACCGCCTAAACTCAAATTGAATGTTGTTTTGGCTCCAAACAAATGAGGAGCTCTATTTATGGGCTGCTTCTTAATTTTTGGGTAACTTTTGGGACAAGCTCGACATTGGCGGCATCGTTATTCGTGAGCTTTCCTCAGAGCTTGCATTTTTCGCAAGTTGTAGAACTTGGGGATTTGAGATCCTCTACATGTAAGAAGTTCCATTTTCTGAATAATAAAATTATTCTCTAGTTTGTGGTTTATTTTCTATGTCTCGGGTTTGCACCCTCATCACTTTTGCACTCATATGCCCAAGTCTATTATGCCATAGTGCTGATTTAGAGTCCACAACAACTGTATGATCTTCTACCTACTGAACTGTAGCAACTGTTCCTGAAAGTTGATTTTTTTCCGTAACAATTAAAGTAGAAGGAACAGTATGACTTGTACAAAGATATAAGGTTCCTACTTTCACACCTTTTTCTACCACTAAGGAACCCTTTGTGACCTTCCAATTTTTACCACTAAATGTAACAACAAAACCTTTATCATCTAGTTGCTCTGCTGAAATTAAATTTTTGCTTAACTTTGGAACATGCCTTACCTCACGTAGTAGCCAATGATTCCCATTCTGCAACTTAATCTTGATTCTTCCCTTTCCAACAATCGGACAGGGTTCATTATCTCCTAAATAAACCAACCCAAAATCCCCTTGGACATAATCAAGAAAATAACTTTTATGGAGGGTAGCGTGAAATGAAGGCCCTGAATCTAACACCCAAGAATCATCAGCATTATTAAGGGAAAGAATCAAAGCATCCTCATCAGATTTATTACTTACCACATTTGCCTCTTTACTTCCTTTTTGTCTCCTTTATTTTTCTAAGACTAGCAATCTTTCTTCAAATGACATGGTTTACCACAGTACCATCAATCCCTCTTGTTTTTAGATTGGGACTTTCTATCCTTTGATTTTCCTCATGACTTCCCACGATTTCCAGAATTGTTTCCTCTCTCCTTTGTTCTACCCCTGTTTTTTGCATTCAAAACACTGCATGATGTGGATGTTCTACTTGAGCTTTTCCTACGAATTTCCTCACTCAAAATAACACCAACAACATCATCAAATTTCAATGTATTCGAACTAGAAACAAAATTGCTAACAACCATTACCAAGCTATTCCAACTTTCAGGCAAAGAACACAGAATCAAAAGAGCCCTAACTTCTTCATCAAAGTTTACTTTTATAGAAGTTAATTGACTGGTGACAGTATTAAAATCATTCAAATGATCAGTAACTGACCCACCTTCTACCATTTTCATATTAAATAAATGCTTCATAAGAAATACCTTATTCAAAGCAGAAGGATTTTCATATAAATTTGCCAAGGTTTCCATCAACTCTTGAGTTGTCTTTGCTGTTGTAATATCGAATGCCACTAATTGTGCCAGGAATAGATAAATACTACCAAGATCCTTTCTATCCAAGATCTCCAAGTCCTCATCTGACATTATTGCTGGTTTCTTGGTTTTCCCTTCCAATGGCTTCCATAAATCTTTCTAATAGAGAGTCCTCCATCTGCATCTTCCATAACTGATAGTTCTGCCCATTAAACTTCTCAACTTTCTTACCCTCGTCTACCATTGCTCCCACTCAACTGTGAGACTTTCCTACAAACGATAATCGAAAAACACAACCCGCTCTAATACCACTTGTTAGGGTTAGAAATGACAAATATCTAACAATTAAATGCAGATTTAATTAATAAACAAAGAAACTAAAACACACACACAAAATAAATCATAACACAGAGAATTTAACGTGGTTCACCCAATTTGGGCTACATCCACCAAACTGTAGCCATCCAATACTTTTATTATCCATTGTAAAAAACCTTTTACAATCTTGCGAATAATCGTGTTTTTCATCATCATGTAATACCCATCCGAACCCATTTTTAACAAGCTTAGAAGCTTCCAAATTTTTGGTTCTACAAAATCAAATTTTTCTTTTTTCGTTGATTTTTTTCTTTTTTTGGTGATGACGCAAAAAAGGAGGAAAATTTTTCTTGGGGGCTACCGCCCGCAAACCCCCGCCTGGGGCTCGACTTGAAGCCGAACCCCGACAAGGATACGTGCTGGGGTGTACAGTATACCATGGGCTATACAGTATAGCATGATCAGTCACCAGATACCAACACAGGCAAATGAGGAACAAATTTTGAAATAGTCTGAGGTGTAAGGAGCACAGTTACACCCTTTACTAGAAGAGGTCCTTGCTCAACTTGGACCTAGACAGGAAGTGGAATAGGAGGTGATTAGGGAATGTGATAGATCTTCAAGGAGAGTTGATGATACTATGCAGTAGGATGCCATTATTGCTGGTCATATGGGAGATTTGTTGAGGGAACGTCCTCCTACGTTTGATGGCTCTGGTGGTGGTTTAGAAGCAGAAACTTGGTTGATTGATTTGGGGCGATGCTTTGCGATGCATCCTTATGGTTGCAATACCCATGATCATTGTGCCATAATGCATCTTAGAGGTTTTGCCTCTACTTGGTGGTATTTGGAGGAGCATAAGCTCCATCTGGAGATTGGTGTAGCCTCATGGGATATGTTCCTAGAGAGATTCAGAGCATGCTTCTTTTCTAAGCATTGGAGGTAGCGACATGCAGATGAGTTTCATGATCTATGTTAGATGGCTATGTCCGTGGAGCAGTTTGAGCACAGGTTTTATGAGCTCAAACAATATGCAGGGATTGCAGACGATGAGTCGATGTTGGTGCAATATTTCATCAGGGGCTTAAATGCTCGTATTAGCAGTGGAGTCAGAGTCTTTGAGCCAAAGACTATGGAGGTTGTTGTGGAGAAGGCACATATTGTGGAAGAGAATCTTGCTATGGAATTGGGTGGACACACAGGAGTTTAAATAGGTAGTGCTCCTATTTCAGGTTTTGGTCCGCGAGGTGGTCAATTATAGATAGGTGGTTCCTCTAGGAATCAACAAGCACCCAATAAGGGTGGATAGTAGCAACATCATAATCAACAAAAGAATAATACGAGGAGAGACTATTCAGACTGACCAACCACGGAGAGAGACTGACCAGATTTAATGATATATTATACACAGATCATTAGAACATTAATTGAGCATGATAGAATTGATAGCATTATTCTCTTTGATTTGTGAGCTATTGATTCATTTATTTCACCTACTATTATTGAGTGATGTGGACTTGTGGCCATAAAGCAAGGCGATAGGTGGCAGGTGGAATTTGCTTCTGGGGTAAAGGTAGTAGTAGAATCCCTCGTTCACAATTGTGGATTAAGGATTGGATTGTTATCTACTTCAGTAGATCTTTGAGTCACACCTTTAGGTTCGCATGATATTGTTCTGGGAATGGATTGGTTAGAATCTCATCATTCAGTGATTGACTGTCAACATAAGACAGTACATTGTATTGATGATGTTGGTACAAAGGTTGAAATTTTTGGTGTTTAGAGACCCATCTCTTTGTGGATAATTTTTGCTATGTAGTTGAAGAGATTCCTTCATTAGGGATGTCAGTTATTTGTCACAATAGTTAATGACTTGGATTTAGGGGAGAGTCAAGAGATATCACTTGATGATCACCAAATTCTTAGGGAATTCGCAGATGTTTTTCCTAGTGATATTCCTAGTATGCCATCAAAGCCTGACATAGATTTTAGAGTTGACCTAGTTCCTGGAGCAGAGCCCATCTCTCGAGCTCCATACAAAATGACTACATAGGAACTAGAAGAGCTTCGTATTCAGTTGGAGGAACTCTTAGAAAAGGGTTTTATTCATCTGAGTGTTTCCCCTTGGGGAGCACCTGTCATCTCATGAAGAATAAGGACAAATCTCTCAGATTGTGCATTGATTATCGTCAATTGAATAAAGTGATGATTAAGAATCGATATCCTTTACCCATAATCAATGATCTTTTTGATCAAATCAAGGAGAAAATGTGTTCTCTAAAATTGATTTGAAATTAGGTTACCATCAGTTGTGTATTGCAGAAGATGATATTCATAAAACGACATTTTGAACTTGATACAGACACTACGAGTTCACAGTAGTACCGTTTGGGTTAACGAATGCATCATCAGTTTTCATGAGTTTGATGAATGGTGTATTTTGCACCTATCTTGATCGTTTCATTCTCGTGTTTCTCGATGATATTTTGATCTATTCGAGAAATATGTAGGAGCATGAAGAGCATTTGAGACAAGTACTACAGTGTTTGATGGAGAATGTAGTGGCAGATGCGCTTAGTCGACGAAGACATGAGATTTCTGCTGTGGCACTTGGAGTAGAGTTGAGGAGCCAAATCTTGGCAACACTTCCTACTGATATATTATATCAGGAAGTGAAGATGGAGATTGATTCAGGTAGACCCTTGGAGGGAAGATTTTTAGAATATACATTTGAGTTAGATGGCTTGTTGTGACATCTGGATCGTATCTATGTACCACCTACTAAGGATATTTGCACTCTAATTTTGATAGAGGCACATCGAGCACCATACTTAGCTCATCCTCATGTTAAGAAGATGCATGCGGATCTTTGACAGGTATATTTTTGGCCTGGTATGAAGCATGACATTGTTGACTTTGTTTTGAGATGTCTTGATTGCTAGAGAGTTAAGGCTGAGCATTAGCATCCCGCCAGTTTATTACAGCCACATCTCATTCTAGAGTGGAAATGGGATATTATATCAGTTGATTTTATTGTTGGATTACCTATGTCATCTCGTAGACACAATGCCATCATGGTTACTGTTGACAGATTGAAAAAGGTAGCTCATTTTTCTCCTATTCGATCATCCTACAATGCTACCTCTGTGGCTAGAATATTCATGTAGGATATTGTTCGATTGCATGGGATTCCTCATAGAATCATTTTAGATAGGGATCCTGTATTTACATCAGCCTTATGGACATCATTACAACATGCTTTAGGTACACAGTTGAAATTTTTTTCAACCTATCATCCTAAGACTGATCGTCAGATAGAGAGAGTTAATCAGATTCTCAAAGATATGCTAAGAATGAATGTGATGGATAGACAATCACATTGGGAGGAATATTTATACTTAGTGGAATTTTCCTATAATAATGGGTATCAAAGTTCCATAGGTATGGCCCCCTTTCAGGTACTGTATGTATGTCCTTGTCGTACACCATTAAGTTGGGATCAACTTGAGGATAGAGTTCTACTCAGTCCTGATATGCTTTGTGATATGGAAGAATAGGTTGATCGCATCAGGGAGCATTTGGTAGTGGCACATGATAGACAGAAGAAGTATGTTGATGCACATAGATTAGATCGACAGTTCTTAGTTGGTGATAGGGTTCTTCTTCGAGTTCAACTATGCAAGAGTCCAATCCTTTATGGAAAAGGATCTAAGCTTGCACCTCAGTTTGTTGGACCATTTTAGATTCTTGAGAGGATTGGTCTTGTGGTGTATTGACTTTCTTTACCAACCAGTTTATCACACATTCATGATGTCTTTCATGTATCAGTTCTTAGACCTTATCATCCTGACATTTCACATGCACTCGATTGGAATGCATTATAGGTAAAGGACAGGGCACCTAGCTTTAGATCATGTGAGCATTCTTCAGCATCAGAGGCTTGCCCTCAGGGGTCAAGATGTTGATCAGGTGAGGGTCCAATGGGATCTTAGTGATGAGGCATCAACTACTTGGGAGGATGCGACACGCATGCATGAGCTTTATCCTTATTTATTTGTAGGCTTCTAGGAGTAAGCCTTATCCTAGGGGGGGAGGATGTAGTGTCCCTCCAGTTTTGACACTCTGTTTTAGTTGATTATACTTGATAGATGCTTTAGTTTATTGTGATACTATGTTGTTTCTTTTCAGATATGACTTGGATGTTATGTTTTATTGTACTTCGTGGATGATACTTTTGACATCCTGATCATCTAGATTATGTTTCTGTGATGTTATTGAGATTGACACATATGTGATATGGTTTATTAGCTTATGAGTTTTCATATGGTTATCATGTTGAAAATATTGCTTATGATTTGTCTTGCTCGTCTGTGTCGATGAAGAAGATAGTGTAGCATTACTCATTCGTGAGTACCCTATTACACTGCAATTCTTCTTCACAGTGTGTTTTCTGATATAAGTATATATGTTTTAACATTGATGTTTCTTGCAGTTATAGGTACCGGGTAATGGCTCCACTTGCTTGATAGGTCTGAGCATACCCTAATTCAATAAAATTATGTTGTTTTGGAGGTATTGACAGGTCCTTTTTGAACCATCATTCTTTATCGAACGAGTATCTAATTGTTACCCCTCTTTGTTGTCCAGTTTGTTTTGTTGTGTCGTGTTTGTGACTGTATTGTTTTTGTGTTTGGGAATTGATATTTAAGTTTAATGAATATCTGTTAATGTATTTATAAATACTTATGGTTATGTTTGTGATTTAATTTATTAATTTAAATTAAATAAGTTATTGATTTTGAAAGTGAAAGTTATTTTCTTTGCAAAAGTATTTAATTAAATATAAATTTTTTATTTATTTGTGCAAACAAGATTTACGAGGAAATAAATATTTTAAAGAAAAGATATTTTCAACATGTTATGAATCTCTGATTTGAAGTTGAAAATCTGGTTTCATATTAAAAGTGGAAGTTGAACTGATTGATCTGTTTTGAATGCATAATGATCTATTAGTTAAGTTTTTGTGATTGAGAGATAATTGAATGCATGAATATCTTTTGGGGGTTGCAATTTTTGATTCACGACAACACTCTGGAAGAACTTTCATGGCATAGTTTTTAGAAAATTTTGCACAACAATTGTCTTGGAAAAAAAATTATCTTAAGATTTTGTTTGCAAGCATAATTTGAGCTGGATTGATTTGAATTTTGTCATCAGAGCCTAGAGAATTGAAAGAGAAATTGACAAAAGTTTCAGAGATTCATTTCTAGCCAGCTGAAAAACTTTTAAATCAGGTTCCTTTCTTGTTTTGCAATAATTTCATTCATATTTGATGAAATCTTTTCTTGAAAATTTACATGCTTTGGGAACTGAATATTTTGTTGTGAGAAAGAATTATCTGGTCAAACCTGTAACTATATCAAGGAAACAATTTAGAGTGAGTTTTTAAAGATTTAGGAAAGAAAGTTACAAAAGACAAAACAATGATATAATAAATATAATGAAACAAAGTTTCAAATCTGTTTTAGTTTATATATGCCTCCAGTGATTTGTTTTCTTTTCTATGAGGCACTGGAAGTAGTGCCATATACCTTATTTTTCTTTTTTTGTCACTTTATATTTCTGAAATATATTTCATGACCTTGATTGTGTTATTATTTGTAACTAGTTTTTTTGATAGCAACAAATCTGTAGGCCAACTCTGTTCAGCTTAAGATTATCTATTATGAAATTATAAATCTGAAACTTAATTGAAGGGCAGTGGAAACACTAGATTTTAGATCATGCAATAGAAATTTTTGCTAAATTGTATTTAGCATTTATATTGAACATTTATATATACATACTCATTATATTTGAAATAAATATAATTATGTGTAGTATTTGTAAAATTTTTACCATAACCTTAATTATGCTATCTGAAACTATCGATTTTAATTGTTAATGCTATTTCAAAACTAGGCGCCGACTGATGAGCTGAAGAAGTTACTTGTTTATTTGATGTTTACGATTTTTAATCCTATTTAAAATGAATTGCATATATAAAATATAATACAACAACAACGTTGAATCTGGTGGGGCGCTAAGAATAGATAATATCATCTTGTTCTTTAAGGACTTTGCAATGTTAATGTCCCCAAGATAATTGTTTTGATGGTCGATATCATACTATGAATTTTTTCATTTTAAATGCTGTCAATAACACCAACCATCACTCTTGTTTTCCGATCTTTGCATGTATCAAACGATTTTCTTCCCTGATATTTAATTTGCATGATATGCACATCGCTTAATGAATGTTTTTTGTTATTGTCTTTTGTCTATAGATTGTGAACCATAGCTGGTATTACGCTTTTCTTTGTGATGCCTATTTCTGTTATCCTCTCTATCATGTGTCTAGATTTGATTTGTCCATATTAGTGTATACCACACAATCTACATGTGTTTTAATGTTTAGATTATATGGGTTTCTTATTTTATGCTGGTATATTTTGTATTAAAATACTTGTGAATGACGTAATTAATGCTAATCTTTAGTCAAGTGTTTCTCACTTAAGATAGCCAACTTCATGTTAGTGGCATAATACTATGTACATATATTTTGCTAAATATAAGGATTTGTTAGTTTAAATTTAATTTTTAGTCAATGGTGATAAAAAGTTGATTTTGTTAGATGGACAAGAAGGATTATATTTTAAATGAGAATATTGTCTTAGTAAGTAATTTCTGAATAGGAAAAGATTAGATGTCTTTGTATGGCATGCTAATTGCATGTTATGTAATTTAAATCTTTCTAGTATTGAGTAGAACAAATGATTCGTAGATCATTATTGATACATTTCTTTATATAATTATTTGTATTGATTTTAAATGAGTAATTTATAAATGTAAACAATTTTTATCATTTGTATTGAATTATAATAATAGATATATTTTCTTAAAAATTATAATAATTTTAATTACATCAAAAGGTTATGAACTTTTAATTCATGAATATCAAATGCATGTGTTTGTGGAGTTATTTGCATGTATATTTAAAATGTGTACACACAGTGTTATTAAGTTGTATTTCATTTCTTCAAAGGCTTGGGAAGTAAAAATAAAGTATTGTTAAGTATATTACACTTTAATCATATTGCTCTATTACAATGATTTTCACTAGGGGTTATAGCTTTGCACATTTTGTTGTTGTCTAAAGAGACAACTTAGAGATTATGGTCTATCTCTAGTGGGAGATGTAAACATTTGTGGTATGATCTTTATGCTTGGTAGCTACCTCTAGTCTTTTGATGTTGAGTCATGTTATAGAAAGAGTGGCTTGCGGTAGGGGCCGAAATCCTAAGAGGTTGTCTTGGTAACCTATCGTAGGTATGTTAATTTAGTGGAAAACTAACTAATGTACTAGGGGTTGGGTAGATCTAAACACTAACTTAGGTAAAATTTTTCCTTGCCTACTTTCTTAATGCTCATTTAGATTGAGGAAAGGCTGAGAAGGCCTAGAATGGCTAGTCACCTATCTTGTCTTCTTCAAAGATAGAGCGACTCCACACTAGTTTGCATGGGGGTCGGGAATTGGTAGAGATTGCCAAGGTAACTCTTGGAGAGGGCCGGTAGTCTAGGAAGATTTACTAGGGTAACCTATCTTGATAGTGTGATGAAACTCTGTCTATTTCATGATTGTGATCCTTGTGTTGAGTTATCTTTAGTTGTGTTTTGTCACTGGGAGTTTATATGTTATGATTTGTTACCATCATGTTGTAATTTGTATGTAAGCCATGTGTATGTAATGTTCTATATTCTTGTTTGTAGACCTCTCAATGTCTCCTATCATGGAGGGAGTGGACCTTTGAGATCCACGTGGTTGGGTGGAAACCGTGCTATACCTTCCTTGAAGTTTCATGCAGTTGATGCTATACTTGCAGTTTGATCCAATTACTTTGTTGTACATGACAATGGATGTGGAATGTGTTCCTGGATATAGATGTTAGTTGTGATGTGATCATTATCTGCTTTGTATATTTACCTCTTGTATAAGG
This sequence comes from Sequoia sempervirens, assembly GCA_007258455.2. Classification (NCBI taxonomy): domain Eukaryota; kingdom Viridiplantae; phylum Streptophyta; class Pinopsida; order Cupressales; family Cupressaceae; genus Sequoia; species Sequoia sempervirens. The sequence goes on from VDFB02000017.1 coordinate 491,867,410, forward strand.
TGTTCTCATTGTATCATCATTTTGATGTTTTGAGATTCATTAAAGTATTACATGTTGTAATCTGGACTTATGGATATTCGATTGTATTAAGTTTTGAAAACTAGATCATTCATGACTTTAAATTTGTACTTAAGCTTTATGAAATAATATATATTGAATTTATTTATTATGTTTATGTAACATCATTTTGGAATTCCTTAAGGCAGTTGTGTAATTAAATCTCTTTTTTAATTTTTAATTTTTTTGTTCGGTTAATTTGTTTTTTACACTTTGTTTTAATGGAAACCAAGGTGGGGCATTACATGTGATGTGCTAGTGGTGTTGGAAACTTTTAAACTACTTTCAAATATTTAAATCTTGTGACTTGTGTCAAAGGAATGAAAATGGGTTCAAGCACAAAACAATTTATTAAAGAATAGAAAGTGCCTTGGCTTGGAAGCTTAGGTGAAGATAATATGAATAATTTCATTTATGCCATGTGTAGCCCACATAACACATGTTCCAAAATTTTAAGCAAATTTTCTATGAAAAAAACCTCAAGAAACACTACCCTCTAGAACACATAAAATATATCATGTGGGAGATTATAGTAATAGAAATACACGGTGATATAACAATATTTGAAAATAAAATTCATATTACCACAATATATCTAAAACTAAAACTTAATGAATTTCAATTATTTTTAAATTTATTATAAAAGCAATGTATGTGAGAATCCATATTATATTTAAGTATAAATAACTAGAGTCATCAGACAAAGTGATTTCTATATTTATTTATTTTTTATAACTTTATCTAGGTCATATGGTGCTATCTATAACTCTCAATGCTTCAAATGAGAAAGAAAAAACTTCAGGATGATGAAACATACAAAAAATAGTATCAATATTTTATTATCTTAATATGTGGATTGATTCTATTAAGAATGACTTAAGAAAAAAGTGAAAGATGAGAAATAAATCAAAAAACAATTAGGAAGAATGGTGATTCTAGCCATGTTGATGTGACATAGGCATCTATCATGTATTTTCTTATATTTTTTGTTTTGTGGTCTGAGAAAATACAAGAATGATTAATCACCTAATAAATCTATAAAGAAAATTTAATTATGTGAAATTATAAATAAATACTTGTCTAGAATCTATTGATATAATATAATTTATATTGAGATAAGAAACTTAACAAAATAGGTCATATTGATATCATATTCTTATGTTCAAAACATAATAATTCTACCTCATGTATATAAAGAAAAATAGCCTTTTGTCCATATGAATTTAATGGAATTACAAATTTCATAGTGGGTGATGATTGATTCCAACTCTCATAATCTTCTTTCTCTCACCTCAAAATTCAATAGGGAATTGTTACAACCAATGAAATAATTAAAGATGCATAAACATACATTAAATGTATAGTCAAAAAATTTGAAAAATGGTCATTGATACACATGTACACACCTTCCAAAACTTAGAGATACATTGTTCAAATGGTCTTGTTGTATCTAATAACAATTATTAGGGTAGTGAGGAACATAACGTCACTTCTCTATTACAAAATAGTCAATTCATTCAACATAGATAGTTGATAAAAGAGCCATTTTATTCATTAGAACTATACTTATTAAGACAAATAGTTTATCTTCAAATTATTCTATTTGTTGAGAATGTGACATCCATTTGCAAATCCTCAAATTTAGTCAAGAGAAATTCTTGAGAAATAATCATTACATGAAAGTGACCTAGTTAAATCCACAAATGATATCTTCCTAGCTTAGATCCCAATATATTAATCACCTATGTATAAGGTCCTCCCTTGGGATCCTCTATGTTATAACAATATATACCTTCCTAGCCATTTCGTCACCCCTCCTCATAGTTCTTTGCAATGTTGGTGTGAATATGGTATTTTAGCTATCTACTCCACTAGTTGGTCCTATTCACACATTAAGTTTACTTAGGTCCTAGGAATATTTCTAGAAGTCTTTATTGTCACTTAGATCTTATCTTATGAAATTTGATTCTTGAGTCTTTGATCATTTAATATTAGTTGAGTTAGTTGTCTCAGGTTATAGGATTAAGACACTTGTAATGATCTTATCGAATCCTATCCCTCACTTTGTCTTTTTAAGCAAGGCTCTTTCACATTCATAATATATCATATAAAGAAATCTATTAATTTTCCATACTCTATTGTGGAAGGTTATCTTTTATTTTGTAGGTGATTCTTAGATGTGAGCTAATTTTTAGCTCCAACACAGTATTAGATATTTCAATCAACAAACTCTTTAGATTTGAGGGTTATTTTTCAAATGAGATATTTCTAAATTGAAGATCTTGGAGAATCTAGGAAAGTTGAGTATACTCTTCTCTTGCATCATATGATGACTTGGAGAATCAGAAAAAATTGAAAGAAACACCAAAGTTTTGGGGTTTCCTCTTTTTGGCTTTGTATTGCAAGTTCATTTTGGAGAATTTTGGGTTAAAAAAAACCCTTCTATTGAATCCAAGAAGGCCCAAAAACCTTCATTTTCATATCAAAATACTTCATATTTTGATGATTTTATTGGTGATTTTTTTTTTTAAAAATGGGCAACTATCTTAAATTTGATGGCCAAATGAAAATCATGGAGGATTATGTAAAATTTTATGGTTAAACAACCATCATACCAACACTCAACCTAGTCTAATAGCTTTTGGTTGCATTATGAAACCTACCTCTAGCTCATAGGGGGTTTAATTTTTGTCCCCTTAAGCCTTAATTAGGAAGTTTTTATGAAAAAAAATCCATAACTTTTTACTACTTGGAATCAAATTTTGGTGAAAGAGATATCATTAGAAAGATTGTTCTAAGCACTTTCGATTGATACATGTTTTATTATCAAATTTCATTACTAGAATATTTTATTACTATTTAAAGTTAAATACCCCATTTGGATCTCTAAGCTCATAATTTTTTTCCTAGATCTCAACTTTTCATGATTCTTGTAGTATCAGAAAGGTATTTAGGAGCTCTATTTTTGTGTCCATGTATTTTTTCCAGATTCAACCATAGGTAAATTTTTATTTAGATTTTGCAAATTCACATTGTAACTAATTACTTCGACATCTAGACACTTGGATTTTTTTTAATTTTTGGAAAGGATTCATTTGTAGTATAACTCATATTTGGGGGTTTATAATTACTATTGAAGGTTTTAGTCTTTGTAATTTTGGAGATCTCTGATAGTTCATTATGGGTTTTTGATTTCATCCTTCTTTGATCATCTTGAAAAGGAAAACTATAAACAATGGAGAGATGGCATTATAAAACATCTATGCTAGCTTCATATGTTTTCATATTTATATGGTCTTGTTCCCCTCTAGGTGTACACCCACTAAGAAATTTTCTTGGAATTGCAAAAGGGATCATGTCTTAGGATTTATTTATATGCATGTTGATGATGACACTTTTAATGATCTTGTTTGTTTTGAGTGTCCTCATACTACTTAAACTAAAATTTGGGAGATTTTGGAGATCTTAATACGCAATCATTCGTAGATGATCTTGTTTTAGTTTGTTTTCTATCTCTTCATATTTTAGACAAGATGCCCTATGACTATGACAAAATTTAGGAGTTTGATCATTCTTTGAAGTAATTTGAAAATTTAGAAGATGAGGATGAGGTTTATTAAGATGTTCCTTTGTGGTTTCTTCATTTTTCCCATTTGGATGTCCTACATTTGTTCTGTTATCACCTTGAGTTGTAATACCATATCGTCTTGCAAGTTTGATGGAGGAGCATATGTTGAGTATTGTGGGGTCGCAGATGAATTTTAAGTAGGACTTTGATATGATCTAGTGTTATATAGTTTGGATGGTGGTGTTTGATATTGTGAAGGTGATGGTGGTAGAGGTGTATATGCTCCTAACGTATTTGGATTGATGATGTTCTATTGATAATAGTACAATCTTGGTTTTTGTTGTTGTTGTTGTTGTTGTGCAAGCACTTGTTGTTATTGGGCATATTGTTGTGTTAGCAATGCTAGTTGTTGGGTGTGTTGTTGTTATTGAGCTTGTTGTTGTGTGACTAAGGCTTTTTGTTTTTTTGTCTGACTTATTGTTGTTGTTGGGCCACTAGGAGATTTTGTTGAGTTTTTTGTTGTTGTTGTTGTTGTTGTTGTGAAAATAAGGCTTGTTGTTGGGCTTACTGTTGTTTTTCTATGACTAGGGCTTGTTGTTGAGCTTTTTTTGTTGTTGTAAAGCTTGTTGATAAGCCTATTGTGATTGTTGGTAAGCATCTTGTGCTTGTTGCAAAACTAGAGCATTAGCTTGCTACTCTTGCAATATGAAAGCATTTTGATGTTGGGATGGATTTTGGGTGATCATGAGTTGTGGATTGATATGAGGTGGTTGCAAGTTGTTTTGTGCTATCATTCATTGTAATATTGTCGATTGGGAGGGAGGAATGTAGATTTGGGACCCTATTGATTTTGTATGATTTGGGGGACCAATGGTAAAGATGATGATGGTTCCCTTTGGTATTGCAATGCCAATGACACATTTTGACCTTGGATTAATTGATTAGGAGGGTTCCCTTATTGTGTTTGATGTGGGACCAAGGAATTATCTTGGTTGATGGGGTTTTTGATCAATGTGTTGATTTGATTTGGATTGATGATATATGGGTTTTATGTGGATGGTGGATTGAATTGGGGAGTTTAGGTAACCACTTGCTTTGATGTGTCAATGGGGTTGTTGGAACCACTTTTTAAGGGTTTCCCTTGTTTGAGGGTGTTAACTTTCCCTTGTTGTCCTATTTGAGGAACTTGGTTCACATTACCTTGTGTAACGTCAAGCATACTTGGGTTATTTGTGGTGATGGATGAAGATGGTTGTGCTTGAAATGTTGAGGATGTTGTGGTGTCATGGAATGTAAGTGGTTTACAAAATATTGGTGTACCATTGTGTTTTGGAGAAGGTTGGTGGTTAGTGGAATGGTCGTGTTATGAATAACCAAAATTGTGTTTGTTCCTAGACATTAAGTGAGACTAAGGTTGGTTCCTAGTCTAGTTGCAAGACTAGGTGTTAAGGGTTGACTTGGAACAAGGGATGGAGTTGGTTGAATCGTAGATGGATTCAAGCCTTGTGCCAAGGTTTGTGTGACAAAAGATAGGAGAATTGAAGCCACTTTCTCTAAAGCTTGACATTCTTGCTATACTCAAGGAGTTCTTCCTTAGTAAGCTTAAGTGGGTTGTTTGTGACGTCTTCTACCTCATATGGTCCCAATGGATCTTGGGGCTATTGTGAGGGGGTATAATGACTCCTTGGATCAAATTATTGTGGGTTTGGATCACTTGTGGTGGACAAGAATTTGTTTTTTTCCATGATTCTTTTGTGTTGTGACCTTGTTGTAACCATAGATTGTCAATCACCAATGGGAGAGTTATGTTGGGATTTGTAATGTTTAAACTCTCTAATTGACTCAAATTTTGGTCAAAGGGCCACTCTAAGTCATTTTGTACCAATGGTGTGAATGGGGGATGAAAAGGTGAATGATATGGAGAGTGATCTTTGCAAACTTTTGGGACAACACTTTTAGACAAAGAGATTTGATGTTTTGATGAAAGGTGTTAATGAACTTGTAAATCTTGAAGGTAGATTTGTGGATTTCAAGATAAATTTGTCCACAAAATGTGATAACCAACTCAAATAAGTTCATGGAAAAGGATCCATTTAACACACAACATAGCTAAGTTATTGGATTGGTTTGATGATGTCTAACTCAAAAAGATTTTTGGTGTGTCAAAAAGTTTATAAATTTTGGTGAAGTGAAGTGTGAAATATGGTAAAGGATGGATGAAATGTTTGACCCAAAAAGTTAACCTAAAATGAACCTTTACTTTGCAAGAAAAAGGTAGTGAAAAAAATGCTATACCTCTAAAGTGATCAAACCCTCAGGACTCAATGATTTTGGTAAAATAGAACTCAAATGATTTTGGAAATAGGACCCAATTATTTTGACAATAGAACTCAATAACTTTGGATAACGAAACTCAATGTTTTGGACAATAGAATTTGGACTCAATTTTTTGCAATGTTTTCCTTCTCTCAATTTTCTTGTTTTGGGGAGTCAATTTTGAACATGCATCCATCTGGCATGTTCATTTGATATAATGTTGGATTAATGAAGTTATTTTTATCACATGCAATACATTGCTTAAATTTCAAACTAAAATGTCTATGTCAGACACATCATTTATTTCACAACTTGTCCATTATGTGAAAATCATGAAGTTAGGGCCATAGTTACCTACGTTAACTTTGGAAAGTATGGACTTAGATATAATCCAAAATATTTAGAAGTCTGTAAGGGTAGAATCCTTAGGAAAAGCATCATTATCAAGAATTTTCAAAGGTCATCCATGCTTAAACTAAAAGTTTTGAAATTTTGAGAAACTTGTTGATGTTTGTTTGAAACATTTTCAAACCAAGAAAAGTATTTAACTAACTCTAACTCACAAGCAATCCTAGCTCAAGTGATACGTTCTTTTGATGGGCTTGCCTCATGCTTGTCATAGTAGAAGAGACAATTTTACATGCAATTGAGGAAAGAGTGTAGAGGTATGTTAAGAATTAAGTCTTAACCTCTACCCTTTAACCAAAAATTAGACATGGAAAGTAACTTCTTGGAATAAAAGTTCCAATGCACCACTTCAAAGAACTTATTGGATGGACAAGTTGGCCACTACAAACAAAGATTTTTAATGACCATATTCTGGATAAAATGGTGTCTATACATGCAACGATTCACTCAATTAAGAGGCCTCCCAACCCTAAAGGGTTTTTACCTATCTCATGAATACTAAGGGAGACATTCATTGGTATAGAGCATCCACACTAGATGGTTAATGAATTTGATCAAACCAATTATTTATATAGTGGACTGAAATGAAAGTACCGCTTGGGTCATTCCCTGTCACAAGTTGGGAGGTAGGCCCTCTAAAGGTAACACAAAGTGTGAAGCTTAAAATGATTTTCATCACCCAAGATTGCCAAAAGACACAAGGGGAGAGGATACACGATTCAAATATAAAGAATGTATACTTGTGTTGTAGTGCCCCTCCATTCTCACTGTAGATGTATAGGAAGTTTGACTTTGGAACTTGAAGATGAAGATGTATTGACTTGTGTTCAAGCTTTGTGGTTGCAATATGGGACATGCGCTTCTGTTAGTGCTTTGGTGAGTATGGTGTATATTGTCATGTTATTATTATTATGCAAAGATTTACTTGGATAGTTAAGTGATGCAGTAGTATGTTTGTTAGGATAAGTGGAAAGGGTGGCATCATACCATTGGATGTATGCTAGAGTTTATTTTCTAATGCTTTGGCTATTATGAACATGTGCTCTAAATTGTATGTTTGAGTGAATAGGTACTGGACTACCTCTCCACCTGAATTAGCAAGTCTGAGCATGTCTCTAATCCCAATGGTGGCCGAGGAGATAACATCTAGGCCCAAGTTATACCCTAACCTTAGCCATTGACCCCAATTAGGGACAATTGATTTAGTCTGTGACCACCTTTTTGGGTTGTCAAGAGACAATGCCCAATCTCCTTTACCCTATGATTAGAGTGTTGCATGTGTGTGAATTTTTCTATTGAGTTATGTGATTGTGTGACTCCAATGTCTAGCTTTGAGTGTGGATTCAATTCTAATGGTACTAAGTCCTTTGGTAAGTTAGGTCAATAACTGTTGTGACCATTCTCGTTATTTATGTTTTGATATGAATATCTCTTTTATGTGAGAAGTTATTTCATGGTTTATGCCTAGCCTTAGATGTAGATTATTTGAGTGAAGTTAGATATTGGGTCACTCATGTTAGTTGTTATTATGTAATTGTTATTAATAATATTATGATTATATGTATATTATGTTTTATGAAAATAAAGTTATTAATATTAACATATTTTAATGTTATTTATTAAATATTAAGGTTTATTAGTAAATATTTAAATATTACCATGTAAGCATATGTTATATTTATGCTTTGATTTACTATTTTGGTAGAGTGATTATTTTTAAGGAAGGTTTTTTTTATCTCTTATAATATTTTGAATTTATTTAGTGGGAAACCCTAAACAAATGAGTTAATTATGTGAGTTAATTTAATTATTTAATTTATTTTAATTATTTTTGTGATACCCCTCATGTTGTTATTACTCTTATGGATGGATTTTGTACTTGGTTGTGTGGGTGATCAGTTCACCATTTTGGTTGTGCATGGATTTATGGTTTGGTTGTTTTACTATACTAGATTTTACATATGTGGTTAGATGATACATTTTATGATGATCATGTTACATGACTATTTTGTGGTGTTCTTTAATAGTATATTTATAGTGATGTTGTGAGTTTTATGCTGTTATAATGTTTTGTGTGTTTGCTAGTGCGTCTTGTTGAAAGGATGGAGT
>VDFB02000017.1:491875967-491903331 GCA_007258455.2 Sequoia sempervirens
TGGTCTTGATCAATGCTTCTTCTTCCTCTTCTACATCTGAACCTTCTTCCTCTCCTTCATCCTCACTTCGTCCCTGCGGGGTTTAACCCTCTTCTCAACTGCTCTTGTAATGCATCAACCTGTCTCTAGAGGGCTGCCAGTGCATCTCTTCCACCAGCATTTCTGCCACCTTGACCACCTCTGACACCACCACGCCTACCAGGCACCACTCTTGGAGGCATCTTTCTTGACCTTGACCCACAACCACGGTCATGGTGTGAACTGCCTCACGATTGGCGATCTGTCCACACGCTCAAAAAAACCTCGCTCTAATACCACTTGATGAGGGCGCAAACCCGAGACACAGAAAATAAACCACAAACTAGAGAATAATTTTATTATTCAGAAAATAGAACTTCTTACATGTAGAGGATCTCAAATCCCCAAGTTCTACAACACATGCAAGCTACAGAAAGCTACATAATAACCCTTTCGCAATATGCGAGCTTGTCCCCAAAAAGTTACAAAAAAATTAGAAAACCCGCCCATAAATAGAGCTCCTCATTTGTTTGGAGCCAAAACAACATTCAATTTGAGTTTAGGCGGTTTGGCGCCGAAAATTTACAACATGAAGTTCAAATTCAAAAGAGCATTTGCAATGGCATCTTCTAGAAAGTGCGCCAACTTCGCGGGGTGATAACTTTTGATCCAGGACTCCGATTCGCGAACCGTTCAAACCGTTGGAAAGGTCTCGAAGTCAAGAACGCACTCAAAATTTGCTACGCCAATTTTGGCAAGTTTCAGGGCCATTATGGAAGCTCTAAGTGCCTTAAATCCCACTCGGAAGATTTTCAGGTGCAAATCTGGGAAACTAAAACTGCAATATCTTTCAACCCAGGAACCAAACTCAAGAATCGTAAATTGGGAATTTCATTATGATGAAAAAGGTATCAAAAATATAAAAACATCAAAAACTAGAAACTTGAAATTAACTATTTTTGGGTGATGCAAGGTGCCCTTACACCATTGGATGCTCCTGCATCAAAAATGTATGAAAGTACTTCATTCAAATAATGTTTTACCGGGTCTAAAATGTGTTAATATGGATTTCTATGAAAGTTGTGTGTATGGAAAACAAAAGAGAGTTAGTTTTTTCACGGATGGGAAGCAAAAGAAAGATAAGAAATTGGAGCTTGTGCATATGGATGTATGGGGACCAGCTCAGACATCTTCTCTTGGGTGGCTCTCTGTATTATATTACATTCATTGATGATGCAACTAGGAAGGTATGGATTTATTTCCTTAGGCAGAAATCTAATGTATTTGAAACTTTTAAAAAATGGAGAAGCTTGGTTGAGAATGAGACAGGTAAAAGGTTAAAATGTCTCAAATCTTATAATGGTGGTGAGTATTGCAGTAAATAGTTTGAATATTATTGTTCCTCGAATGGTACTCATAGGCAGAAAACGGTTCTAAGGAGTCCACAAGAAAATGGAGTGGCTGAGCGCATGAATAGAATGATAATGGAGCATGCACGGACTATGAGATTGCATGTTGGGCTTCCTTTAAAATTGTGGGCAGAGACTATAAACACTATTGTTTATTTAATTAATAGAGGTCCCTCTAATCCTTTGGGTTGTGGTATTCCAGAGGAAGCATGGAAAGGTAAGAATGTGAGTTATTCTTTTCTCACAACCTTCAGTTGTGAAGCATTTGCACATGTAGATTCTGAAAATAGAACCAAGCTTGATGCAAAATCAAAGAAATATGTATTTGTTGGATATGGCATTGATGAATTTGGTTATAGGCTTTGGGATTTTGAAAATCATAAAATTTTGAGAAGCAGGGATGTCATATTCAATGAGAAAGTGTTGTACAAAGATTTGTTGCTATAGCATGAGAAGAAAGAAATTGATTATGTAGTTTTGGATGATATTCCAAACAATGATGTTTTAGTGGTTCCTCATGTTGGGCAACAACAACAACAAAAAATACCACAAAATCCTATTAGACGATCTTCAAGGATATGTAGACCTCCTGAAAGATTCTCTCCCTTTTTGTATACTATTTTGTTAACTAATGTTGGTGAACAAGAATATTATGATGAAGCTATGTAGGTGGATACCAAGGTTCAGTGGGAGCATGGCATGGAAGAAGAAATGGACTCCTTGCTAAAAAACCAGACTTGGGAATTATGCAAGTTGTCTGCAGGTGAAAAGGCTTTACCAAATAAATGGGTTTATAGGCTGAAAGAGGAGGATGGAGGTAAGAAAATATTTAAATCCAAATTAGTTGTAAATGGATTTGCACAGAAAAAGGGTATTGATTTTGATGAAATTTTTTCTCCAGTTGTTAAAATGACTTCTATTCATATTGTTTTAAGTATTGTGACTACTAAGGATTTACATTTAGAACAGCTTGATGTTAAAACAACCTTTCTCCATGGTGATTTGGAAGAGGAAATATATATGGACTAGCCACAAGGATTTGAGGTCAAAGGTAAAGAGAAACTAGTGTGCACATTGAAGAAAAGTTTATATGGTTGAAGTAAGCACCTCGGCAATGGTACTTGAAATTTGATAGTTTTATGGCTGAGCAAGGCTATAGCCGATATAATTCTGACCATTGTGTTTATTTTAAGAGGTTGGATAATCACAGCTACATTATTTTGTGTTTATATGTTGATGACATGCTTGTAGCTGGGTCTAACATGGATCACATACGTGAGCTCAAACAACAGTTAGCAAAATGTTTTGCTATAAAGGATTTGGGGGCAGCAAAACAAATCCTTGGTATGAAAATTTGTAGAGGTAGGAAAAATAGAAAATTATTTTTCTCTCAGGCTAATTATGTTGAAAAGGTGTTGCAGAGATTTCATATGGAAAATACAAAAGCTGTCAGCACACCTTTGCCTAGTCATGTCAAATTGACTAAGGATATGTGTCCAAAGACACAAGAGGAGGAAGAAAAAGTGTCCAAGGTACCATATGCTTTAGTTGTAGGTAGTTTAATGTATTCCATGGTATGCACAAGACCAAATATTACATATGTCGTAGGAGTTGTTAGTAGGTATTTGAGTCATCCCAGAATTGAGCATTGGAATGCGGTAAAATGGATTCTCAGGTACTTGAGAGGTACATCCAATAAATGTTTATGTTTTGGGGGCTCTAATATTGATTTAAAAGGTTATGTTGACTCAGATTTGGCAAGGGATATACATACCAGGCGGATTACCACAGGTTATGTATTTATAGTTGGTGGGACAGCAGTGAGTTGGATTTCTCAATTGCAGAAGATGGTTGATTTATCCACCACAGAGGCAGAGTATATTGTTGCAACAGAGGCAGAAAAGGAGATGATATAGCTACAACTTTTCATGGATGAGTTGGGCAAACAACAAGCTAGAAATTATTTTTTTACAAATAGCCAGAGTGTTATACATCTTGCAAAGAATTATGCCTTGCATTCTAAAAAAAAACACATACAATTGAGATATCATTTCATTTGTTCAATGTTGGAGGATGGACAGGTCAAGTTGGACAAGATGCATACAGATGTCAATCCAGCGGATATGTTTACAAAGGCGGTGATAAGGGAGAAGTTGAGCTCCTCTTCAGCTTCGGTTGGTCTTCAAAGTTGAATTCAAGTATAACAGAGCAGTAAGGTCCAAGGTACTTATATTCCAGTGGGAGCTGTAATTGCAATAGTGTCATCTAGGATCAGTCTCCAAGTCAGAGATTGTGTTGGTGTGGAGCCAGATCAATCTCCAAGTGGGAGATTGTTGGTATGTGGCGACTGATCATGCTATACTGTATAGTCCATGGTATAATGTACACCCCAGCACATATCCTTGTCGGGGTCTAGGGCCAGGCCCTGCCCCAGGCGGGCGTTCGAGGGCGGCAACCCCCAAGAAAAATTTTCCTCCTTTTTTGTGTCATCACCAAAAAAGGGAAAAAATCAACGAAAAAAGAAAAATCTAATTTTGTAGAACCAAAAATCTGGAAGCTTCTAAGCTTAGTTAAAAAGGGGTTTGGATGGGTATTACATGATGATGAAAAACGTGATTATTCGCAAGATTGTAATAGGTTTTTTACATTGGATAATAAAAGTATTGGATGGCTATGGTTTGGTGGATGTAGCCCGGATTGGGTGAACCACGTTAAATTCTCTGTGTTATGATTTATTTTGTGTGTGTGTTTTAGTTTCTCTATTTATTAATTAAATGTCAATTTAATTGTTAGATATCTGTCATTTCTAACCCTAATAGCCTTTTCCAACTACGGACCCAATTGTTCTACTTGCTCACTCTAAGGGGGAGTAACTTGGCGGTTTGGCCTACGGCCACCACCTCGGCCTCGACCACGACCTCTACCACGATGCCTACGCATGATCCTACACAAAAACCAGGACAAGTCTTGTTATAAGACAACCAAAACAAACAAGTAAACACATCAACCAAATCTAAAGTCTAAGTCAACCTAGTGGGCTCATAAAACTAGAGCACCCAGTGTTAGAACTTGGCTCTGATACCAATCTGTAACGCCCTGCCTTAGTTTCTGTTAAAACAAAGTGTAAAGAACAAATTAACCGAACCAAAAAATAAAATAAAAAAGAGATTTAATTACACAACTGCCTTGAGGAATGCCAAAACGATGTTACATAAACATAATAAATAAATTCAATATATATTATTTCATAAAACTTAAGTACAAATTTAAAGTCACAAATGATCTAGTTTTCAAAACTTAATACAATTGAATATCCATATGTCTAGATTACAACATGTGAGACTTCAATGAATCTCAAAACATCAAAATGATGATACAATGAGAACGCTCTTATACAAAAGGTAAATATACAAAGTAGATAATGGTCACATCACAACTGACATCTATATCCACGAACACATTATGCATCCACTATCACATACAACGAAGTAATTGGATCCAACTACAAGTATAGCATCAACTGCATAAAAATTCAAGGAAGGTATAGCACAGTTTCCTCCCAACCACGTGGATCCCGAAGGTCCACTACCTTCGTTGTACGAGACATTGGCAGGTCCGCAAAAAGGAATATAGAACATTAAATTCATGTGGCTTACATACACATTACAACATGACGGTAACAAATCATAACATATAAACTCCCAATGACAAAACACAACTAAAGATAATTGAACACAAGGATCACAATCATGGAATAGACAAAGAGTGTCATCACACTATCAGGATAGGTTACCCTAGTGAATCTTCCTAGACTATCGGCCCTCTCCAAGAGTTACCTTGGCAATCTATAATGATTCTCGGCCCCTGTGCAAACTAGTGTGGAGTTGCTCTATCTTTCAAGAAGACAAGATAGGTGACTAGCCATTCCAGGCCTTCTCAGCCTTTTCTCAATCTAAATGAGCATTAAGAAAGTAGGCGAGGAAAATTTTTATCTAAGTTAGTGTTTAGATCTACCCAACCCCTAGTACATTAGTTAGTTTTCCACTTAATTAACATACCTATGATAGGTTACCTAGACAACCTCTTAGTATTTCGGCCCCTACCGCAAGCCACTCTTTCTATAACATGACTCAACATCAAAAGACTAGAGGTAGCTACCAAGCATAAAGATCATACCACAAATGTTTACTTCTCCCACTAGAGACAGACCATAATCTCTAAGATGTCTCTTTAGACAACAAGAAAATGTGCAAAGCTATAACCCCTAGTGAAAATCATTGTAATAGAGCAATATGATTAAAGTGTAATATACTTAACAATACTTTATTTTTACTTCCCAAGCCTTTGAAGAAATGAAATACAACTTAATAACACTGTGTGTACACATTTTAAATATACATGCGCATAACTCCACAAACACATGCATTTGATATTCATGAATTAAAAGTTCATAACCTTTTGACATAATAAAAATTCTTATAATTTTTAAGAAAATAATTCTATTATTATAATTCAATATGAATGATAAAAATATTTTACATTTATAAATTACTCATTTAAGATCAATACAAATAATTATATAAAAAAATGTATCAATAATGATCTACGAATCATTTGTTCTACTCAATACTAGAAAGATTTAAATTACATAACATGTAATTAGCATGCCATGCAAAGACATCTAATCTCTTCCTATTCATAAATTACTTACTAAGACAATATTCTCATTTAAAATATAATCCTTCTTGTCCATCTAACAAAATCAACTTTTTTATCACCATTGACTGAAAATTAAATTTAAAATAACAAATGCCTATATTTAGCAAAATATACATACATAGTATTTTGCCACTAACATGAAGTTCGCTATCTTAAGTGAGAAACGCTCGACTAAAGATTAGCATTAATTACGCCATGCACAAGTATCTTAATACAAAATATACCAGCATAAAACAAGAAACCCATATAATCTAAACATTAAAATGTATGCAGGTTGTGTGGTATACGCTGATATGGACAAATCAAATCTAGACACATGATAAAGAGGATAATAGAAACAAGCATCACAAAGAAAAGTGTAATACCAGCTATGGCTCACAATCTATAGCCAAAAGACAATAACAAAAAAAATTCATTAAGCGTTGTGCATATCATGCAAATTAAATATTATGGAATAAAATCGTTTAATACATGCAAAGGTTGAAAAACAAGAGTGATGGTCAGCGCTATTGACTATGTTTAAAATGACAAAATTCATAGTATGATATTGACCATAAAAACAATAATCTTGGGGACATTAACATTACAGACTCCTTAAAGAACAGGATGATATTATCTATTCTTAGTGCCCCACTAGATTCAACATTGTTCTTGTATTATATTTTATATATGCAATTCATTTTAAATAGGATTAAAAACCTTAAACATCAAACAAACAAGTAACTTCTTCAGCTCATCAGTTGACGCCTGGTTTGGAAATAGCATTAACAATTAAAATTGATAGTTACGCATAATTATATTTATTTCAAATATAATGAGTATGTATATATAAATGTTCAATATAAATGCTAAATACAATTTAGCAAAACTTTCTATTGCATGATCTAAAATTTAGCATTTCCACTGCCTTCAATTAAGTTTCAGATTTGTAATTTCTTAATACATAATCTTAAGCTGAACAGAGTTGACCTAGAAATTTGCTGCTATCAGAAAAACTAGTTACAAATAATAACACAATCAAGGTCATGAAATATATTTCAAAAATATAAAGTGACAAAGAAATCTAAAGAAGGTATATGGCATTACTTCCAGTGCCTCACAGAAAAGAAAACAAATCATTGGAGGCATATGTAAACTGAAATAAATTTGAAACTTTGCTTCATTATATATTTATTATATCATTGTTTTGTTTTTTTAAACTTTCTTTCCTAAATATTTAAAAACGCGCTCTAAATTGTTTCCTTGATATGTTTACAGGTTTGACCAGATAATTCTTTCTCACAACAAAATATTTAGTTCCCAAAGCATGTAAAGTTTCAAGCAAATCTTTCATGAAATATGAATGAAATTATTGCAAAACAAGAAAGGAACCTGATTTAAAAGTTTGTCAGCCGGCTGGAAATGAATCTTTGAAACTTCTGTCAATTTCGCTATCAATTCTCTAGGCTCCGACGACAAAATTCAAATCAATCCAGCTCAAATTATGCTTGCAAACAAAATCTTAAGATAAAAAGTTTTTCCAAGACAATTGTTGTGCAAAATTTTCTAAAAAGTGTTGCTATGAAAGTTCTTCTAGAGCGTTGTCGTGAATCAAAAATTACAACCCCCAAAAGATATTCATGCATTCAATTATCTCTCAATCACAAAAAATTAATTGATAGATCATTATGCATTCAAAATAGATGAATCATTTCAACTTCCACTTTTAATATGAAACCATATTTTCAACTTCAAATCAAAGATTCATAACATGTTGAAAATATCTTTTCTTTAAAATATCTATTTCCTTGTAAATCTTGCTTGCACAAATAAATCAAAATTTTATATTTAATTAAATACTTTTGCAAAGAAAATAACTTTCACTTTCAAAATCAATAACTTACTTAATTTAAATTAATAAATTAAATCACAAACATAACCATAAGTATTTATAAATACATTAACAGATATTCATTAAACTTAAATATCAATTCCCAAACACAAAAACAATACAATCACAAACACGACACGACAGAACAAACTGGACAACAAAGAGGGGTAACAATTAGATACACATTTGATAAAGAACGATGGTTCAAAAAGGACTTGTCAATACCTTCATAACAACATAATTGTATTGAATTAGGGTACGCTCAGACCTGTCAAGCAGGTGGAGCCATTACTCGGTACCTATAACTGCAGGAAACATCAATGTTAAAACATATATACTTATATCGGAAAACACACTGTGAAGAAGAATTGTAGTGTAGTAGGGTAATCACGAATGAGTAATGCTACACTATCTTCTTCACCGACACAGACGAGCAAGATAAATCATAAGCAATCTTTTCAACATGATAACCACATAAAAACCCATAAGCTAATTAACCATATCACATATGTGTCAATCTCAATAACATCACAGAAACACAATCCAGATGATTAGGATGGAAAAAGTATCATCCACGAAGTACAATACAACATAATATTCAAGTCATATCTGAAAAGAAACAACATAGTATCATAATAAACTAAAGCATCTATCAAGTAGAATCAACTAAAACAGAGTGTCAAAACTAGAGGGACACTAAATCACATATTATAATAATCTATCATGTCTTTTCCTTTTTCAATATGGAAAGAATAAAACTCTACCTAAAATTACTTTTAAAAAATCATTGAATTACCCTTATTGAATGATGTAATAAAAAATAAACCTTGATTAGACTACCTCTAGTTATAACCTATATCATGGGTGACATATTCTTAGAAACGGATTGCATTCTATTAATTTTCTATAAATACTAATTGTAAATAAACTATCAATTCCATTATTTCTTTAAAAAATTTAAGAATTTCCATTATCAACTGACTAAATCTTTTTGTTCTTTATCAATTCCACATTATTGGCATGGTTTATCTTTTTCTCATATTTAAAAAGTTACTATGGAAATTATCTAGATTCAAGCCCCTATTCTCCAATAGTTAATATCAACCAAAGTCAATTGCAAATTATAGACAAATTTCAATAACACAAATATTATAATATAGATTCCTTTTCATATGATATTTTAAGATTTGAAGTGCATTTTATGGGGGGAGTTTTGAATACTTACCATGAAAAAATAGTTATAAATCAAGTAAAATTTTATGCCAAATAAATGCAAAAGATTAAAAAAAAAAAATTATACAAATAGTAATTTTTTTCTCTTAATAAGGCATGATACATGAGTTTTTTTCTTTATAGGGATAAATCTAAGACTAAAAAAAATGATAACCCAAAATTATTGCAATAGGATTTTATACTTAAAATATTTAAAATATTTTAGAATGTACTATAATTAAAATTCTTATGAGGCTATTATCTATAGAGGAATTATTGGTATTGCACACAATAATTCTTCATGCAATCTATCAAACAAAATAAATAAATTTTGGTTTCAAATAATAGGTGATGTGTAAATCATTTATGATGATAGATGAACACATATAATTACTATAATTATGAATATTCAAACAAAAATCTTTAAATTCATTTTGAAATTTGAATGTTTGTAATTAAATTTAGTATTTGAAATCTATAATAAGTACAATTTATATCATTTATGCACTAAATGATGATTATTATCTTTTCTTTTTGTCTTGTAAGTACTTTAATATTTGATGGTAGAAATCTTCAAAATAGACATTAATTACATATGATTTGGGAGAAGATAAAATGATTGTTGTGTGTATTTGGATTAAGAGTTGTACATTATATTTTCTTTCATATGGTTTGGGATCAAATTATAATTTGTACACTTGTGCATATTTTAAATTATCAAGAATGTACTTGATATAACAATAATTTAAAGGCATTAAATTCCCACAGTTCATAATGTTAGTTTGAAAATTTCCATATTAGAATATTTTTTTTTTTAGTATAACAATTATGTTTTGTATGTTTAGACAAAAGAATTGCACAATTACATAAAACCAAACTATTAAAAATGTGAACACAAATATATAATATTTTATTATGTATTTTTTATTTGCAATAAATTAGATTGATTTATGTTCTATTAAAATTAGATCTTGACTATTATTGTTTGTATTTTTACATGTAATAATAAATAATACACATTTTTATATATTAATGACATCATGTTTTTTATTATATGGGAAAATTAAATTTTGAAGACATCCGAAACCCTTCACAACATAAATACAAAATGCTGCTAAGAAGATATTATAAAAAATTAATGACATCATGTCTGTCATAGATGATTGACATTTTTTAAATAGATTGATATTTTTATATCTAAATAATATATTATATTTTTATTTTATTAATGAATGAAAGTAAAATACGACAAGTAACATTGCAACTATTAAAACATGCGAAGTATGAGTCTTCTCCCCTCATGAATAGAAAATTATAGAGAAATAAAAAATTGAAAAAAAAGGGAGAAGAATACTCAATGTTAAATGCATAGGATTGATTGATTGAGAAATCCCAGGACAACCACCCACAACTATGACGTAAAACAAGATGAACGAGCTTGAAAGAAAAAACATATTAATAAAAGTGGGCGCGGCTCCGTGGAATGACTTGACAGGCGGTTAACTCGAGGTGAAAGAAAAGAATTTTTAATACAAGTGGGCCCGTCTACATTGACTATACCGACTCAACATTGGCTGTTTATGTGTGGTTGGTCGTCGAAGATGGGTACTCTTGAATTGAAGACCTGAAATTTAGGGTTGAGTCATCTCTTCTCTTTCTACTAAGTGCAACTTAGCACTAGATTCCTTCTAGTTCAGACGACAAGCTGTCCTTTACAAACTAGGAGAGGGCTCCATCTCTCATATCTTTCTGCACTTACGCGGTTTCCAATGCAAATATAAGCTGTGTACAACGCAATCTACGCGTCGGGTCACTTTTTGTCTTTGTCGGTACCAAACTCTGCGTCGTCTCCTCTTTTATATACATTGCACACTGATTCATTTCCCTAACTCATTTCCCCCGTTTCCTCCTAAGAAGCCTTCTAATATTGCTCTATCTTCTATTTTTTTTTGTTCACTTCAAACCAATTTCATGGCATCTACTTCGAATACCAGCACGCACCCACAGGTTGCAGAATCAGCACCCTCTACATCTGCTTCAGCTGAATCCTTAATTCCCGCCTTTGTCAGATACAAGCCTCCCACGATGAAACTTCCTTTTAAAAGCGATAAGAAATATCACGTGTTTCTGAGTTTCAGGGGAAAAGATGTAAGAAAGACTCTGGTTAATCATCTCTACCAAGCTCTCTCCGCAGCAGGACTGAGTGTCTTCTTAAACATCGACATACTAGAAAAAGGGAAAGACATCTGGCCGAGCTTGGAAAGAGCAATCGAGAGCAGTGCCATACGCATTCCTATATTTTCCAAAGGCTATGCAGACTCAGCATGGTGTCTCAACGAGGCCGCGGCAATGTTGAGGACCCCTGGCTTGATCATTCCTCTGTTTTATCATGTGGATCCAAATGATGTGAGATATCCTGAAAATGACTTCAGTCCCTATAAACAATCATTTCTCAAGCATTATGGCCGTTCAAATCCATACCCAAGAGAAGAAGCTGAGTGGTGGAAGCGTGCCCTTATACAGATCATTCCATGTCTAAAATCAGATGACTATTCTCTTCGATATCGAAGAGAAAAGATTGACGAGTGGAAAAATGCTCTTCTACAGATCTGTACACGTTCAGGCTGGTCCATGGATATAACTGAATGGTAAGCAAGAGCCTTACTAGTTTCTCCTTGCTTTTCTAGATTCTGATTTATTATTTCATGACATACCTATGTGTCTATGTTTAAATATAATACCTATCGATTCAAGTATGGTTTAGCTTTTTATTTTTAATTATTGCTGTAATAAAATGAATCTAATCTTACAGAATCGAAGCCACTGAAATTTTATATGTAATAACAGTGAAATTTATATATTTGTATTATTTTTTATTGTACAATTACATTATAATAATTTAATTGTTGGCATCTTATTTTCTAATTATGTCGAAGGTGTTTTCTATATGAATTTAAACAATTAATTTTTGTGATGAGGTTAGATAGCTAAAGCTCACATGGGTAGCGGAGTTGGCTTGGGCTGTGGGTTTGCTCCCCATAGGTTTTGGGTTTGACTCCACTCTTGGGTTTAAGAGGTGGCCTTGCTAGTGGGCTGTAGCATTCCACCCACAGAGGACTAGTCTCACCTCAGCTCGCCCTTTTGGGTGTTGGATTGGGTTGCAAGGATACCCTTTCCTCAACTCACCCTTTTGGGTGTTGGGCCGGGTCATAGGGATACCCTTTCCTCAACTCACCCTTTTGGGTGTTGGGTTGGGTCATAGGGATACCCTTGTGTAAAAAAAATAGAAAATCATGATCAACATATTAAAATGATGCAAGACCATTGAGAAAGATCTCACTATTCAACAATTTTATCAATATAGAAAAATAGCTAATATTAATTACATAATATCACTATTTTAAAAAACTTAATTTTTTTAAATCAAATTTCTATATGCTTTCATTTTTTTAAGTTATATTTATTTCTAATAAATCAAAGAGATAATATCACTACTTTAAAAGACTATTTTTTTTAAGAAATCAAATCTCTATAGACTCTCCCATTCATTTTTAATTTATATAACTTATTGTACACATCATAGCTTACTTTCATTACAAATCATTAATATTGTTTTAATTGTTCAATTTTTAAGAAAATTATATTTATAAAATTAATGTAATTATATGTTTTAAATTATTAATAAATATATTATATTTATTATTTCTACTTTCTATTTGGATTGATTGCAAATAGTTTTACTTGATAGTATCATTCATTTTTTTTATTTCTATTGTTTAAATCATTTGTATTGTTTTAATTATTCAATTTTTAAAAAAAATCTCTCTAAAATTAATGTAATATTATATATTTTAAATTATTAATAAATATTTTATAGTTATTATATATACTTTCTTCCTTTTTTCCCTTTTTTTGTGGTAAGTGTTACCAAATTATGAATTGTAACTCCCAAGTTTGTTGGAAAAAGGGGACAGGTCAAGTGGGAACAATTTATAGAGGCACTCACCCCACACCTTTTTATGGTTTGGTTTGGGTATGGTGGCCACATTGGCACCACCATCCAAATAGTTTACCCTCCAGCTTTAAACCTTTCCACCTATTCATAAGGTTTTGTGTCACGAAGAGATGTGTCTTGCTTCGTACGAGTTAGCCTTTACATTAGTGTAGATGGAATTTACTATCCCGTAGTCTTCCTAATCCTTAGCTTACCAAGAAATGATTTAATTTTTCCTTACTCATGTTTCACAATACCCCAATTCATTCCAGAGGATTCAACTTAATTTCATATGATTTCACATGTTGGAGGAAAATAAAAACTAGTGTAATGGGAAGTTGAATGAAGTGTTTGAATTTGTAGTGCCAATGGAGACTCCTATTCTACTAACCAGTGACTAGAGCCAATTATCTTTCCCAGAGCCAATTATAGGTCAATACTTAAAGCTTGTGTTGGTTCAGAGGGGATTGTTAATGATGAAGGCTATTCGACTCATTTTAGGCAAGAAATTTTTAGTCTCTGAGGAGCATCACCGGATTATACGGGAATTCCTACCAGCTTTGTTACCTTGGTCCTTGATCTCCGAGTTCCAAAGGATGTCATTGGACAATTAACCTACAAGTTATTTTGTCCTTATTTGCTATGAGGGTTGGACGTTGTTCTAAATATAGCACAACTTGGGGTTTGGATCCCCCATCCATGAGATCTTAATTTACTAGTTGGGGTACCACTATATTACTCATTTTTGTTAGATATCAAGGATGGGGAGCTCCTAGTTCATCAAGGCCACATCTTAATTGCCTACAAGTTTATTCGCAAACTGTACCAATTCAAACCTATTGATGACTTCAACTAGCTCAACGATTTTGATGCTTATGAAGTGGATTGACAAAAGAACTAATTTCAAATTTTAGCACAAAACTAAATAAGATTCTTCTAAGGTAGTTCTTTGGGTTGGGTTCTGGTAAAACAATAATAGGGATAGAATAGGGTTTTAATTTTGGCTCAATGTTATCATTTACCAATATGAGGAAAGCTTATGTAATTATCTCCACTATTCAGTATTTTGAACTCTCAAAGCATGCTTAAGTATTCCCATTTATTATTCTAGGGCAGGGATTAAATCTAGTATAAAATGTGGAAAAGGACCTGTATCTCCAGTTTTTGAACAACTTTTTAAAAAAACCTTCTTTTATGGCTAATACTTTTTCTTATAAATATAAGAAAGTGATATTTGTGATCATTTTTCTTCTTCGAGCTATGGTTTCTTTCCTCTTTCATGGTTTAGAAATTTGGATTTTCATGGTTAAAAATTAGGATTTTATCTATAATCTAATAGTGTATATTTTCTTGTTCCCTAATTCTAATGGTTTAAAGGAATCTTGAGTTAATGCTTAAGATTACACATTGTAGCTCCATTATACTTTTCAGTGCTTGTTTATTTGAAAAAGTTTATGTACTATTATACATATTCTGAAATGAAGGGTGAAGTCATGATAAACATTTTATGTTAATGTTGTTTTCATTTAAGCATTCAAATATGTGTGATTTTTAGTGGTTTGGTTTTATTAAGTTCAGATACTTATTTTGAAGGGCTTCTATTGTCACATATTTTATTCTGAAGGGCTTTCATTGCCAAATTAGAGTTTTGTTTAAAGACCTTTGACTAGCTATATTATGTCATGAAAATTTGGGTCTTTAAATTGGATTTGATTCTTTACCCTAGTGGTATGGGTGTATTAGAAGAATAAAATACATTTGTTCCTATTCTTTTCAGTTTTCCAAAGAATTTTTGCATATTTTGATTAGGGTCATAAGATTAGGGCCTCCTGTGAGTCACACTTGTCTCCCCAAAGCCAAACTAGAAACGTGTTCAACTCGAAGGGTTATGTTTGTCAGATAATCATGATTTGGTGATTGTCCCTAGCTTATTAAGTCATAAGTCTCACCTATTTCAACTAGGGGCTTAAGTTCAAACCTTATGCTACAATCATTACACCTTAAGCATTTCCTTGAGCCATTTTGAGCCATTTGAGCTATTCTTGCGTGTGATTATTTAGTGGTGTTGGGTTTGAAAGAAATAGAGGCATGTGTACAGAGGCAATCTAATTGCCATGCCTCAATCTAATTGCTTGATATATAAGATGGGGCATTTATTTTTTTGTTTGTGTGTTTTTGCATTTTCAAAGGTTGGAGAAATCCTAAGTATGGAAACCCCAGGTTTCTTAACCAACTCCAAGTCACAGTTGTAATTTCTTGGTCCAATTTTGATAGGTGGGTGAAAGGTATATTACAAAACCTAGATTCCTTGACCATTAAGGCTATAAAAATGGTTTTGGGGAGGAGGTTTGTGGCTACGAGTGAGAGGTACCAGGTGAATTCTGACATCACCTGTCACTTTGTAACGTCTTTACTGGATCTTCATTCCAGTAAGGAGATGATTTTACAATTAACACACAAAAAAATTTAAACCTGCTTTTCTCCAAGATTTAGAAGTGGTGTTGGTCGCAACACAACTAGGAGAAGGAATTCCTCACCCCCATGACTTACTACAACCTGACATGACCATTGCTAATCTTCTTCCTTTTTTACTAGATTTTTATGAGTCAAACTATTGGGTGCATCATTTCTGAATTAAAGACCACTTATGACTTTCTCAAGTGTTTGTTTCAGCTTGTGCCAATGAAAGATTATAAATGGATTCCCCATTTCATTGCTTATGAGGATTAGGGTATGTAATTTCCAACCCCAATTTTGTAGTATGTACATAGAAGTATATATATTTTCCCAATTTTATGGTAGCCTAATGGCTAGGGTTATCTTATCGTGACATGTATTAAATTAAGAGCCCAATTTTGAAATCTAGTGGCTAGGGTTAGCTTTTTCTTTTAAGAATTCTAGGGTTATAAGTTTAGGGGTTCTGTTACAGTTTCTACACGTTTCAGTTTCAAACTTTGGTTTATGTGGTGAACTTGTGGCTAGTTTCACTAAAGATCTTATTTTTGGCATTAATATGTGGGAAAAATTATCTCTCTTTGGTTACTTTTAAGCTCAAATTTGCTAGGGTTTCAATTTCTTTTGATATTAGATGTTCATTTTGGATGTTTAGATCTATACATGGTGGTGTGAAGCTTCTTTTGTAACCGTTGTAATTATAGATAATATCTCTCTAATGGGCATCAAATTATGATTTCTCTTACCGTTTCTCAATTTCTAATACACGGAGTAAAAGCAATGTTAACAATACTTTGCACAATCTAAGCGATATCATGTACACTATTTTGAATTTTCCATATTATAGTATGCAATCTATTTCAAACAATGTTAGTAGGAACTCTATTCCTTTTGGTGTCAAATGATTGAGAGCTTAAGTCCTTTAATTATGGGTGATGTCTTAGAAAATAATGTATTAGTTTCCTTAGAAAATTTTGTTGCCATCAATTGGATAAAATTTTGGTTGTTACTAATTCTAATTTATTAAATCTAATTTATGTAAGCGTTCAAACATGTGTAATTTTTAGAAGTTTGATTAGGGTTAAAGATTCAAATATGTCTTGCATGTGTTACCTTAATTTTTCTATGACAGATAGAATTTATTTTGCTAATGTCAAGCATGAGTCTTTTTTCTTAACATGGTCTTATCTTCCAATAGTAAGGTATTATTTTGGGATCGGGTAAAAAAATATCATTTACCTCTATTAGGGCTCAGATTGATGCTTAACTATTGTGTTATAATTCAATTATTTTGAGTTACCCTTTCTTAAAGTGATGATTCATTTGTGGGGTAAACCCTGGTTTCATGGTATATTGTATTCGAGTCTAAGGCTTGTTATCATTGTTTGATATGGGAGTTTACATCCTTACTTCATAATGTTACCTTGGTTTAGTTTGGTAATTATGATTAGTTCAACATCTCCTTGTTTATTCATTATTGCATTTTAGTTCATTGCCAATTTCAAACATACTGAAAATAAATTCAAGTTAAGGTTTAGGAGTGCATACCTTTCGTAGGGGCCAAGCTTTTTGAAATTAGACACTTACCTCATGCTTGAGACCACATTACCATTCTTTGAGATTCCATGTTTCCTCACTTTTTTTTTTGTATTATTGTTTCCAAATATTGTCGTGCATCTATTTTTGTTGTAGTCAAACAATATTTTGTTTGATTAATGCCATGATTTGCTAACTTCTCTACTACCTTATTTTCTTCCCATTATATTTGTGACTAACTAAAACAATTTATACTTGCATGAGTTCCTTCATTTTATTAACATTTGATTGTAATTGCTAGTCACCAATCTATCTTTTTATGATGGCACTTATGCATACTATCAAGTTGCATTCTAATTCAATAGACCTCGGGGATTTTTCCTTGCATAGTGATATTCCATTTAGGATACCTTTTATTTCTACTACATTGTTTGTTGAAGGTGGAAATTTAACTAATTTGGTTGCTATTAGTTGGCCCTTCTCATTGTGGAGTATGCATCCCGCACTTAATAGTCCAAGGCTTTCCCAAGATGCACCATCCATATTCAATTTGAATCTATCTTTTGTGGGGAGGCACCATTTGGCTTTATCCCTTTTTTCTTTTGAGTTTGAGGCTAGTTGAAAGATGGTGTCATTTTCAAGGCCTACTAAATTTTCATCAAGCTTTCATCCCAACATGTGAATTTGGTTTTCCTTTGTATCTTGATGCAAGAGTTTAGCCATTATGTTATGCATCTTTCAATGATTTGTGTGATTTCTTCAACCTTTTTATCTTTATCCTAAAATATTCTTCTATTTCTTTCTTTCCATATGTTCCATATTAGGATTGAGGGGGTTGTTTACCATATTTGGCCCCATAGAGATTTCTTTTTGAGGTTAGGCCAACTAGTAAATAAATCCCTTAGCTTGTTACTTCTTGGGGCCTTCCATCCTAATTTTTTTTGTAACCAATCCATACAATATTCTACGAAGGGACAATTTAGGAGTAATTGGTAGATGAGTCTTCTTTTCTCAAGTAGCACATTAAACATCTTCTTAGACCTTTGATGCCTACTGATTTTAAGCTATCCCCTATTAGGATTCTTCTATGTAGTGTTGTCCAAGTGAATGCCTAGACTTAGGAAGCACTCCTTTTCCCCAACATAGTTTTTTATGCCAATCACCACTTTCTTGCTTAATTTGTATCTAATAACCTAGTTTGATTGTGCTATTTCCAAATTTATCACCACACCAAATTATCTGGTCTGCTTGAGTATTCGGAATTACTTTCCTTTCTTGCATTATTTCTTCTAGTTTCCTTTTTGTTGTTTCATTCATGGGGAGGTATTTTGGGATCAGCCATTGACTTACCCTGTTAACATCCTTTTTGATATAGTCTTATACACTTTTTCTAAATATGTTATTAATAAGGTGGATATGGGGTGCCAGTTCTAGATATTCTTTTAGTGGTTTATAGCTGCCCCATGAGTCCTGCCAGAAATCCACCCTTCTCCCATTTTTTATTTTCCATGTTATGTGATATGTTATTACATGCCTTGAGCTTTTCATAAAATTCTAGATATAAGATCCACTTCTTGCATTTTCTATTTTCAAGACCATTTATGGTTCCGATCTATCCATGTATTTCTTCTACATCACTTTGCACCATAGTAAGGATAGATTATGATACATTTTCGAGACTAACTTAGCCCCTAAGGATGCATTTTGTATCTTTAAGTTTCTTAAATACCAATTCCTCCTTCTTCCTGGGACTTACATACTTTTTCCCATCAGATTAGTGGGATTTTATGTTGTTCATTTGAGCCTTCCCAAAAAAAAATTAAGTATACGTTCTAGCCGTATTGCAACTTTGGAAGTTAGTTTCATACACAACATTGAATAAATGGGGATTTCTGATAGAACTGCTTTGATAATTGTAATCCTTCTTGCTAAGGTGAGCCATTTTCGTCTCTAGGTTAGGTCTTTATTATTACATTTCTCTTTTATTTGTTCCCATAAAGTAGTATGAATTATTCCCTTGAAAAATGGCACCACCAGAAATTTGCAAGGTATCTCATCAACAGTATAACCCAAGATTCTTACTATTCTTCTTTGCAAGGCTTTCTTTGTGTGGAAGAAATAAATTTTGGATTTTTCCATATTTATTTGCTATCCTCAGATATTTATGTATTCTTGCAAGCATTCTCTTATTTTTTCTACCTCTTGAATGGTAGATTCCCAATATTTAGTAATGTGTCATCCATGAACTTTTGGTGAGTTAGAGCTTCTACCCTTTATATAATTTGCAAGCCTCTCAAAGACATTGTTCTTACTTAGAGGCAATGTGCCTACTTAGGGCTTCGGCCATTATAACAAAGAGAAAAGGGGAGACAGAATCTCCTTGCCTTATCCCATTGGAGCTTTGGAAGAAGCCACATGGAGCATTGTTTACTAATATTGAGTATCTTGTTGAGGACATACACTGAAATATCATTTGTAGCCATTCTTGGTAGAATCCAAAAATTCTCCATGATTTTGTTCAATAGTCTCCACTTTACCTTATCATATGCTTTGCTAATATCCAACTTTATCATCATACTTAGATTTCTCTCTTTGTTTATTGTGGGGATAGCTTCATTGGCTAGGATGATGCTATCCACTATATCCCTACCTGAAGTGAATTCACTTTGGTTCGGGGATATGAGCTTTTCCAATACCTTTTTGAGCCTATTTGTTAAGGCTTTAGAGAGGATGTTGTATATATTATTATATAGTGAGATGGGATGGTAATCACCAAAATTATCGCACTTATTTTTTTGGTAAAAGTACCACCATATGTAGTGTTATTTTAAGTATTTTACAAACTTTTTATGTTTTATGAAGTCTTCTATCAATTCCCATAGGTACTCGTCTTCTATAATGTGCCAGCATTTTTGGTAAAATAAAGTTGGATACCCATCAAGAATAGGAGCTTCATTTGGGTGGAGCTAAAAAGCTTTTGACTAAATTTCTCTTCTTTGGTGAAGGGTTTGGTTAGCATCAAATTTTCCTCAAACGAAATTAACTTGGGAATGTTGGCTAGAATTTTTCTATCATTGAGAACTTTATGGTTGCCTTCTAGTGCTAAAAGATTTATGTAAAATTTAACTACCTCTTCCTCAATAAATTTTTTCTCTTGGATCAAGATTCCTTCTGCAGATTGAATGATTGATATCTTCTTTTAGGCCTTTTTTATTTTGGATGTGTTATGAAAAAACTTTGTATCTGTATCCCCTTTTGTTAGCCATGCACCTCCCTTGATTTAGTCTGTCATTACTCCTCTTCCCTAGCCAAGATTTCTTTGTATTATTCCATTAGAATTTTCTCTTTTAGGTAGTCTTCTTAGAATATGCCTTCTTTAACAATTTTATTATTAAGTAGTGACAGTTCTTCCAATCTCTCTTTTTCCAGAGAAGATATTTTTAAAGATTGTCTTATTCCAGTTTTGTACCTTTTTTTAACGTGCTTCAATTTGCACATAAAAGTGAAACTTTTGCTCCTATTGTAGTTAGGGGACTCTTTCCACAATTGGCCAATTGTTTCTACTAGATCATCCCTTCTGAGCCACATTTTTTCCATTGTGAAATATGACTTTGAGTTATTATTATCCCCTATTATTGATAATTTGACTAGATAATGGTCTGACCTGACCAATGGGAGAATTTATGCCTCTAGGGTTTGGTCTCCTTCCAACCATTCTTGAGAATAAATATTTACCTATCTAACTTTTCTTTTATACAACATTCTCCATTCTATCTATTTGACCAAGTATAAAAACCATTCTTGGTGGGTGTGTCTATTAGATTATTTTAGCAGGGGAAAAGACCAAAGTCCATCATTGAAGGGGATGCAATTCTATTGCTACCCCATTTTTCCTATATTCTCAATACTGTATTGAAATATCCCCGTATAATTATTCTTTAACTATCTATTTGGGAAATTTTCTAACTCAAGGTGTTCCATAACTTCTCTTTCACACCATTCCGAGTAGGCCCATAGATATTGAAGATCTAGAATTATTTTGTTCTTTACACCCTTGATGTTACACAACATCCAATTTGGTTGCTTTTCAATTATATTCACACCAACTAAATTATTTTTCCAAAGTATATCTAGACCTCCTACTATTCCAAAGGCTTTGGAGTAGGCCTCCTCCCATCCAAAGATATATGAGACTTTTTTGGTTTCATCCTCAATCTTGGTTTCTAGTAGGAGAATTTTTTTTTCTACCTTTTTGATTTGGCATTTGATCAGATGCCTTTTATTAGGGGCATTTAATCCCCTAACGTTCCATGTAATGCATTTCATGGTTCTTCTTATTGGGAGTTCTCTACTACCTTAATGTCTTGTAGAATGTTCCTAATACTTTTCAAACCTTTTTCATGAGCAAGCTCCTCCTTGATATGGTTCTTTGATTTTTTCCCTTTCTTCTTTTTGTTTTTCTTTGGAAAATCTAGAGATTGTGTAACTATTTGTGTTATACTTTTGTTTCAATTATGTCGAGCTCATAGAATTCTTCATTCTCACTCTCCGAAGAGAAGCCTCTTGTCTCTTCCATTGCTTGTATACTAGGAACCATCTTCAAATGTATGGAGGTCTCCCCTTTTGGTTTCTGAATAGTGGCTTCCTCCACCTGTTTGTGGGATTTTGCTCCTTCTCTATAACTTGATTATTGTGCTTGGGACTTTAAATTGAAGGAGGTTTTATGCATATCTCTTGGTTATCCTTTACCTCATACCTTATAATTTTTCTAGTTTGTATCAGAGGTTTCCTTGAGGCTTGGAGTCCTACTTTCCCCATCTAATTTGTTGAGTTCCTTTTTTCTCCATACCTGCTTTTTCTTTGGGAGAGCCTTCTAGTTTTTGGTTTTTTGTCTCTTGGAACCTTTTTTAAAATTGGAATTATTTGTTCCTCAATTTAAATTCCATGTTTCTATATCCTCACTTTGTATTTGAGATGTATCTCCCTAGGGATTTCTTTTATTGTTGATATCCTAATTCTTGCATAAAGATAAGAATTTTCTTTAAGTAGAGGAACATCTATCTACAATAGTGCTCCCAATGACTTTTTGATCTTCTCCAAGCATTCCTCATACCATAATTCAAGCAGTATATTGTATAACCTAATCCACTTTTCTTTTGAATAAGATATGTGAAGTCAAGGATTGAAATTGGCTTCCCATTTCTATGTAGATGGGATGTCCTTCCATTTCCCATGTGCTTTGAGTTAGAACCTCATCTCTATTTTGTACAGAGAGAAATACCACTATGAAGAAACCATTTGGGAGGAATTTTATTCCATGATCTTGTTTATGCTCAAGTGATCCCATTATTCTATTTGTTTTCTTCCCTTCTGTGGTCCAATAATTCTGCAAATAATGGCCAAATATTGCAAAATGTTGATATCAAGTCCTTTGTTCCTTCTTAAGAGTTGATTTCAATTGGTGCACTTGATTTCTCTTTTTTAGGGATTTCATTATCCTTTTTTGCAATGGATCAGAGAGTTCATTTTCTTTCTCTCTTTTTTTCTAGTCCTTCTCCTTTGGTTTGTTTTTGATAGTTTGGTTTTCTGAATGCCTTGTATTTCGACCCCCTTATTCACCAATAGGTTTTTAGGTTTTTTGGGACTTTTTTCTCCTTTGGTTGTTGTTCACAACTTCTTATCTATTTCAATATGGTTTGGCCATGTAATAAAATGTGGCATTCTAAATTTGATTATGATCTTCTCTTCCTTGAATTTTTTTGGCCTTCTTCCTCTCATCTTGTCCTTATTTGCATGTTCTATTTGTCTCTTATATGTGCTTGATTTCTCTAGCTTTTTGTTTTGTTCCATTTCTTATTTTTTCAAAGATTGCATTCAGCAGATTCACATTAAATTTTTCATTCAAATAAATTTGTATTCAGTAGATTCCCATAAAAATTTTCATTTAGAAAAAAATTCATGACCAGAGTATTAATTTGTCTTATTATATATACTCTTTATTTAGATTGATTACAAATTGTTTAACTTGATAATATTCAATTTTTTATTTATCTTGCTAATACATAAATTTGACAAAAAAAACATGGAATCTTATGTAAGAACATGCATAGCATCAAGAAATAAAACCTCTACTTTAAAAAGTTTTAAAAAAAAAATGGAGATAAAATCTCCACATGCTCTTAAGTCCTTTTTAAATTATAATTACTTTAAAAGAAACAAAAGATAAAAATCTAAACCATAGTTTTTCTTTCATTGCAAATCATTTTAAATTCTTTATTTTGTAGTATTGTTTCAATTGTTTAATTTTTAAAATTATTTTCTAAAATTAATGTAATAATATATTTTAAATTACTAATAAATATATTATAGGTATTATATTTACTTTAAATTTATATTAATTATAAATGGTTCAACTTGATAATATTGTTAAATTTATTTATTTTATTGCTAATACATAAGTCTTAATATAGAGAAAAAAAATATGGAATCTCATGCAAGAACATATAGATGATCAAGATATAAATGATGACTTCACTAAGGTGATGAAGAGATAAAATCAGTACTTAGAAAACTAGATTTTTTGAGATCAAATACCTATATGCTCTTACATTCTTTTTTAAATTATAATTATTTTTAAGGAAACAAAGGATGGACATCTAACTTAAATAATATAAATCATAATTTTCACTTCATTATTTTTTGAAACTCTTTAGTTTGTAGTTTGGTTTTAATTTTTTAATGTGTAAGTATTTTATTTTCTAAAATCAATATTTTAACTAAATTAAAATAATTGACATACTTAATCAAGGGAAAAAATAGTATATATAAATATAATTTAATCCTATATATACTAAATTTTATTTCATATGTTAAATTATAATAATATGAGAGAGAATATATCTAAATTGGAATTTATCATTTGGTTAAACTATCACAAGTAAATTATCTCACCCATCAAAATTATTCAAGGGTCAAATAAAGATCAATCATACCAAAAACTTAAACCTTGATAAATGATGTAATACAAAACAAATAATCATTCTCATTATTTAAATACAACTAATTTTTGAAAAGATAGACATAAATTATTTAGAGGTCAAAAAAATAGACTGGGACCACTTGAAAGGATCACTCCAACTCCCTACCATATAAAAGTGGAGTTGAGATACCTTTTTGAAGGGGATTTTTATGAAAAAAGATAGAAAAATATAATTACATATAAATGAGGTACATATTGGCCTTTTAAATATCATTGAGTTTTAATTCATCATGCAATAAATCCTTACGTTCATCAATCTATTTCTATAACTTACTGCATGATGGGCTCTGAGGATATTTTTATTTTAACAAACAAATATTCCTTTGAATCTTCATCTCCATTTTTATCTCTATCTTCCTCTATATCTCTATCTCCTTACACCTCTTTCTACACCTCTTTCTCTCCCTCTTACTATCCCTACCTCTCCCTCTCTCTCCCTCCCTATTGTAGACATTATATGATCATATTTATAATTGATCTTGATTATCTTCCTGATTTAGAATTTTTGTTTCAATCATGTTTGGATCTTTGTAAGTGGATGCATAGTTTATTTAAAGATATCACTTCTCCATTTATAGCTTTGTTGGAACATATTATAGTTCCCCATGGAATCCACATTCACCAAGAAATGTCTATACTAAATATGTAAAAGATCTCCATCTCCATCTTCATCTTCATCTCTATCTCTATCTTCCTCTCTATGTCTCTCCCTATCTCCATCTCCTTACCTCACCCTACATCTCTCTATTTTCTACCTCTATCTTTTCCACTATATATATCTCTCTATCTCTCCCTCTTACTATCCTATCTCTCCCTCCCTCCTCCTCTCTACCTCTCTCCCTATCACTCCCTCTTTATATATATCTCTCTACGTTGATTCCATCCTCTATTTATCTCCCTCTCTATCCTTCCATCTCTATCAATTTATATATCTCTCCCTCTCTATCTCTATCTCACACACACACCCACACACACAAACTCCTTGTTTCTTCCTCTCTATCTCTATCTCTCCTCCCTCTCTCTCCCTCTATTTATTGCTTGTCTCCATCTCTCTATCTCTAACTCTCTCCCTTTCTCTTCCCATATATTCATATCTCTCTTTCTCTGCCCATATATTTATATCTCCCTCTTTCTCTCTCTCTTTATCTCCCACTATTTATCTCTCCCCCTCTCCATCTCTATTTTTTTATATATATTTATCTCCTTTTGTCTCTCTATATCTCCTTATATCTATATCTCTCTATCACTATATCTCACCATCTATATCTAGCTCTATCTCTCCCTCTCCATCTTCCTATATATCTTTATCGCCCTCTCTCAAGATTCTTTTATATATCGCTATCTCTTCCTCTATATCTCCCTATCTCTCTCTATCTTTATCTCTCCATCTAGTTCTATATCCATATTTATATCTATTTGTCTCCATCTTCCTCCCTTGATCTATCTTAATCTCTATCTCTAGACATGTCTCTTTCTATCTATACATCTTTCTATATCTCTCTATCCCTCTTTGTAATGTTCCCAACTCAAACCATGAGGATTAGTAGTACATTGGTTGTATATTCCTTGGATTATTCAAGAGGAAGAGGACATAATAATATTGGGTAAGTATGAAGTCTTTTTTTGTATTATATTCTATTCTTAAGTTGTGTACAGGTCCTTTTATGCAAGTTAAGTGAACTTAAGTCATTTTAAGTTGTGGGAATTCCTTTTTAGACAACTCAAGTAACTTGTATCCAAAAGACTTAAGTTGTCCCCATTTTATGTACTTTAATTTATTTTAAAAAGCTTTTGATAAAAAGAGAAAATGGGCATGGATTTTCAAGGAGCTTATTCGATCATTTTTTAAGTTTTTAATGTGGAGCTTTAGATTAAGAGGTGGTGATTCAAGGGCCGAGATTGATTCATCTCTTTGGGAGTTATTATATAACTCTCTAGGGGTGTTTTAGAGCTCATTAAGTTGTGAGTTTTATATTTATTGCTGTTGCCACTTGGCTTAAGGTCTGAAACCCTTGAGTATCCCTAGTTTCAAAGAGACAAATAGGCTCTCCTAGTCAAAAGGATGTGTTTTGGTGGAAGATATTTGGTTTGTGAAACCCTACAACATCATTTTTTAGAGATGTAATTATTTATTAATTTTGGAGGCCATTTTTGGAGTTGAGATTCAAAGCATCGAGTTCATATTTGGATAATCTACATCTAGGTGTCTTCATGTTACTGAGCATCATTAAAGATAGCAACAAAAAAGGACAAGTGGAATAGACCTATTGTTGATTTTATAAGGGTTTTGGCAAGGGAGGCTAGGGTTTTAAAGGCATTTTCTAAGGTATTTAGGCAATAACCTGTATATTTTTTGTTACATTCATCTCAAAAAAAAAACTAGTGAAAATTGTTTATGAAATTTCTGGGAAATTTTAGTGGTTTTTCTAAAACTTTTTCATATTAAAAAATATTCAAAAACTCCTATAAATCATAGAAATATATATATTTTTTTTTTTTGAGCATAGATCTGAGTTTTTTATGGGTTTTCTATTTACAAATAAAAATTTCAAAATTTTTTATTACATATTTTTTGAGATATTGTTGGTTTTCTATTATCCCTATTTAGGGATATCTTAGTATTGTTAGAGCTACAAAAGCTTGTTTAGGTTGGTTGTATGCATGAAAAAGGTGGTCATAACCTAGAAAAATAGAAGGAGATAATGGTAGGCAGTGATCAATAACCATCATCAAGTGAAGAGGAGGTAAAAAAGATGTTTTTAGAAATGCTAAGACAGTTACAAAACACCAATCTATATTTAAGTCATATGGATCACAATACAAAAAATGGAAGAAACATGGTGTGTGTGGAAAGAGAGGACAGTAGAAAAGTTGTAGAAAACAATGAACACTCTATCAACAAACCTTTATGTTCATCACAATCTAGACCCTTCATGCCTACATTTATACAAGAGGGTGAGATTACACAAGAGGAACCTATAGACTACAATGAGGATGCTAAAATTTTGGCTAAGTATCAAGCTTTAGGGGTAGATTTTCAATCACCCATCTCATTTTGAGATTACTTGGAGGTCACCAAATGCACCAAGTCAAAGAACAAAATAGTGGAATCA
>VDFB02000017.1:491903431-491967122 GCA_007258455.2 Sequoia sempervirens
GAATTTATTTTGCTAATGTCAAGCATGAGTCTTTTTTCTTGACATGGTCTTATCTTCCAATAGTAAGGTATTATTTTGGGATCGGGTAAAAAATATCATTTACCTCTATTAGGGCTCAGATTGATGCTTAACTATTGTGTTATAATTCAATTATTTTGAGTTACCCTTTCTTAAAGTGGTGATTCATTTGTGGGGTAAACCCCGGTTTCATGGTATATTGTATTCGAGTCTAAGGCTTGTTATCATTGTTTGATATGGGAGTTTACATCCTTACTTCATAATGTTACCTTGGTTTAGTTTGGTAATTATGATTAGTTCAACATCTCCTTGTTTATTCATTATTGCATTTTAGCTCATTGCCAATTTCAAACATACTGAAAATAAATTCAAGTTAAGGTTCAGGAGTGCATACCTTTCGTAGGGGGCAAGCTTTTTGAATTTAGACACTTACCTCATGCTTGAGACCACATTACCATTCTTTGAGATTCCATGTTTCCTCACTTTTTTTTTTGTATTATTGTTTCCAAATATTGTCGTGCATCTATTTTTGTTGTAGTCAAACAATATTTTGTTTGATTAATGCCATGATTTGCTAACTTTTCTACTACCTTATTTTCTTCCCATTATATTCGTGACTAACTAAAACAATTTATACTTGCATGAGTTCCTTCATTTTATTAACATTTGATTGTAATTGCTAGTCACCAATCTAGCTTTTTATGATGGCACTTATGCATACTATCAAGTTGCATTCTAATTCAATAGACCTCAGAGATTTTTCCTTGCATAGTGATATTCCATTTAGGATACCTTTTATTTCTACTGCATTTTTTGTTGAAGGTGGAAATTTAACTAATCTGGTTGCTATTAGTTGGCCCTTCTCATTGTGGAGTATGCATCCTACACTTAATAGTCCAAGGCTTTCCCAAGATGCACCATCCATATTCAATTTGAATCTATCTTTTGTGGGGAGGCACCATTTGGATTTATCCCTTTTTTCTTTTGAGTTTGAGGCTAGTTGAAAGATGGTGTCATTTTCAAGGCCTACTAAATTTTCATCAAGCTTTCATCCCAACATGTGAATTTGGTTTTCCTTTGTATCTTGATGCAAGAGTTCAGCCATTATGTTATGCATTTTTCAATGATTTGTGTGATTTCTTCAACCTTTTTAGCTTTATCCTAAAATATTCTTCTATTGCTTTCTTTCCATATGTTCCATATTAGGATTTAGGGGGTTGTTTACCATATTTGGCCCCATAGAGATTTCTTTTTGAGGTTAGGACAACTAGTAAATAAATCCCTTAGCTTGTTACTTCTTGGGGCCTTCCATCCTAATTTGTTTTGTAACCAATCCATACAATATTCTATGAAGGGACAATTTAGGAGTAATTGGTAGATGAGTCTTCTTTTCTCAAGTAGCACATTAAACATCTTCTTAGACCTTTGATGCCTACTGATTTTAAGCTATCCCCTATTAGGATTCTTCTATGTAGTGTTGTCCAAGTGAATGCCTAGCCTTAGGAAGCACTCCTTTTCCCCAACATAATTTTTTAGGCCAATCACCACTTTCTTGCTTAATTTGTATCTAATAACCTAGTTTGATTGTGTTATTTCCAAATTTATCACCACACCAAATTATCTGGTCTGCTTGAGTATTCGGAATTACTTTCCTTTCTTGCATTATTTCTTCTAGTTTCCTTTTTGTTGTTTCATTCATGGGGAGGTATTTTGGGACCAACCATTGACTTACCCCGTTAACATCCTTTTTGATATAGTCTTATACACTTTTTCTAAATATGTTATTAATAAGGTGGATATGGGGTGCCAGTTCTAGATATTCTTTTAGTGGTTTATAGCTGCCCCATGAGTCCTGCCAGAAATCCACCCTTCTCCCATTTTTTATTTTCCATGTTATGTGATATGTTATTACATGCCTTGAGCTTTTCATAAAATTCTAGATATAAGATCCACTTCTTGCATTTTCTATTTTCAAGACCATTTATGGTTCCGATCTATCCATGTATTTCTTCTACATCACTTTGCACCATAGTAAGGATAGATTATGATACATTTTCGAGACTAACTTAGCCCCTAAGGATGCATTTTGTATCTTTAAGTTTCTTAAATACCAATTCCTCCTTCTTCCTGGGACTTACATACTTTTTCCCATCAGATTAGTGGGATTTTATGTTGTTCATTTGAGCCTTCCCAAAAAAAAATTAAGTATACGTTCTAGCCGTATTGCAACTTTGGAAGTTAGTTTCATACACAACATTGAATAAATGGGGATTTCTGATAGAACTGCTTTGATAATTGTAATCCTTCTTGCTAAGGTGAGCCATTTTCGTCTCTAGGTTAGGTCTTTATTATTACATTTCTCTTTTATTTGTTCCCATAAAGTAGTATGAATTATTCCCTTGAAAAATGGCACCACCAGAAATTTGCAAGGTATCTCATCAACAGTATAACCCAAGATTCTTACTATTCTTCTTTGCAAGGCTTTCTTTGTGTGGAAGAAATAAATTTTGGATTTTTCCATATTTATTTGCTATCCTCAGATATTTATGTATTCTTGCAAGCATTCTCTTATTTTTTCTACCTCTTGAATGGTAGATTCCCAATATTTAGTAATGTGTCATCCATGAACTTTTGGTGAGTTAGAGCTTCTACCCTTTATATAATTTGCAAGCCTCTCAAAGACATTGTTCTTACTTAGAGGCAATGTGCCTACTTAGGGCTTCGGCCATTATAACAAAGAGAAAAGGGGAGACAGAATCTCCTTGCCTTATCCCATTGGAGCTTTGGAAGAAGCCACATGGAGCATTGTTTACTAATATTGAGTATCTTGTTGAGGACATACACTGAAATATCATTTGTAGCCATTCTTGGTAGAATCCAAAAATTCTCCATGATTTTGTTCAATAGTCTCCACTTTACCTTATCATATGCTTTGCTAATATCCAACTTTATCATCATACTTAGATTTCTCTCTTTGTTTATTGTGGGGATAGCTTCATTGGCTAGGATGATGCTATCCACTATATCCCTACCTGAAGTGAATTCACTTTGGTTCGGGGATATGAGCTTTTCCAATACCTTTTTGAGCCTATTTGTTAAGGCTTTAGAGAGGATGTTGTATATATTATTATATAGTGAGATGGGATGGTAATCACCAAAATTATCGCACTTATTTTTTTGGTAAAAGTACCACCATATGTAGTGTTATTTTAAGTATTTTACAAACTTTTTATGTTTTATGAAGTCTTCTATCAATTCCCATAGGTACTCGTCTTCTATAATGTGCCAGCATTTTTGGTAAAATAAAGTTGGATACCCATCAAGAATAGGAGCTTCATTTGGGTGGAGCTAAAAAGCTTTTGACTAAATTTCTCTTCTTTGGTGAAGGGTTTGGTTAGCATCAAATTTTCCTCAAACGAAATTAACTTGGGAATGTTGGCTAGAATTTTTCTATCATTGAGAACTTTATGGTTGCCTTCTAGTGCTAAAAGATTTATGTAAAATTTAACTACCTCTTCCTCAATAAATTTTTTCTCTTGGATCAAGATTCCTTCTGCAGATTGAATGATTGATATCTTCTTTTAGGCCTTTTTTATTTTGGATGTGTTATGAAAAAACTTTGTATCTGTATCCCCTTTTGTTAGCCATGCACCTCCCTTGATTTAGTCTGTCATTACTCCTCTTCCCTAGCCAAGATTTCTTTGTATTATTCCATTAGAATTTTCTCTTTTAGGTAGTCTTCTTAGAATATGCCTTCTTTAACAATTTTATTATTAAGTAGTGACAGTTCTTCCAATCTCTCTTTTTCCAGAGAAGATATTTTTAAAGATTGTCTTATTCCAGTTTTGTAGTTTTTTCTTAACGTGCTTCAATTTGCACATAAAAGTGAAACTTTTGCTCCTATTGTAGTTAGGGGACTCTTTCCACCATTGGCCAATTGTTTCTACTAGATCATCCCTTCTGAGCCACATTTTTTCCATTGTGAAATATGACTTTGAGTTATTATTATCCCCTATTATTGATAATTTGACTAGATAATGGTCTGACCTGACCAATGGGAGAATTTATGCCTCTAGGGTTTGGTCTCCTTCCAACCATTCTTGAGAATAAATATTTACCTATCTAACTTTTCTTTTATACAACATTCTCCATTCTATCTATTTGACCAAGTATAAAAACCATTCTTGGTGG
Source organism: Sequoia sempervirens (assembly GCA_007258455.2). Taxonomy (NCBI): domain Eukaryota; kingdom Viridiplantae; phylum Streptophyta; class Pinopsida; order Cupressales; family Cupressaceae; genus Sequoia; species Sequoia sempervirens. The sequence continues at coordinate 491,907,641 of VDFB02000017.1, forward strand.
GTGTGTCTATTAGATTATTTTAGCAGGGGAAAAGACCAAAGTCCATCATTGAAGGGGATGCAATTCTATTGCTACCCCATTTTTCCTATATTCTCAATACTGTATTGAAATATCCCCGTATAATTATTCTTTAACTATCTATTTGGGAAATTTTCTAACTCAAGGTGTTCCATAACTTCTCTTTCACACCATTCCGAGTAGGCCCATAGATATTGAAGATCTAGAATTATTTTGTTCTTTACACCCTTGATGTTACACAACATCCAATTTGGTTGCTTTTCAATTATATTCACACCAACTAAATTATTTTTCCAAAGTATATCTAGACCTCCTACTATTCCAAAGGCTTTGGAGTAGGCCTCCTCCCATCCAAAGATATATGAGACTTTTTTGGTTTCATCCTCAATCTTGGTTTCTTGTAGGAGAATTATTTTTTTGTCTACCTTTTTGATTTGGCATTTGATCAGATGCCTTTTATTAGGGGCATTTAATCCCCTAACGTTCCATGTAATGCATTTCATGGTTCTTCTTATTGGGAGTGCTCTACTACCTTAATGTCTTGGAGAATGTTCCTAATACTTTTCAAACCTTTTTCATGAGCAAGCTCCTCCTTGATATGGTTCTTTGATTTTTTCCCTTTCTTCTTTTTGTTTTTCTTTGGAAAATCTAGAGATTGTGTAACTATTTGTGTTATACTTTTGTTCTCAATTATGTCGAGCTCATAGAATTCTTCATTCTCACTCTCCAAAGAGAAGCCTCTTGTCTCTTCCATTGCTTTGTATACTAGGAACCATCTTCAAATGCATGGAGGTCTCCCCTTTTGGTTTCTGAATAGTGGCTTCCTCCACCTGTTTGTGGGATTTTGCTCCTTCTCTATAACTTGATTATTGTGCTTGGGACTTTAAATTGAAGGAGATTTTATGCATATCTCTTGGTTATCCTTTACCTCATACCTTATAATTTTTCTAGTTTGTATCAGAGGTTTTCTTGAGGCTTGGAGTCCTACTTTCCCCATCTAATTTTTTGAGTTCCTTTTTTCTCCATACCTGCTTTGTCTTTGGGAGAGCCTTCTGGTTTTTGGTTTTTTGTCTCTTGGAACCTTTTTTAAAATTGGAATTATTTGTTCCTCAATTTAAATTCCATTTTTCTATATCCTCACTTTGTATTTGAGATCATGTATCTCCCTAGGGATTTCATTTATTGTTGATATCCTAATTCTTGCATAAAGATAATAATTTTCTTTAAGTAGAGGAACATCTATCTACAATAGTGCTCCCAATGACTTTTTGATCTTCTCCAAGCATTCCTCATACCATAATTCAAGCAGTATATTGTATAACCTGGTCCACTTTTCTTTTGAATAAGATATGTGAAGTCAAGGATTGAAATTGGCTTCCCATTTCTATGTGTAGATGGGATGTCCTTCCATTTCCCATGTGCTTTGAGTTAGGGCCTCATCTCTATTTTCTACAGAGAGAAATACCACAATGAAGAAACCATTTGGGAGGAATTTTATTCCATGATCTTGTTTATGCTCAAGTGATCCCATTAAATTCTATTTGTTTTCTTCCCTTTTGTGGTCCAATAATTCTACAAATAATGGCCAAATATTGCAAAATGTTGATATCTTCCTTTGTTTCTTCTTGAGCGTTGATTTCAATTGGTGCACTTGATTTCTCTTTTTTAGGGATTTCATTATCCTTTTTTGCAATGGATCAGAGAGTTCATTTTCTTTCTCTCTTTTTTTCTAGTCCTTCTCCTTTGGTTTGTTTTTGACAGTTTGGTTTTTTGAATGCCTTGTACTTCGACCCCCTTATTCACCAATAGGTTTTTAGGTTTTTTGGGACCTTTTTCTCCTTTGGTTGTTGTTCACAACTTGTTATCTATTTCAATATGGTTTGGCCATGTAATAAAATGTGGCATTCTAAATTTGATTATGATCTTTTCTTCCTTGAATTTTTTTGGCCTTCTTCTTCTCATCTTGTCCTTATTTGCATGTTCTATTTGTCTCTTATATGTGCTTGATTTCTCTAGCTTTTTGTTTTGTTCCATTTCTTATTTTTTCAAAGATTGCATTCAACATATTCACATTAAAGTTTTCATTCAAATAAATTTGTATTCAGTAGATTCCCATAAAAATTTGCATTTAGAAAAAAATTCATGACCAGAGCATTAATTTGTCTTATTATATATACTCTTTATTTAGATTGATTACAAATTGTTTAACTTGATAATATTTAATTTTTTATTTATCTTGCTAATACATAAATTTGACAAAAAAAACATGGAATCCTATGTAAGAACATGCATTGCATCAAGAAATAAAACCTCTACTTTAAAAAGTTTAAAAAAAAAAATGGAGATAAAATCTCCACATGCTCTTAAGTCCTTTTTAAATTATAATTACTTTAAAAGAAACAAAAGATAAAAATCTAAACCATAGTTTTTCTTTCATTGCAAAGCATTTTAAATTCTTTATTTTGTAGTATTGTTTCAATTGTTTAATTTTTAAAATTATTTTCTAAAATTAATGTAATTATATATTTTTAATTAGTAATAAATATATTATAGGTATTATATTTACTTTATATTTATATTAATTATAAATGGTTCAACTTGATAATATTGTTAAATTTATTTATTTTATTGCTAATACGTAAGTCTTAATATAGAGAAAAAAATTATGGAATCTCATGCAAGAACATATAGATGATCAAGATATAAATGATGACTTCACTAAGGTGATGAAGAGATAAAATCAGTACTTAGAAAACTAGATTTTTTGAGATCAAATACATATATGCTCTTACATTCTTTTTTAAATTATAATTATTTTTAAGGAAACAAAGGATGGACATCTAACTTAAATAATATAAAGCATAATTTTCACTTCATTATTTTTTTAAACTCTTTAGTTTGTAGTTTGGTTTTAATTTTTTAATGTGTAAGTATTTTATTTTCTAAAATCAATATTTTAACTAAATTAAAATAATTTACATACTTAATCGAGGGAAAAAATAGTATATATAAATATAATTTATCCTATATATACTAAATTTTATTTTATATGTTAAATTATAATAATATGAGAGAGAATATATCTAAATTGGAATTTATCATTTGGTTAAACTATCACAAGTAAATTATCTCACCCATCAAAATTATTCAAGGGTCAAATAAAGATCAATCATACCAAAAACTTAAACCTTGATAAATGATGTAATACAAAACAAATAATCATTCTCACTATTTAAATACAACTAATTTTTGAAAAGATAGACATAAATTATTTAGAGGTCTAAAAAATAGACTGGGACCACTTGAAAGGATCACTCCAACTCCCTACCATATAAAAGTGGAGTTGAGATACCTTTTTGAAGGGGTTCTTTATGAAAAAAGATAGAAAAATATAATTACATATAAATGGGGTGTATTGGCCTTTTAAATATCATTGAGTGTTAATTCATCATGCAATAAATCCTTACGTTCATCAATCTATTTCTATAACTTACTGCATGATGGGCTCTGAGGATATTTTTATTTTAACAAACAAATATTCCTTTGAATCTTCATCTCCATTTTTATCTCTATCTTCCTCTATATCTCTATCTCCTTACACCTCTTTCTACACCTCTTTCTCTCCCTCTTACTATCCCTACCTCTCCCTCTCTCTCCCTCCCTATTGTAGACATTATATGATCATATTTATAATTGATCTTGATTATCTTCCTGATTTAGAATTTTTGTTTCAATCATGTTTGGATCTTTGTAAGTGGATGCATAGTTTATTTAAAGATATCACTTCTCCATTTATAGCTTTGTTGGAACATATTATAGTTCCCCATGGAATCCACATTCACCAAGAATGTCTATACTAAATATGTAAAAGATCTCCATCTCCATCTTCATCTTCATCTCTATCTCTATCTTCCTTGTTTCTTCCTCTCTATCTCTATCTCTCCTCCCTCCTCTCCCTCTATTTATTGCTTGTCTCCATCTCTCTATCTCTAACTCTCTCCCTTTCTCTTCCCATATATTCATATCTCTCTTTCTCTGCCCATATATTTATATCTCCCTCTTTCTCTCTCTCTTTATCTCCCACTATTTATCTCTCCCCCTCTCCATCTCTATTTTTTTATATATATTTATCTCCTTTTGTCTCTCTATATCTCCTTATATCTATATCTCTCTATCACTATATCTCACCATCTATATCTAGCTCTATCTCTCCCTCTCCATCTTCCTATATATCTTTATCGCCCTCTCTCAAGATTCTTTTATATATCGCTATCTCTTCCTCTATATCTCCCTATCTCTCTCTATCTTTATCTCTCCATCTAGTTCTATATCCATATTTATATCTATTTGTCTCCATCTTCCTCCCTTGATCTATCTTAATCTCTATCTCTAGACATGTCTCTTTCTATCTATACATCTTTCTATATCTCTCTATCCCTCTTTGTAATGTTCCCAACTCAAACCATGAGGATTAGTAGTACATTGGTTGTATATTCCTTGGATTATTCAAGAGGAAGAGGACATAATAATATTGGGTAAGTATGAAGTCTTTTTTTGTATTATATTCTATTCTTAAGTTGTGTACAGGTCCTTTTATGCAAGTTAAGTGAACTTAAGTCATTTTAAGTTGTGGGAATTCCTTTTTAGACAACTCAAGTAACTTGTATCCAAAAGACTTAAGTTGTCCCCATTTTATGTACTTTAATTTATTTTAAAAAGCTTTTGATAAAAAGAGAAAATGGGCATGGATTTTCAAGGAGCTTATTCGATCATTTTTTAAGTTTTTAATGTGGAGCTTTAGATTAAGAGGTGGTGATTCAAGGGCCGAGATTGATTCATCTCTTTGGGAGTTATTATATAACTCTCTAGGGGTGTTTTAGAGCTCATTAAGTTGTGAGTTTTATATTTATTGCTGTTGCCACTTGGCTTAAGGTCTGAAACCCTTGAGTATCCCTAGTTTCAAAGAGACAAATAGGCTCTCCTAGTCAAAAGGATGTGTTTTGGTGGAAGATATTTGGTTTGTGAAACCCTACAACATCATTTTTTAGAGATGTAATTATTTATTAATTTTGGAGGCCATTTTTGGAGTTGAGATTCAAAGCATCGAGTTCATATTTGGATAATCTACATCTAGGTGTCTTCATGTTACTGAGCATCATTAAAGATAGCAACAAAAAAGGACAAGTGGAATAGACCTATTGTTGATTTTATAAGGGTTTTGGCAAGGGAGGCTAGGGTTTTAAAGGCATTTTCTAAGGTATTTAGGCAATAACCTGTATATTTTTTGTTACATTCATCTCAAAAAAAAAACTAGTGAAAATTGTTTATGAAATTTCTGGGAAATTTTAGTGGTTTTTCTAAAACTTTTTCATATTAAAAAATATTCAAAAACTCCTATAAATCATAGAAATATATATATTTTTTTTTTTTGAGCATAGATCTGAGTTTTTTATGGGTTTTCTATTTACAAATAAAAATTTCAAAATTTTTTATTACATATTTTTTGAGATATTGTTGGTTTTCTATTATCCCTATTTAGGGATATCTTAGTATTGTTAGAGCTACAAAAGCTTGTTTAGGTTGGTTGTATGCATGAAAAAGGTGGTCATAACCTAGAAAAATAGAAGGAGATAATGGTAGGCAGTGATCAATAACCATCATCAAGTGAAGAGGAGGTAAAAAAGATGTTTTTAGAAATGCTAAGACAGTTACAAAACACCAATCTATATTTAAGTCATATGGATCACAATACAAAAAATGGAAGAAACATGGTGTGTGTGGAAAGAGAGGACAGTAGAAAAGTTGTAGAAAACAATGAACACTCTATCAACAAACCTTTATGTTCATCACAATCTAGACCCTTCATGCCTACATTTATACAAGAGGGTGAGATTACACAAGAGGAACCTATAGACTACAATGAGGATGCTAAAATTTTGGCTAAGTATCAAGCTTTAGGGGTAGATTTTCAATCACCCATCTCATTTTGAGATTACTTGGAGGTCACCAAATGCACCAAGTCAAAGAACAAAATAGTGGAATCAAGGGAAGCAAAATTATGGGTTGCAGAAAAGGTTGGGACATCTATCCTTGCCGAGTTTTTATGGATCATCCAAGAGTATAGCTAGGGCTCGGATTCAGAAATTGGATGTATCTTACCTTTCCCTAAATCATATCAAGTAGATTAAGGCCTCAAATTTTCTACCCTTCACATTCAAGCAGTTGCACATGAGTGGTGGTATCATGGTGTAGTGACATAGGGTTATGGTGTGATAGTTTCTTACATGATCAGTTTTGCACTACATCGATAAAACAGTTTGAACACAAGGATTTAGAGACACACTCTAGAGAGTTGGCTCATTTGAGATAGGTTGGGACACTTGATGCATACATTTCAAAATTTCAATAGTTGATAGTAATAGTTTTTTATGTGTCTAAGAGGAGGTTGATTTCATGGTTCATAGAGGGTTTGTCAGAACCTCTTAAAGGTTGGGTAAAATATTTTCATCTACCAACCTTGTAGGATGCTATTAATCATGTAACGAATATGGAGCTATCTAAGCCACCTGCTAGTTTTCCTAGAAAGTTTCCATATAGAATATTATCGTAGAGTTTTCCACAAAGAAAGGATAAGAAACTAGAGAATACTAGACCAATGGGTGAGATGTCTAAGCCAGTTGGTGGTGCATCTCATGATTTGAGAGATGAGTTGAGATGAAAGAGAATTTTCTTTAATTTTCATGAGACTTGGACACCTAGACACAAATATAGAAGTGGAGCCAAGGTCGATTAGATTGAAGTCTTTGAGGAACTTGGTGATGATGAGTTAGAGAATACACAAGTTCTTGATGAGAAGCATGAAAAAATGGATGGGAAAATAGACACAGATGACTACCAAGATGATTTGGCCTAGATGGATAGTGTGATTTCAACCCTCACTACCACTCCTCATTTTAATGCCTTCAGAGTAAAGGGAATCATGCAGGGACAAGAAGTTGTTGTGTTGATTGATAGTGGGGCTACCCATAACTTCATTAATTTGTCTTATGTGAATTCTAAGTAGGGCTTCCAAGTTGAGGATCATGATGGCTTTCAAGTATGGATAATGGGTGGAATGATGTTGCATTATGTTAATCATGTCCCACAATTGAGTGTGACCTTGGTAAATTATACCCTTGCTAATGATTTTTATGTGGTTGAAATTAAGGATACCAATGTTATGTTTGGTGTTCAATGGTTGCATTCTATAAGTCTTTATGTCACAAGCTTTGAGATTAAGCACTTGAGTTTCACAACAGGTGGTCAATAAGTGGTATTACAGGGCTTATCTTCAAATTCCCCTAGATTTATTTTAGCTAGGAGGATGGAGAGAGGATTTTAGCATTTGGAGGTTGAGTGTGTAGTATAGTGTTTCATTTTAGATAAGTTTACTAATACAAGAAAGTGTGGATATCATGTTGACATATAAGGCTTGTTCAACAAGCATACTATGGTATTTTTGGATCTCCCACATGGAATACCTCTAGATCATGGATTTGAGCATGTTATTGAGCTTATGAATAGTAAGCCAACTGTTACCAACCCCTATCGTCATCCTAAACAATTCAAGGATGAAATTGAGAAGACTATTTGGGAGTTACTAGATGCAAGACATATATGGCCTTGTTCTAGTCAATCTTTTCTTTATCTATTGTCTTGGTGAAGAAGAAGGATGGTACTATGAGGATGTGCATTTATCATGCACTAAATAATAAGACAATCAAGAAAAAGTATCCTATTTTGTGTATTGATGAGTTGATGGATGAGCTACATGGAGTGATATATTTCTCCAAAATAGATCTTCATTCAAGATACCATCATAATTGAGTGTGAGAGAAGGATGTGTACAAAATAGATTTTAGGTGCCACTATGGAAATTTTAAGAATTTGGCGATGCCCTTTAGGTTATCGAATGATCCAACTAATTTTTAGCCTTGCATGAACCATGTATTCAACAAGAAGTTATGGAAATTTGTGTTGGTTTTATTTGATGACATCTTAGTATACAACAAGACATGGGAGGAGCATATTCAACATCTTGATGAGGTGTTAAGAATCTTAGTGTCTAACTCCTTTTTTTTGTGAAATCCTTTAAGTGTGAGTTCAGTATGACTAAGCTATTATAATTGGGATATGCCATTGGGGGAGCTAGAATGAAAGCCAATGGAGAGAAGACTAAAGCTATACTTGATTGGCCACCACCAAATAATGTGTCCCAATTGAGGCACTTCATTGGTCTATGCACATACTATGGACAATTTGTGAAGGGGTTTTCTTCATTAACCACTTCTTTGAAAAATTTGACTAAGAAGGATGCCTTTGTTTGGACAGTTGAGACTCAAAGAATCATGGATCATCTTAATAAGGTAATGACTAATTTTCTTGTTCTAGCTCTACCACATTTCTCTAAACCTTTTACATGATTGAATGTGATGCATATGGAATTGTTATTGGGGTTGTTTTGATTCAAGACAAGCATCCAATTGGTTATGAGAGCCAAAAATTGAATAAGGTTGAAAGGAGGTTCTCTGCATATGACAAGGAAATGTTAGCAATCATGCATGCACTTGAAAAGTTTCATCAATATCTTATGGGAAACAAATTTATAGTGATGACTTATCATAATAGCCTCAAAGTTTTCATGGAGAAAAAAAGATTAAATGAGAGACAACAACATTCGGTAAGAAAACTTCAAGGGTATGATTTTTACATTTAATTTTTCAAGGGAAAATAATTTTTTTGCTAATGCATTATCTATAAACCCTTCATTTTTCTCACTTTCAAAAAATTTAGCTTCTTGGAAGGATCACACATTAGCAGAATATTCAAAAAATTAGAATTCTTGTGATATTCTAGATGGTAAAATCGATGATGAAAGGTAAAAGTGTTGAATGGCATCATCTATTATAAGGGTAGAATCTATTTAGTACTAGAAAGTAAGATCAAACATAAAAAAATTATTGTTGTCCATAACAATCAGCTTGTTGGTCATTCGAGTTATTTGAAAATATACATATATATTTGTGAAAATTTCTCATGGAAAGGTATGAAAGATGATGTTCTCAAATAAGTGAGGGAATGTATAGAGTTCCAAAGAAACATGGCTGAAGTTTTTCCCAATAGGGTCATTACAACCACTTCCCATTCCTAATCAAAAGTGGTAACAAAAATAGATGGATTGCATTACTGGGTTGCCTAAGGTCAATGGTAAGGAATTTTTTTTTTTTGCACTAGGGTGGATAGATTCACTAAATATGCTCATTTACACCAATGACTTTTGAGTTTAAAGCACCACAAGATGTTGGTCTATTTTTTAAACAAGTTCTTAGACTTTGTGGTGTGCCAAAAATAATTGTAAGTGATAGAGATTGCATATTCATCAGCATTTTTTGGCAAAGATTTGATGAAGTTGGCTCAAACAGAACTTAATCATAGCACTAGTTATCATCCACAAATGGATGGTCAAACTAAAATTGTAAATAAATGGCTTGAAGGTTACTTGAGGAACTATGTCTCAGGGCAGCAAAAAGCATGGGAAAAGTGGTTACATTTGGCAGAATTTTGTTAAAACACTATATATCATATGAGAATAGGTATGGCTCCTTTCAAAGCCCTGTATGGTTATGAAGATTCTACATTTGTGGATTTGTTTCTTTCTAATTCTAGAGCTCCAAAATATATTAATTGGGCATAAGAGAATCAATAAATCCTTAAGGCACTGAAGGATAATATTCAAATTGCATAGGAACAACAAATATGTTGATAATTAGTGGGTTGAGAGGTATTTTGAGGTGGGAGACATGGTATTTTTGCATCTTCAACCTTATAAAAAATATCCATTGAAGGTAAGTGAAGAAAAAAAATCTCAAACCAAAGTTTTATGGACCTTTCAAGGTGATCAAAAGAACTGATGAAGTAGCATATGAGTTAGAGTTACTAGCTACAGGAAAAATCCACAATGTATTTCATGTGTCATGCCTCAAGAGGGCTCTTAGATAGCATGTGACTCATTCTACAAAACTACCTCACATGGATGAAGGTAAATTGATATTCATTTCAAAAAAAAAATTGGAAGTGGGAGAGAAAAGGTTGAGGAATAAGGTAATTTTTGAATGTCATTGAATGGAAAAACTTGCCTTTGGAGGATGTAACATGGGAAGGAGAATATATTTGTAAGCATCCTTGTCCAAAAATGTTTGAGGACAATCATTATTTAGGTGGGGAGGACTGTAATGTCCCTAAGTCAAGTAGTACATTAGTTGTCCTTTCCTTGGATTAACCAAGAGGAAGAGGTTGTAGAGAATTATAGGGTAAGTATGGAGTCTTTGTCTTGTATTATATTATATTCTTAAGATGTGTACATGTCTTTTATGTAACTTAAGTGAACTTAAGTCATTTTAAGTTGTTGGCACATCTTTTTAGGCAATTTAAGTAACTCTTACCCAAAAGAATTAAGTTGTCACCTTTTTATGTACTTTTAGTGATTTTAAAAAGCATGTGATAAAAAGGCAAAGGGTGCATGGGTTTTCAAGGAGCTTATTGGATCAATTTTTAATTTTTTAATGTGGATCTTTGAATTAACAAGTGGTGATTTGAGGGATAAGATTAATTCATCTCTTTGGGAGTTATTATATAACTCTCTAAGAGTCTTTCAAAGATCATTTTGTTGTGAGTTTTTTGTTTATTACTGCTGCAACTTGGCTTAAGGTCTGAAACCCTTGAGTATCCATGGTTTTAGAGAATAAATAGACACCCTCTAGTCAAAAGGATGTGTTTTGGTGGGAGGGATCTTTGGTTTGCAAAAGCCTAGCACATCATTTTTTAGAGCTACAATTCTTTATCAAGTTTGGATGCCATTTTTGGAGGTGAGATTCAAAGCATCAATTTCATATTTGGATAATCTACAACAAGGTGTCTTCATGTTACTGAGCATCATTGAAGATAGCAACAAAAAAGGACAAGTTGAACAGACCTAGCACTGATTTTTTTATGGTTTTCAAAAGGGTGGCTAAGGTTTTGAAGGAATTTTTTGATATATTTGGGAATTAACCTATATATTGTTGGTTGCATTCATCTTAGAAAAAAATAAGAACAATAATGAAAGTTATTTCTGAATTTTTTAGGCAGTTTTAATGGGTTTTCTGTAACTTTTTCATATTCAAAAACATTCATAAATTCCTATAAAATCTTATAAAAAATAGAAAAATATTCTGAGCATAGATTTGAGTTTGTTGAGGGGTTTTCTATTTGTAAATAAAATTTCAGAATTTTTTATTGCATATTTTTTGAGATATTTTGTTTTTCTATTATCCTTGTTTAGGGATATTACACTCCACCTCTTCTTAGACCTTTATATCTTTATCTCTTTGCCTCTCTATCTCCTTCTCTCCATATTTTTTCTTACATGTCTCCTTCTATCTCTATCTTGTTATTGCTCCATCTCTCTCTACCCTTATAACTCTCCCTCTCTCTAGCTCTCTATAAATAACTTCCTATCTCTATCTCTATCTTTCTATCTTTACCTCTCTCATTCTCTCCCTCTCTATATATTTATCTCTTCCATATTTTTCTATCTCTCTCTCATCTCTATTAATATTTCCCTCTCCCCCATATTTGTCTACTTCTCCATCTCTGTCTCCATTTATATCTCTACCTTCCTCTCTATCTCTATCTCCTTACCCCTCTCTCTCACTTTCCCCCCTCTATCTCTCCCTCTTCTATTCCTAACTCTCTCTCTCTTTCCTTCTCTCCAAAATGCAAACATAACATGATCCTATTGGTAATGGAGTCTAATTATCTTCTAGATTCAAAGGTCTTGTTTCAATCATGTTTGAATCCCTTTAAGTGGATGAATAGTTGATTTAAAGTTGTAACTTCTCCATAGAGACCATTATTGCACAAACAACATCATTTACTAAATTTCCTACCAATTTACTTCATGTACCACACAAATGTACACAAAAATAGACCAAAATTTTCCTTAATTGACCTTCCGCACCTCTTCAATGTATGCATTTCCCAACAAGATGTGATTGCTAGTTAATTATATGATATAACTTTTTTATTTAATTACTTCGAAGGCATTCCTTATAATATGAAGTGAACAACTTGCTTTTGAAAAAAAATGATTGAAAATTAGATAGAAGGATGTGAGACAATTGAAAGGATCTCAACCTTCAAATTTTCTAAAATGTTAAAAAATATAATATATAATTAAAGAAAAAACAACATTCTTATTGATTCTTAACTTTCAAGTAGGAAAAGGTAGGATAAGAATGCAATTGTTTTTTTTTTCTTAAAATATCTTAAACTTAGATTTTTTTCTAACATATATAAATAATAAATATAATGTATAAAAAGTTAATTATATATTTAAAACTTTTTAAATACTATTTTATTTTTAAAACTTCAATAATTATTATATTATATAATTGATTTTAATATATATTATATGGAAATTTTAACAATATTACTAATTAACATATATATATATATATATATATATATATATATATATATATAATATTTTTAATACTAAAAAGTCAATAAATTATGAATTGACTTTTTAATTTTTTATAGGTTTCATTATATTTTTAACTTTTTAAGTTTCGTGTTCCCTGTAAATTTTAATATAGCTTATTTTTTATTTTTAATATTTTATTTGAAGTACAATTTTAATTTTTAAAATTTAATTTATTTAATAATTTAACTATATTTATGCTTAGTTTTATAATAATTTTTTATATTTTTTAAGTACATATTTTATTAATATTTCAATTCTAATAAATTAAAATTTTGGTTTTACTTTTGTATTTAATCATTTATTAACTTAAAGTTTTTATTTTTTATTATTAATTTTTTAAAATTATTATTTTTATTAATATTTGGATTTTGATATATTTTGACTTTGCATTTATTTTAATTCTATTTTAATTTTTTAATTTCAATTTAAGTTTGAAATTTATTTTTATTATTTATGTCCTTTTATGAAATTAATAATAATTAATTATTATAATTAATTTAAGTTATAATTATTTATATAATAAAAGTTTGATTATTGTAGAATGATTCTATTTTGAATTTCTATTTTAATTTATATAATTAAATGAATTTCAAGCTTAAAAACTAAATTAAAAGTTATAGTGTGTGTATGAGAGAGAAGAGCTAACTTTTGACTAATCGTTCTATGTCTATGTCAACAATCTAAGGATAACACATGTCCCTAGGGAATTACACTCAGAGTAATATATCATTTGACTAAGGATATGATAGTCACCTTTAAAACATCTTCATTGTATCCATTGTACGCTTAAGTAAGAAAATAGATTGAGAGAGAAAGAGAGAAAAGATAGAGGAAGAGAGAAAGGGGAGAGAGGGAGGGGGATGGTAATATGATATAAAGGAAAAGATAGAAAAAAGAGAAATAAAGGAAGAGAGAGCAATACAAGGGGAGAAAATGAGAGAAAGGAGGAGAGAGATAAAGAGATTTATATAGAGTAACAAATGTAGAAATGGAAGGATAAAGAGAGGGAGAAAGAGAGATACAAAAAGAGAGAAGAGATCAAAAGATGGAGATAGATAAACACAGAGAGAGAGAGAGAGAGAGAGAGAGAGAGGTGGAAAAATATATAGAAAGATAGAGATACAAAGATAGAGGTAGAGATATAGAGGAATAAAGAGGGAGAGACAAAGAGATAGAGATAATAAGAGAGATAAAGAAAGAGATAGAGGAAAAGAGAGAAGAGGAGGGACATAGATAGATATAGTAACATAGAGAAAGGGAGATAGAGAGATAGAGAGATAAATAAAATAGGATACAAAGATACATATAGAGGTAGAGAGATCAAGAGATAAAGAGGGAAAGGAGGAGAGAGAGGGGGGAGATAAATAAGGATAGAAAAAGAGAGTGAGGGAGAGAGATAGGGAGAGGGAAATAGATAGATAGAGAGAAAAAGAGAGAAAGATAGATAGAGGAATAGAAAAGGGAAGACAAATATAGATTAAAATAGGGGAGAGGAAGAGAGAGATTGAGAGATAATGAGAGTAATAGAGATAGAGAGGGACATATAAATATAAATATCTCTCTTTCTCTTCCCATGTCTCTATATATATCTCATTTATACCTCTCCATAGCTCTCTCTCTATATGTATATCTCCCTCTCTCTACCTCTCTCTATATATAACTTCATATCTCTATCTTTCTATAAAATGATCTCTCCCTCTCTTTGTATCTCCCTCTTTCTATCTCTATCTCTCTCCCTCTCTCTTTGTATCTCTATCTCAATATTCATCTCTATGTTCCTCTCTATCTCACTCCCTTATCTCTATCTCCTTACCTCTCCATGCATCTCTCTCTTTCCCCTCTATCTTTCCATTTATATATATCTATCTATCCCTCTTTCTATTCCTATCTCTTCCTCTTCCTACCCTCTCTCCCTATCACTCTCTCTTTATATATCTCTCTACTTCTCTTCTATCTTATATGTATTTCTCTACCTCTCACCATCCCTCTCTATCTATTTATTTTTATCTACTTCACTATCTCTCTCTCACTCACACACACTTCTTTTTTCTTCCTCCCTATCTCTATCCCCATACATCTCTCACTCACACACACACACTCCATGTTTCTCCCTCCCTATCTCTATCTATATCTCTCTCCTCCCTACATATCTCTCCCTCTCTCTATTACTTGTATCTATCACCTAATTTATCTCTCACTCTTGCTTCATCTATCTCTATCTTCCCATCTCTCCCTCTCCCTCACTAGTTATATCTCATTATTTTTATCTCCCTCTTATTCACTCTATATCTCCTAATCTCTCTATATATCCCTCTCTTTATCTTTGTATATATCATTTCTTATATCTTTATCTCTCTCTCTCCAACTCCCCCTCTTTCTATCTCTATTTCTCCTTCTCCCTCTTTTTCTCTCCTTCCCTCTCTCCCTCTATTTATTTATTTATCTCTCTATCTCTCTCTTGCCACCTCTATCTTTCCCAAGTTATATATGTCTCTCTATCTCTCCTTTCTATCCCTATCTCTCCCTCTTTCTAAATCTATCTCTCCCTCTCTCTCTCTCCATCTCTCCCTATCACCCCTTTCTATATCTCTCTACTTCTCTCTCCTCTTTCCTCTATTTCTCTCCCTCCCCTCCCTCTCTATATATTTTATATATCTATTTCCCTCTCTCTCTATCTCCAAATCTCTCTTACTCATACACACACTCCTTGTTTCTCCCTCATTATCTCTACTTCTATCTCTATATCTATCTATTTTCCTCTTTATCTCTATCTATCCATATTTATTCTTCCATAACTCCCTCTATCTCTATCTCTATCTCTATCTCATTATCTCTCCATATCTCTACCACTATATATTTCCCTCTCCACCTATCTCTACATATCACTTTCTATAGATCTATTTATCCCCCCTCTCTCTCTCTCTCTCTCTCTCTCTCTCTCTCTCTCTCTCTCTCTCTCTCTCTCTCCCCTACATCTTCATCTCCATTACCATTTACATCTCTATCTCTACCTCCTTACCCCTATCTCTTTCTCTCCCCATATATCTCTCCCTTTTTCCATCCCTATCTCTCCCTCTCTCCCTATTGCAAACATAACATAATCCTGTTGGAAATGGAGCCCAATTATCTTCCTAGTTTAGAGGTTTTGTTTCACTTATGTTTGGATCCATGTAAGTGGATGCATAATTGATTTTAATTTATCACTTCTCCATTAAGACCTTTATTTAACAAACATCATTTTCTAAATGGACTACCAATTGACTTCGTGTATACTACACAAATGTATGTTAAAAAAAGACCATTATTTTCCCTAATTGTCCTTCCACACATATTCGGCATACAAATTGCACACCAAGGTGTGATTGCTAGTAATTATATTTTTTTAATGTATATATAAACATTTTATGTCATTATTTTTAGTACAAATTTTGGTTTGGGTTCATGGATTTGACAAAAATAACAATTGGGTTTGAATTTTTTTCAGATTCATCTATACAAAAATCACTTGTGTAGCCTAAAAGCATGAACTAAAATTAGATTATCACATAGCATATTCTAAACAAAAAAACCACCATAAAATTCAATGTTATGTAAAACATAAATGATAATTATTATAAAATATTCATCATGTTCAAACTTCAAGTTCATTATTAAAATAATAATGTCAAGTTCAATATTTATTTTTAAACTTAATTTTCTAAATCATTTATGTCATCGTCATCATCATTGACATTAGATAATATAGGAACATTATAAGATCTACAACTAGTGCCATTGACAAGGCCACTTGCACTAAAAATTGTGTTGGTTTTTGGACTCCTCAAGTGCAATATACTAGGAATTGGAAGCATCCAATTCAATATTCTTTGGCTCTATATCCCAAAATTAATTTTTCTTTCATTGTATTCAAGTTGTTTGTGTGAAAGGAGACACAAGTTGGAATGTAGATTTACTAAGTTCTCTAGTCTTTTTGAATGCAATCTATTATTCTTTAATAAGTAGTTGAAATAATATATATTCCAATTCCTCTCATATGAAAATGAAATAGAAAACTATGATGACAAAGTAAAGATATAGAGTTATACATTTTTTTAAAACTACAAATGAAAGTCAAAGCTTTAAGAACTAAAAACTAAAAAAAAATTAAACTTACAAATGGTAAAAATTTGATTGTGAGGGGTTGTAGGTACATTGGAATTTTTGGTCATGGAAGTACCACCAGCTATAATCATCCTTTTTAAAATTATCACAAATAGTCTCAATGCTTTGACCATTTGAGCATACAAAATCAATGAACTCACTTGTGACTACATCTTGTAAATTAGAATTGGGGAAGAGTCTACAAAATTTTGTCCTATACCCTTAAAAATATTATAATATCTATATGGGGTAACCCTTGTTGGCACACAAAGAATCTTAGGATTGTAGTATTTTGGACTCAATGCAAAGAAAAAAAAATGTAATGAGGTGGTCATTATGTTCCACCCTTTTTCAATAATTATGTGTGTGTTTAAAGAAAGTCTCTTCAAGGTATTTTTTTTCACATTTATGATGCTCTTCATTTTATTAATCATTGAGTTGAGACCACAGTATATTTATCCCAAGAAAATATTGTCCATGTTAATATAACAAATCATACTTGGAATAGGCTCGATGAAAGTAAGGAGATACTTCACACGATCCTGCCAAGAGTCATTTAAGATTATCCACTTAATATTTGTTGCCTTGTCAATGTTTATTTTCCTCAGATATAGACCAATTTTGGTTAATCACTATTTGATAGAAATTTTATCTCTAACTTTCACTATTCATCTCTGGAAAATTGTGTTAGAAGAAAAATAGGTCTCAACAACCTACTCAACTATTACAAAAAATAATTAAAAATAATTATAATACATAATCAAATTATGAAAATATTAAATTTTCAACTACTTCACTTACCTTCAATAGCTTTAATTTCAAAATGATCTAAAAATGACTTGCAACATTTGGTGGTTGGTGATAAAAATTTGGAAGTCATCAGCCTTTGCATATAACTCTTTGATCCAATCATTTTTTTTTTATTTATCTTTTTTAGCATAATATTAAGAGAGTGGGTTGCATAAGGTGTCCAAAAAATATGTAAATAGCATTCCTTGGCATACACCTTAGTAACTCTATAATTCTTTATGTTATCCAATATGCCTTGAACAATGTTACGGGGTCCCACTTTCTCAATGTCTATGATGAGAATATCATCAATAAATTGGTCATATTTCACCTAGCCCTCACAATCCATGGCTCCCAAAAACATTTCCCTTTAGGGAATAAGTTATGAGATTGGTCTAGGGCTAATTTTTTGTATATTTCCACTCCATCAAAAATAATGGATACACATATCTTAACCCATTAATCTCTTATAGACTTTAGTGAATATTCTATGACCTTGACTTTTTTTTCTAATAAGATGCCACAAACCTTCTCATAACCTAGGCCCTTGTACCATTTTAGAGCCTCGTTAATTTTAAATATCATCTCTTGTCAATATGGTGAGAAAATAACTTTGAAAGCTAACATGTTTGCATAAATACATATTTCTATATTTTGATTGGTAATAGTGATAACTTTAAGAAACCCCCCTCAAAAATATATATATATAAAATATTGGAAAATATTTCATTTTTTAGGAAAAAACATTAATTTCTATTAGCGAATCTTTCCTTTTTTTAAAAAAATATTAATTTCATTGGCAATTTTATTTACATCACTAAAATTTTGTAGAAAATATTGGTGAATCTTGGAAATAATAGGAAAATGCATTAATTAAGATGATAAATCCTTCAAATCTAAAAAATAATTCTTATGGAAAAGTAGGGGCCCAAGGGTGGAAATTATTGATGGGTTTAAGGGGTAGACTATAATATTTACTTGCCACCATTGATTTAAAATATAATCTAATGGATCTCATTGTATTTTGTGAGGTAAAATATAGTGGTGATCTATAATGTTCATGAGGCCCAAAATTACTTTTTTATCACTAATCTTAGAAGATCAACAATCCAAAAGTAATTATGGGCCCCATAATCATTAAGATCACTGATACATTTTACGTTGTGCAATACAATGAGGTCCATTAGATTATATTGTAAATCAATGGTGAAAACTAAATATTAGAAATATGGCCCTAAAGTAACTAATAAAATTATGATATACTATTGGTGAATTAATATAGATTTATATTATAACTTTAAAATTTAGGTGAATCTGATCTAATCATGTATCGAATATTATGGAAAAATTTTGAGTTAAAATTTTTAATAAAATAAATTCTTTAGTGATTTAAATAAGACAAGTAAAATTTTGTAAAAATAAGGTGATTCAAATCATTTTATAGCTCGAACTATTAGCCAATTTTTTATTCTCAAATTTCAACTATTAGCTAATTGACAATATTAGCCACTAAAACAACATTGATCGGTAATGTCTTAAAAATGGTATTGTATTCTCTATAATACAATGAATAAGGCTATATTTAGAAGTAATAGTTACAAGTATATTAGAATTAAAATTTACAGATATATATATATACTATAAATTTTTAACAAGTATTTAAAATTTAGCATTTGGATACAATGTTATAATAATTTTGTATTTTTTTAAAATTGTTTGGAGGTTAATTATATATTTTTTTATTTTTTGGAGGATGATCTAAAAAAATAAAAATTATATTAAATTAGGGTTGTCTCTTTATTCATTTGGTTAAATAACTATAATTATTTTTTATGTTTTATATGTACTTGTGATCAAATTAAAATTATGGGATTTGAGGAGGAAGCACAATCCAAAATGGGTTTTGATCACATGCAATGAGATATATAGGCCATGAAAAGGAAATTTTAATGTGTGGAGAGAGAAAATGCATTCTTATAATGTATTACCTCGTGGTAATATTAGAAAATATTCAAGGTTAAAATGTAAAATCATAGGTAATAAAAATTGATGAATATGAGACTAATTTCCTCAAAAAAAAATCAAAAGACCATTGGTGATGATTGAAGCATCAATGTTAATATCCATTTATTTGAGATTCTTGTTTATGCACATGAAAATGAAAATAAAAATATTATCTTTACCTATTCATTAATATATTATCAAGTTGAATCTCTATTCTCATATCATATCCATTGAATGATAGTTCTAGATGTGTAGGATTTTTGTTTAGCTAATTTCTTTTCTAAAAATTATCTTTCAAATTTGTAAAATTTAAATGAGTATGTGAATTCACCACTTTGAAGGTATGTTCACCACATAAATCCTTTCAAATATTCAACATTTGAATTGAGTTTGGGCCAAAATTATAAATATACAGTTGATAATGGTAGGTTTTGCTAACAATTTTCTTTTTGTTTGTATTTAATACTTTTACTTTTCCTTCAATTAATTATAGAAAATATTTGGTTATTGATAAACTATAGAAATATATTTAACATTCTCAAACTTTTATTTTATTTTCTATAAGAAAAATATATTTGAAAATAATACTTTTTCTTGTAGAATCTGGTATTGGGATTGAGTGTGTGGCCATATATTGAGCCACATGTAGAGCTTTACTATCTTGTATCCTCAATTTAGGATACTAGGAAGTTTGATGTTACATATCTAAATATTATATACATTTTAATTTAAGTCTATTAAAAAAAAAAATTATAGTTTGAGATGACTACCATAAAGGAATCTCAATTGTATATAATTATATGTATATATCATTTTTTTATATATGCTCCAGTTTTTATTTTATGATATTATTGGTAATAATTTAAAAATTATGGCTACTATTTACATATTTCTATATTTTATTTTGTTTGTCTTTCTTTGGGAAGCATTTTCACTTTTCTTAATAGAACCCTAAAACTAAAATAAAAATCCAACAATGCAAGAGACCATTTACTAGCTCTATTCACCTTATTTGAAGATTTAATCCTAGAATTAAGTTCAATAGAAATGTTGAAATACCCCAATTCTAACTTCTTTAAAATTGGATTGCTAAGGAAGATAGGATTACATCCATAGAGCATTTAGCCAATAAAGTTTCTTTAACTAAAATTGAAACCTTTTTACCAAATATATCCAATAAGATTGATAACCTTGGAATATTTGATGACTTATTTCTAACCAATTTTGTCAAGGAATGAAAGATATCTTATTTCTTAGGTAATTAGAAAAATTGAATCCAAAGAATGAGGTTTCCCCAAGCTAGCATAAAATTTAGATAGATAAGTAGCATGAATAAATGGTTTATTCTAAATATATTCCACCACTTCCTCCAAAGACCTTCAAAAAAAACACTTGAAGAGAAGATTAGATGCACACTCCTTGCTAACCCCACAAAGAGAACATTTAGGAGTATCCTAGAAACATATTTTTCTTATGTTGTGCCAAGGGATATATTTATTTTGATGGAGAAGCCAAAAAACAAGTTACACTTTGGCCAATATTAATTATTCTATACCTTTGTCCACTAGGAAAAAAATTCATACCCATTTATGTTATGTTCTAAGAGTTATAAAATCCACTAGACATAGAATAAACTCCCTTTGGATCATAGCCCTAGGAAATAACATTAGCCTACTCTAGAGAAAAAGGTTAATTTTTCAAAATAGAATTAATAGTGGCCTAGTCATTCAAATCGCCTCCAACTAACCAATAGCTAAAATCCTTCTAACAGTAAATATATGTTTTCACCACTATCTAAGAGGTCTTGAAATAAAAAAATTAGAATAGCCAACCTACAAATAAAAATTATTTGACACTATAAGATGGGGAAAGGAAGTGAAAATTTGAGGATAAATATCCCTAGAATTTGTTTGAAAAAGAGCATTGTGTCTTATTTTGATAATACAAAGAAGTCATAACTTAACAAGATATGATCCCTTTTTAATAGTATTCCAAATCATAGATCCTTTCCCAACTAAACTCATTCTTGGAATCTCCTCAATATAAACATCACATAAATATTCATAGTGAAGAATTTGGCCCAAGGCGGATTTTTTGTTGAGACCATCTCCAAAAAAATTAGCAAGCAAGGCTTGATTACTAAATTCAAAATTCCTAAGACCAAGACCTCCAATTTTCTTAGGCTTACAAAATTGATCTCAACTCATAAGGTTCCACTTATGAAAATCCAAATTATTTTCCCAAATATTTTTTGAGATAGAGAATTAAACTCCTTTAAATAAGTTTTATGAGAAAAAAATGCCAAAAAACTATAAAAGGGAAGAGCTAGTAGCTTTGATTTTTAGAAGGGTAAAACATCTAGCAAAAGATAACCACATAAGTTTTAATGATTAACCCTTGTTCTAAATATGCCAACAATTTGATTCCATTGGAGGTGATTAGGTAGACCAACTAATAATGAAATTCTAAGATATTCCAATGGAAGTTTCCCTAACTTAAACCTTACAAAATTGAAATTTTTTGTTGAAGTTCTAAATTGGTATTCAAAAAATAAATATTTGGCTTATCCTCATTAATTTTTTGACCTAAGGTAGTCAAATACACATCAAAATCTCTCCTAAAATTGGTTGACTTAGCAATTATAACAACACCCATTAAGGTAGCATCAACTACAGATTGAAGATGAGAACAAGAATCAAAATATAATATATTTCCACTTGCCAACCTTGAATACTTTTAGGGACTCTCATCTATGTAAAGAACCTTCCTAATCCCTTACCCATAAAAATGAAAAGGTGTGATGAAAAGGGATCACATGAATCAATCATCTTGAAGAAAAAAGAAGAAGATAGGGTTTCATTAATCAAGACCAAAAAAGGATGTCAAAGACACACAACTCATAAACCATTCAATCATTTCAAAAATAAATCCTAATCTAGATAAGGCATTTTTAAGAAAAGAATAGTGGATCTTATCAAAAGCCTTGGACATGTACATCTTTATAAACATGGCCTATTTCCTAGAATACCCCATGGAATGGATGTTTTTGAACCAATAACTATCCCATCTATAATTTGATTCCTCTTCACAAAGTTTCCCTACTTCGTTGATATCAAGAATCTAAAGTCTATTTTAGATGACCAACTATTAGTTTAGTGATAATATTTTCAATAACATTATAGAGAGTTATAGGGTCAAATAAATTGAAAGAGTTAACCCGCACTTACTTAGGAATCAAAGAAAAAAAGGTAGAATTGATTTATCTAAGTATCTAATTATGATTTTTTTTATGCCATATTTTTTATTATTATTTTCATTTGCAACTTGCATTATCTACTTTCTTTGTTTATCCTTCATCTTTCACTTAAAGTAATTGTTTGTTAAAACGTATAGAAAACAACATTTTGATTATGAAGAATCAATGAGCAGATTGAGTTGATTCATATTATTCAGGATTCATATTGTTCTTTTTTATTTTTGAATCTTATAACATTTTAAATTAATGACAAGTTTTAGTTTAGAAATTGTTAAGAAGATAAAATAATATTTACCAAAAAAAAAAAAAAAATAGTATAGATATCTTAAATATATTTATTTAGAAATGGTAGAAAATATCAATCTTGAGTTGTCATATTTTTTTTAGAATTATTTAAAAATAATTTTATTTATTATATCATTTACTTTGTTTTATTTGAAGAGTTATATTTAATATTTTGAGTTTTTTTTTTTAATATTTTTTATATTTTTTTTTATATAGATTCATTTAAGATAGATATGTTAGTATAAGTGTTTACATATAGATTACTATTAATTTATAATAGATTAAATTATTAATATACACTTATCTATAATTCTAGTAAATTCTACTATTGCATACTTATTAAATCTAACATATAATTAGAGCCTCATAATATACAAGATATGGATATATGTAATATAAAGTCTAGAGATATATATTTAAGAGTTATTTTATTGTGTTCTGGAATTATTTAAGAGTTATATTTATGAATTTGTTTATTTTATAATTTTTATTTTTATATTATACTTTTTATTATTCTAATTATATAATAATAATGTGTTGCACTTTGCCAATTACAAAAAAATGAGTTAAAGAGAGTGAATTTGTGTATAAGTTTTATAATTTTTTATTTTTAGATTTCTTACTATTGCTCAATTTTTGTTGAATATCTTTTTGATATAAAACCACGCTTTAAAATATTTTGAAGTTTTCTTAACATCTATTTGATAAAATTTTGAAAAAAACAAAACCGTGTTAATAAATTTTAGTAATTTCTTTCTAGAAAATACTAATTTTAATTTCAAAATTTTACTTTAAATTTAACATATTAAAATTATAATTTTATTTTAAAATTTTATTCATTTTATTCATGTATTTTTAATTTGATTAATTATTCAATTCATTTGTCTATGTTTTAACTCTAATTATTTAATTTAAATTTTTTTATATAAATTGACAAACCAATATATCCTTCACGTATTAATTGTTAATTTTTTAAAAAACCAATTAAACTTTGAGTTTTTTTAATTGGTCATTGAACTGCTACAGTTAACTTTTGTACATTGATTAAACCTGGAACTTAAAACCTTCCATTTTTTTATAGATTAATTAAAGACTGGAACTTAAAACATCCCATAAAACTTTCGACTACTTTATTAAAACCAAAAAACATTTAAACATAAATTATATAACACTACCGAATTTTTCGAACATGCCCTTTCATTTAATATATACAGAAGATGATAGCAGGCTGTGGGTAATTAGTACTTTAGCAATTTCTATTGACCTACTCTGGCAAATTGCAGCTTCATAGCTCGGCCAGTAAAGATGGTTATCAACGACCTGATTATGACATTCGACAGAGTGCCCTTAGAAGTTGCCAAGCATCCATTCGACAGATTACGGTTAGAAGTTGCCAAGTATCCCGTGGGAATGGACAGCATGAAAAATGCTCTTATTCAGAAATTAAATCTGAGTTCACTTGATGAGGTGGTCAAAGTTGGAATATGGGGTATTGGTGGTATTGGCAAGACCGCAGTTGCCAAGGCCCTCTACAATCAAGTTTATACTGAGTTCGAAGCTGCTTCCTTTGTATTCAATATCCGCACTACTGCTGCAGAGTCCACAGGCCTTGCAAAATTGCAGAAAAAAGTTCTTCGAGACTTATCCAAATATGATGAAGAAGTGAGCAGTGTTGATGAAGGCATATCTTTGTTCAAAGGTCATTTAGGAGGAAAACTTGTTCTGCTTGTTTTGGATGATGTGGACGCTGTTGAACAAGTGCATGCTTTGGTTGGGAATTGGCTGGCCCCTGGCAGCAAAGTTATTATAACTTCGAGAGACAAACACATTCTCAGTGTTGCCGGCGTCTCCTCCGAATACGTCTATGAGATGAGGGGATTGGATACATATACAAGCCTCCAATTATTTAGTTGGCATGCTTTCCGCAGAGCATCTCCAAGTCCCGGATACCAAGATCTGTCCAAAAGAATAGTGGAAGCTTGTAGAGGGCATCCTCTTTCACTGGAAGTGATTGGATCTTTTTTATATGGCAAGCAGAATGATACGGATTCCTGGAGAACGGCTCTTCCGAGCATTCATGTCAACCGAGATATTCACAGAACACTCCACATTAGTTTTAGTGCTCTTAGTGATGAAGAAAAAGAAATATTTGTCGACATTGCTTGCTTCTTCATTGGAGAACACAAAAGATAACCCATTTTTTTCTGGAAAACATTGTACAACATGGTAGACACTGCTGTGAATAATCTTTTGATGAAGTCACTGATAAAGATTGACGAAACGGGTGTATTTGATATGCATGACCATCTGCGAGATATGGGGCCAACTATTGCAGAAGAAGGAAAACAGGGCACCCGAATATGGGAGGCTTCTCATTTAAGTACCATGCGCAACACCAATCCCTCTCGTCTTCGGCTCAAAGGAGGCAATCCACATAGGCTTAAAAAGCTATGCAGACCTGGTCTTCGTTATCTTGATTTGCATAATCTGTCCGTTGAAGGCACGATAGAAGACATGCTAACCATGCTTCCTCCAAGTTTGATATGGTTAGGGTTGCAGGATTGTTCCTTTTCAATTGGGATGAAGTCGCCTTACTCCACACTTGAGAGAAGCATTAGGGAATTGAAGATCATGCAACTGAAATCATGCCAGGGTGTTGACAGCTTTCCTAATTTCCTACTTTCACATGCTAGTATACAACTGCAGTACTTGGACCTGAGAGGGTGTGGAAGCTTAAATGATTTTCCTGATATCATTGACCGGCTCTCACAGTTGCAGCATTTGGATTTGAGAGGATGCGGAAGCTTAAATAATCTTCCTGATACCATTGACATCATGTCCCAGCTCCAGCACTTGGAGTTGAGGGAGTGTGTAAGCTTAAATAACCTTCCTAAGACCATCGGCAACTTGTCAAAGCTGCAGCAATTGGACTTGGAAGAGTGTGGAAGCTTAAATAATATCCCTGATACCATTGGCAACCTGTCGCATTTGCAATACTTGAACTTGAGATGGTGTGGAAGTTTAAATAGCCTTCCTGATGCCATTGGCAACCTATCAGAGCTGCAACACTTGGACTTGGGAGGGTGTGAAAGCTTAGATTACTTACCTGATACCATTGGCAACTTGTTGCAGCTGCAACACTTGAACTTAAGATGGTGCGAAAGCTTAAATAATCTACCTGATACCATTGGTAACTTGTCACAGCTACAACACTTGGACTTGGGATGGTGCAGAAGCTTGAAGCACCTCCCCCATACCATTGGCAATCTATCACAGCTGCAACACTTGAGCTTGGAAAGGTGTGATGGGTTCAATAACCTCCCTGATACTATTGGTGAACTGTCACAACTGCGGCACTTGAAGTTGGAATGCTGTGATGGACTGGACAACCTCCCTGGTACTATTGGCAACCTGTCGCACCTGCAGTATCTTGACTTGAGAGGGTGTGGAAGCTTAAATAGCCTTCCTGGTATCATTGGCAACCTGTCACAGCTGCAGCACTTGGACTTGGGAGAGTGTAAAGGCTTAAATAGCTTACCTGATACCATTGGAAACTTGTTGCAATTGCAATACTTAGACTTGAGATGGTGTGAAAGGTTAAATAACCTTCCTGATACCATTGGCAACCTATCACAGCTGCAACACCTGAACTTAGAAGGATGTGCTATGTTAAAAAACCTCCCTGATACCATTGGCAACCTGTCACAGCTGCAGACCCTGGACTTGAAATGGTGTACTACATTAAATAGCCTCCCAGATACCATTGGTAACTTGTCAGAGCTGCAGATTGTGAACTTGAAGGGGTGTGAAAGATTAAAAAACTTCCTTGATACAATTAAAAACCTGTCACTGCTGAAGTATTTTGAGATGCTTCCTCAGACCAAGTGGTAACCTGTCACAGCTCCAAATCTTGGACTTAGAATGGCGTGATAGCTTAAATAATCTCCCTAGTGAACCCATTGGCAACCTGTCACAGCTGGAGTACTATGGCTTCGAAAAGCTTCCTCAGATCAGTGTCTATCAGCATACTGGGAACAGTTTGAATAAAATAATAATTATTAAGATTTGAAAACGCACCGTTTGGATTTATACTGGATAAACATTGCCTTTCCTTAGCTGTAGTGTCGAAGGATTCTTTTGGAGCTTCCGGTCTTATGAGGACAGAAATTGAGGCATTCCTAATCCTTCTACATGGTAAGTAAATAGTATTATTATTAATTCTTCTTTTTCATAAAATTGAATACTGAGAGTATTAAATAGAATTGCCTCGAAGAGACTCAAATTTCCTGTCGTAAGCCTATTGTTGTACAGGCCGGCGAAAACACTCAAAGCTTTCTGGAAAGAATTGAATCTGCACCTTACACTCTTGTTATTGAGCTCCTTTAGTGAACGTCCTCTTGTTATTGAGCTCCTTTAGTGAACGTCCTATTAAATTCTCTTATGATTTAATGACGTGCCAATTTATTAGTTTTTTTTAAAACAAAAATGTTTCCGGGAAACGCAAAACAATGTATTTTCTGAAAAAAAATAAGATTTATTGGTTCTGTTTTTTTGATGATGAATGACTTTTCAAACGGGGTTAAAGTTTCAGAGAATTTTTTTATATTATATTATTATAATTTTTTAGATATTATTTTTCTATTTTATTTTAATGGTGGATTATAGTCTCTTAAGAAAGGTTAATGTTAAAAATTGGTATAAAATTTTATCTGAAAGTCCTTTTAATTTATTATAAAAGATTTTATAAAAGTCATATCTATTATTAAAAAAATATAAAGAAATGTAAATATTATCAACTTTTTAATTTTATGTATAGTTTTTTGAATAAAAATTAAAGATAATAATCTTTTATTAGTGTATATATTGCACTTTGCATACACTTACTTGCTTACTTAAGTCTACTTAGGTGACCCATTGACTCTTTCTCATTGAGGTGTCAATGTTGATAGGTGTCTTGGGAGGTGTCAACTTACTTTTGACACCTCTTCCTTCATTTGTGGTAAGCAACTTGTCATCACTCCATGTGTGAGGAGTCCTATCCTCATTTCATGGATGTTGGTTGCCTTTCTCCTCTTATAGATGTACACCTTGTTTGCCTAATATATTTGGTTGAATTTATGCAATCTTTGTTTAGAATTGTTCAAATCTTTTCAATATTTCAAAGCTCAAACCACAAAATAATTAGGGAATGTCATCAAGGTTCTTCAAACATATAATGGTGGTGGGTATGCCAACAACTATTTTGAGCAATTTTGTATATCGAAGGGGATAGATCTGCAACACACAATTCCTCATACCCCTAACAAAATGGTGTTGCAAACAGAAAAATAGATCTTTAAAAGAAATGGCTAATTGCATGATTCACTCTAAGGGACTCACACCATCATATTGGGCAGAAGTAGTCAGCTATGCATGTTGCATACAAAATAGAGTTCCACAGAAAGCCCTGAAGGGTATCACTCACTTTCAAGCTTGGAAAGGATGAAAACTAGCAGTTGATCATTTCAAATTTTTTGGCTCTCATGTCATGGCACACATTTCAAAAGAACATCACAAGGCTATAGATCCACGATCCAAACCTTGCATCTTTGTTGGATATCCAGATGGTGCAAAAGGCTATTTCCTACTCCACTCTACCACACATGAGTTGTTTATTGAGAGAAGTATTAAGTTTAAAGAAACATCTCTTGAAACTATACTTGACACTTCTCAACATATTATAGACTAACCAGATCCTAATCACAGTACTAATGAGCATATTATTCTCAACAAATTCCTAGTGCAGTATCTTCTTCTAGTTCTCACAGTGATGACAATGATGAGGGTTCATCTTCATCTAGTTCAAGGATTTCATTAGAAGTTGATATTTTTGCACCAAACTTGATGTAGCTACATTTCACACTCTACACATGGAAAATATAGGGTATAGGATCCAGCTGTAGAGGAGGGGGACTGACCACTCAATGGCTCTGGGTCACAAAGAGCCAAGAATTGAAGGCTACCCTAATCTACCTCAAGTTGGACAAGTGTTTAGGATAGTGCTTGATGTTAAGGGTAGAGAATGAAGAGCACTCTTAGTGCTTCTATTAATCTACTAACCTAAGGTTATGTTTGCACTAAGCGAGCAGGTTTCAGGAATCTAGACTTAGACTTTGTTAACCCTCTACTAGAGGACAGCAGCACACAAGGATGATAGCACAGCATGTTGGCATCTCACAAGTGCGCTATCATCCTTATGGATAGATAGTGAAAAAGGACATAAAGTGGTACTAAAAACCTACTAACAGCTTAGCTACTAAAGTTTGAAGTGATGACGAAACAAGAAATGACAAAATAACTAAAATACTAAGAGAAATAACAAGAATGAGAAGGGTAAGAGTTCAACTCACAAAAGGTCCAATCCTCCTACAAGCTCCACATGAATGAGTACCTACACACAAAAGAGTGGGAAAAAATGTTGGGGTTGCTTTGGGGCTTGTTGCAGTTAAACCCTTGTTTGGATGTTTCCACCTCCACGAACAACCAAATAGATAGAGAAATAGAAATGTGATAAGGAAAGTATGATAAAAGAGAATGCCAAACACTACAAAGAGCACTATGTTACTCAAATCCAACAATAATGCAATAGTAAGCAAATAATACCACCCTCAACTAGAGGCACTCAAGGCCAATGAGAGAGGAGTGCAAGTCTACAACTATCGCAAAGTTGACATGGCTACACCAACATCAAAGGAAGCCGCGCAAGACACCAAGTTGCAGCTCCTATGGTAGATGTGAAGAATGTTGTGATGTTGGGATGGAAGAGTTGATAGTACAGTAAGTAGCCAAGAAGTTGCAAGAATGTGCTGAAGAGTGATGTACAAGCATGAAGATTGTCAAGAATGTATAGAGGAATGAATGAGAATGAGAGATAGTCACTTTTAGGTGAATTTGGGAGGGAAAGATTCATTCAAATGTCAGTTGGAAGGTGCAGATACATTACATTTTGGCCCCAATGGTGAATATAGCACCTCTGTAGATTCTAGAGGTAGGAATCCTATCAGAATGACAGTGTGTCATGAGTGCATCCCTGATAGAAATTCCCCCATCGACACTACAAACAAGCACCACTTAAGTGGATAGAGTACGAATGGAGGATGTGGAATTACATTGTCAGGTTTGATTTTTCAAAGGTGAAGGGTGTAAAAGGGGAACTTGCAAGGGGGTGCAAATTCACGCCTATACATTTTTCCCTCACTTTAGTGAACATGAGTTCTAATGAGTGTTCGGTAAAGTAGGCCAAAAGAGCTTCAAGAAGATATACTTAAACTATCAAGGAAGCAGACTACAATCTAGCATGATCAAAAGCGTAGGGAAGGAAAATGGCTCCACAAGTACTCGATCCTAAGGAGAGTTGAACAAAGTGAATCAGAGGCCCAAAAACCAATGGTGAATAGATCCCGCAAGATGAAAGCACATTACAGGTCCTCAAACTTGGCACACCCCAGGTACTTGGTCTTGAAGGAAGTTGGATGTGAGGGACTCTGTAGAGTCAGATTGGAAAACAGCTTCACAGGCGCACCTGCAAAGCAACATGTTAATCTGTAAAAGAGACATGTTAGATATCAAAAAGAATCCACGCAAGAAGACAAGCAATCACGCAGACAGTCAAAATATGAAGGAAGAGCTTTCAAATGCATCCCTTAAGAACCTTGCAAAATAAATGGCGTCTGAGCAAGGGACACGTTGTTTGAAAGTACAATAGTACTTTTCGTAAATCCATTCAACAACAAGAAATCCTTTTAAAAGATTTCACTTCATCAAGGAATTTGAAAGGAAGAAAGTCCCCTCACAAGGGGAAGGTGCTCCCTCCTCAAAGGAAATTTTCTCAAATGCTTTCCTTACAAACCCATGTTGAAGGAAAAGTATTCCGTTAGGGGTCCTTGTTGAGGAATACAATTTTTGAAAATAGAAATTTTCAAGAAGGGATTTGTTGGCCACTTAATGTGCGTTTTGGAAATTGAAGC
Organism: Sequoia sempervirens; assembly: GCA_007258455.2. Taxonomy (NCBI): domain Eukaryota; kingdom Viridiplantae; phylum Streptophyta; class Pinopsida; order Cupressales; family Cupressaceae; genus Sequoia; species Sequoia sempervirens. The sequence goes on from VDFB02000017.1 coordinate 491,938,701, forward strand.
GATATGATAGCCCCACCTTAGGATGGTGTGTGCCAAACACAAAGGCACATGACATCCTAAGGAGAGAAAAGCAAGAATAAAAGTGATGTTGTGGCCTACAGAACATGGTTGGATGTAATTGTGGTAATGTTGTCGTGCACACATGAGGGATAGCACATAAGCACCACAACATCAAAAAGCAAGAAAAGAAGAGAGAAAGGTGCAAAGAAAGGAAAGAAAATAACATAACAAATGAGAGATAGGGAGATCTGCTATTTCAGGGTCAGAGCTACACATAAATATAGATAGATAGATATAATAGAATAAATATGAATTGTCATCAACCCCCTATTATATTAGACCATGTGAAGAAGGCATAAGAAGACAAAATTAAAAATAAAAAATTGGGTCAACATGGAAGGGATGCCTAAATTCCCCCAACACTTTGTATCATTCCCAATTGTCGAAAATCAAACCACAACAAAGAGAAGAATGATGAAACAAATGGAATATTTTTTATGACTTAAAAACACTCCTATATCCAAGCACCTATGAGGGTGACAAGGGTCATCCAAGAATATATAAAACAAGCACAGGGGAACACAACACACACACACACACAATCTAATTTACAAATAAAGAAGAGGCACCCCCCTAGAGTCATCATCAACTACTTAAGAGGTTGTCATTCTCCCAATCTAGATCACTATAAGGGGAGGGCAGATGAGCCTACAAGGGCATAATATCAAGGGGTACCCTTTGACCCTCTTGCAACAAGATCCAAGGAAGAAGGCCCCTCAAGGTCTTCTCCACTCAGTTTTTTTGAGGTGAATGTCAACAATCTCATGAAAATCATTGAGAAGGCTAGGACATCGTCTACAAATTTGAACATACACTTTATAGCCTAAGTGCCATGCACCAACTTAGTGGGTGATGGAGGCGGCACCAAAGATCCACTACTAGCCTCACTGAATGATTTCGGAGCAATGACAAACTTCGGGGATGTTGGGGTTGCCTCCATCACTAGGATGGTGCAAGCCAATGCAAAACCGCCTCTTAAGAAGACGAACCCTTCTTTTGAACCCCATTGCTAGCAGGGTCATCCTCCATCTTTCACTTCATCTAAGGATGTGAAATCCTTACAAGTGAAGCAAAGGGTGCAAAGGAAAAGGAGAAAACCACAACAGACACCACCAAGGTATTCGGCATGTCCATAGGTTTCAAAAATGGTGAGATTTCCAAAAGAGACATCAAAAGGGGAAGCTCAACCAAAGGAGCAATGAATACCTACACCCTTTTCGGGTGAGGATCGTTCACACTCACAAGGGAAGCCATGAGCAAGACTAAGGTGAAGGGAACTAAAGTAGGAAGAGTGGAAGAGGAGCACACAACAAAAGATGCCAAAGGAGTTGTTGGATCCGCTTCCTTCTTCTACAAGGTGGCCTACCCAACGGCTAAAGCCTTCTTCCAATGCTTGCACTTGCATGCAAGGTTGTTTCTATGACTCTAGGAGCTAGAGTTCGTGGCCTGAGAAGGGACAAAAGAATCTTGTTCAACCATTGGAGTATCCATCATATCTTTTTTCAACAAAGGGAGGGACTCCTAGAGGGGAATAGGAGGAAGAGACAAAGAGGATGATGAAACAACAACAGGGGGAGCAAGCTCAAACATCTCAGCGGTAGGCCTCTTCCCATTCACTACCTTAGAGGTAGGAGTGGTAGGAGGTTGCAGAGGTTGAGACATAAAAGATGCTCCATGATGACCCTTCCCATTACCATACAAAATAGGGTGAGGAAACATGGGTAAGACAAGAAGTTCAAATTTCAAATGCTTGGGCTTTCACCAAGCAAGCACCATCATACTCCCTAGTAAATGCATAGGAGCAAAAGTTGATGCTGTCGCAGCAAGGTGAGAGGAAACAGTGGGTGGGATAGCAGAAGAGGAAGAAGAACCCTGAGAAAACTTCGCATCTTCTCTTTTTCGAGCAGCCAAGGAAGCCTCACCATCCAAATCCAAGCAAGCTCTACATATGCAAAATGGCATAGGGAGAAGGAGGGTATCTCACCTTTGGCATTATGTCCCACTCTTGTACTTCACATAAGTTTGATATAAGAGGTCCCTCCTGGGAGGAAGCAAACCAACAGGGGCAAGCTAGAAGTGATCAAGTAAGTAGCCCTCATGCACAATCGTCAATTTGTAACCAATGTCATGGACTTCATGCAACGAACCCTCATGGGAAAACTTCAAGCACTTATGAATTACCGAGGGAACTACATTCATGAAAACTAATTAGGGAATGCCTAGTTTCACTCTGCACAATTGGAATCCTAGGATGATGTCAAAGAGTGCATTCATATTCTTAGGCCCAACTAGAACTGACAAGGTGACACACCCGATGGGAGGGACAAAAATCCCATCGTGTGTATGTATAGTGCTTCTAGACTCATCATATTCATCCTTATGTAAAAAATTTATCAACATGATTTCCTATGTAATGGAATTCACCCGACATGTATGGTTGATGAGAACACCAATTACAGTATTCCCATTGATATGTGAAAGGATGTACCAAGGGGATGGTTCTCTATTAGAGTTCATTCAAAAATCCAATGAGGTTAATGTTATAGTGGAAGATCCACTTGTAGGATGCACAAATGGGATGGGTAGATGTAAGAAAGAATCCATTTCTACGTACACTAGACAAAAATTTTGCAAGAGCCCCTAAGGGTTTCACAATTAGACAGTGACCACTCAAGGTTTCATCTCGCAATGCTTAGGGAACCTCCCAGCTACGCCACTAGGGGTCATTGGTTGGGTTGTAAGGTTGTGCACCCTACAACACTCACACCCACAACACTCCTAGAATATGATGGAAGGGTCTTTCAGCACTACCAAACAGAACCAAAATGTAGAAGAGAGGGACCAACCACTCATTGGCTCCAAGTCACAAAGATCTGAGAATTGAAGGCTATCCTAATCTACTTCAAGTTGGACAAGTGTTTAGGACAGTGCTTGATGCTAAGGGTAGAGAGTGAAGAGCACTCTTAGTGCTTCTATTAATTTATTGACCTAAAGGTTATGTTTGGACGAGGTGAGTAGGTTTTAGGAACCCATACTATGACTTTGTTAGCTCTTTGCCAGAGGAAAACAACACACAATAGGGACAACAATGCAACATGTTGGTGTCTCATAGGTGTGTTCTCATTCATACAAATAGACAATGAAAGACAACAATTAGATGTACTAAAAACCTACTAATAGCTTAGCTACCAAAGCTTAAAGTGATGATGAAACAAGAAATAATAGAATAACTAAAATACTAAGAGAGATTCTATGAGAAATGAAAAGAATAAGAAGGGTAAGAGTTCAACTCATGAAAGGTCTAGTCCTCCTGCAAGCTCCACACAAACAAGTACCTACACATAGAAGAGCGGGGAAAAATGTTGGGGCTGTTTTGGGGACTGTCGCTGTCAAAACCCCGTTTTGGTGTTTCCACCTCCATGGATAGCCAAATAGATAGAGAAATAGAAACACGATAAGAAAGTACAAAAAAAGAGAATGACAAGCACTACAAAGATCACTATGCTACACAAATCCAACAACAATGCAATAGTAAGCAAATAATACTACCCTCGACCAAAGGCACTCAAGGCCAATGAGTGAGGAATGTAAGTCTACAACTGCACGGAAAATTCAACATGGTCACAATGACTTCAAAGGAAGTCTCACAAGACACCAAGTTGTAGCTTTTTTGGTAGATGTTTAGAATGTTGTGATTTTGGGATGGAAGAGTTGATAATGCAACAAGTAGCCAAGAAGTTGCAAGAATGTGCTCAAGAGTGATGTAGAAGCATGAAGATTGTCAAAAATGTGTAGAGGAATGAATGAGAATGAGAGAGTCATTTTTAGGTGAATTTGGGAGGGAAAGAGTCATTCAAAGGTGAGTTGGGAGGCATAGATACATTACACTTTGGCCCTAATGGCAGATGTAAAGCCTCTATAGATTCCAAAGGAAAGAATCTTGTCAAGATGACAACGTGTTGCATAGACATCTGCATGCCACACACACATCCCTAATAGAAATACCCCCATCAACACTATAAACAGGAACCAAGTGGATAGATTACAAACAAAGGATGTGGAATTACATAATCAAGTTTGATTTTTCTAAGGTGAAGGTTGTAAAAGGGGAACTTGCAAAGGGGTACAAATCCACACCTATACACCAACAAATAACACACATATTCAAGAATACTTTTAGGGGGGGAACATGCCTTTTTGCTTCAATTTATGATCCCAAAACATTCAAAGAGGCATGAAACATACCAAATTGTGGTATTGCTATAAATGAGGAATATGATTCCTTGATTAGAAATCACACTTGGGATTTGAATTCACTTCCTAAGGGAAGGAAGATATTTCAATGTAGGTGGATATATATCAATCTAAATTTGAAGCAAATTTGTCAATTCATAAGTACAATGAAAGGTTGGTTGCCAAAGGTTTTTCACAAGTTGTAGGCATTGATTATATAGAAACATTTGCAATAGTTGCTAAGATGACTTCCATTCAGTTCTCACACTAGCTATAGTTGTAGCACATGAATAGGATGCACATTAAATAGATATGAAGAGTGTACTTCTTCACAGAGACCTAGAGGAGAAAATCTACATGGAACAACCACTAAGTTTTGTATAGGATTCAACCTTGATTTGTAGACTTAGGAAATCTCTCTATGGCCTCAAACAAGCTCCTAGAGCTTGGTATGATAGGATAGATTCCTACCTGTTATCTTTGGGTTTTACTAGATGCCAATATGATCCTAATGTGTATCTATTATAGAAGGATGATTCACTCATATTGGTTCTATATACATTGATGATCTTTTGATTACGAGGAATACTTCATTTGACATTGTAGCAATTAAGACATCACTTCAAGATAGATTTGGCATGTGATAAATTTTGGTTTATTTCACTACTTTCTTGGTATTGAGATTTCACAATCAGCTTCAAGGATTACTCTTGCACAGCCTAAGCATACTCTTGATCTACTTGCATGGTTTTAAATGACTACTTACAAACCATCTCTAACACCCATTTATCCAAATTCAAGCTTGAGACTTCTTGTACTACATCATTGGTTGATGCTATCTTGAAATGAAAACTTGTTACTAGTCATAAAATATTCTTGACTCATATCAAGAAAGACATTGCCCATGTAGTAGGTATGGTTTCAAGATTTATGCAAGAACCTCATGAGTTATATTGGAAAGTAGCTAAGAGGATCCTTCACTACCTTCATGGCACTCTTAGGTTTAGGATTCATTATAGAGTTGGTTCTTCAGTTGAATTAGTTGGTTTTATAAATTTAGATTTGGTTGGTGATACTGAGCTTTACAAGTTCACTTCAGGTTATAGTTTTTCACTTGTTTTAGATCATATTAGTTGTTCTAGCAAGAAGTAGAATGCTATTGCTATATCATACATAGAGGCAGCATTTAGGGGGCTATTAACTCAACTACTGATACCATATGGCTTCAAGGAATTCTTTCTAAGTTGGTATTCCTTTCAAGCAACCTACAATCATCTATTGTGACAACCAGAGCAACATTCAAATATGCAGAAATGTGGTTCGACATCAAAACCAAACACATAGATATTCATATGCATTATATTCGAGAGTTTATTCATGGATAGATCAGAAACTTAGTCTTTTTCCAATCTTCAGAGTAGATTGTTGACATCTTCACCAAACCCTTTACTGAGAGAAAGTTCATACATCTATGAGCTCTTCTTGGCACACAGTCTACATTAGCAAAAAAATCATCCTTGGGGGGATTTCTAGTCTTTTCCTCATCTTCTCTTTTTTTTTGAGAATAGTTTTTTCCTAGTGGCTTTTCTATCTTACTCCTTTTTTAGAGATATTTCATTCTACATGAGTAGTTTATCAGGCTTCATGGTCGGGACTCATTTATTTTACATTGTACATGGGTACAAGTCACCAGGCTAATAGTTGGGACCCATTTCATTCATGCCCACCTACACTATGCTTAAGGGGGGTTTTATTGTATATATTGCACTTTACATACACTTGGGCTTACTTAAGCCTACTTAGGTGTCCCATTGACTCTTTCTCATTGAGGTGTCATCTCATTAACTCTTTCTCATTGAGGTTTCAATGTTGATAGGCACCAAAGAGGTGTCAACTTAATTTTGACACCTCTTCCTTCATTTGTGGTAAACAACTTTCCACCACTCCATGTGTGAGAAGTCCTATCATCATTTCATGGATGTTGGTTGCCTTTCTTCTCCTATATATGTACACCATTTTTGCCTCTTATACTTGGTCAACTTTATGCAATCTTTCTTCAATTGTGATTATTTTTAATCTCTATGTTTTTTAGGATTCCACACCTTTAAGTTATAAAAATGTTTATTTTAAAAGAATTGTTTCAAAATTTAAATATAAATTATTGTGTAGTTATATAAAGTGTTAAAAAGATTTAAATTATTTTTAAAGAATTCACCTTTTGTACAAATTTAGAAGTTATGGAAGAATCTTATAGTGTTATTATTCAAGCATTTACTAGATCTTTAACACAAGTGCATTAAAATTTAGGTCATTTATTGCATGCTTTCCAATTCTCTTCAATCATTTATAAAATTTCTTGAATTGGTATCTTGAGAATTTGAACAAAAGAAGATATATTATCTATTATTGGAAAACTCTCCACTACACGCAACTTATTTTTATATGAATTCAAAACATATATCAAGGAAAGCAATAGATATTTTAAAAAATAAACTCTAGGTAATAGAGTTTTACATGATAAATTTGCAAAATTGTGATAAATTGGTAGTTGTATAAGTCACCCAAATAGATATGAGTTTCAATATTTCAAATATTCTACTAAGAATCACTAGATTTTCTACATATGAATCATTTAAAAACATTTGTATTAACATACTTGCATCAAATTTCTAATTAAATATTATTAATTTTCTTAGTTAATTTATTAACACTTATTTAGTTTCATTATATGTCCTGACTATTATATCTAGACTAGTTAACATTCATTTTTTATCCTTTCTCGAAGGAATTTGACTACCTGATCAATGACAGGGGAGTGATTACTAATGTTTTATGGGTGGCAAGAGATAGTGTGATGGGAAGTTTCAAATTAACCAAGTGGTTCCTTAGGGAACTTAACAAAGTTAATATTGAACTTTGGGGTCTACAAGAGAAGGTTGTTGGGGAGAAGAAGGTTGTTGGTGAGGATATTGCCTAGTCCTCCTTTGGGGTGGAGGATTTATAGAAAAACTTACAGAGGTTGAGGAGGTTGTTTATGAGCTCAAAGTGGGTCATGATAATCACATTCAGGGTATTGAAAATATGTTTCAAGATGTTAAATCTAGATGGAAAAGCTCCTAAAGATTATCCAATGCTCCATCAAAAATATCCTAGAAATGTTAAAAAATCTCATTGAAAAATTGTGAGAATTGAGGGAACAACAGATGATTGGTGGAAGATTTTCCATCAGCAAAATGAAGGAGCATCCAGGAAAGGAAAAATATAATATTGATATGCTGGAAGTTGAGTAGGGTCCTAGTGCTCGTACTTGTGGAAAAAATAAGAAGACCTTCAATGAGGAGAAGGAAGAGCCACTAATGTTGGTTGAAAAACATTGTCAATGGGAATTACAAGTGACAGAGACCTTAAAGAGTTTGAAATAGTTTGATGTTTAGTCTCTCTCTGTTTGTTGTGGTCTGGCGATTTGTGCTCTTGGTTAGCTAGTTTCTTGTTGCTGGTTAGTTGTGTTTTATTTTGTTATAGTAGCATTTTTCTTTTGGGGGTTTTGAGTCCCTTATAAACACCTATTTTTCTTGTTAATCAAAAACATTGAATTTTGTCCATTTATTTTTATTAAATCCTAGATTTATTTTAAAAAGGTTAAAGATTTATTTATTTTTCCTTTTAGTTGCAAGCCCCCTAATTTTATTAGGGATTCTTAGAAGTTCTAAATAATTAAAAAGGATAATAATTATGTCATGGAAATGTTTACTTCAAAATCTAAATTATATTTTTTTAAGTTGTGTCATTTTTTTATTTTTAAAGTAAGATATTGTAAAGGAAATTGTGCTTGTCTTAAAAGTGTTATATGGAATAATCATTTAATGCAAGCAATAAATACATGATTAATATAGATAATAGAGTACTTAATGTGCTTAGATGTGAGGAAGTTGATTATGGGAGGTTTATTTGTTGAGATTTGAGAGAAAAATAGTTCAAATTCCAATATTTTTTCTTCTAACACATATAAGACATCATGAATTTATAACACAATAGACAATTGTCTTTTGACCACTAGAAATAAATTTGATAGTTGTATAGTCAGAATGAAATAATTGAGGATAAGTGCATGATAGGTGTAATAAATGAAGAATACATGGGAACATGGGTAATTGTGGATAGGCTATGCAAAAAGGATGTAATTATGTGTGTAAATAAAATAGTAACAATATGAGGGAAAGAGCTTGAATTTGCACAAAATTGTGCAATTTGTTGAAATATAAATTTATTAAGCCATTCTCTCAAAATGAGCAATAAACTAAATGGGAAATTGTATTGTTATGCAAATTTAACCACTAAAAATATACATTGTTATGTGTATACATCTCAATAATTAATGGATATCTAAGATAATTTAAATATAATTGCATATCTTTTTTATGCCATATTTTTACTTCAATATCGCTTATAAAGTAACTAATTATATAAATTTTAGAAATGGTATCTTTGTACAAAACCCTTCATTTCTTATTTAATTTAGTTGTATCAATATAATATAATATAATATAAAATAATATTTTAATACCATCAATCTTTCTTACATTTAGTGTACCATTGACTATTTCTCTAAATTAAATATTATATTTTTTCCAAGTTTGGATCAAACTTTGATATAATTGTTCTCAAAGCATAGAGTACTAACTACTTTAGATAAAGTCTGTAATTCTTGTAAAGGAAAGTAAATGTTTTGAAAGAATATCCACACTAATCAAATTGAATGTCAATGTATAACCATAAATTAACTTAAATAAATTTAAATAAAAATATTTGGGTGTATATAAATATGAAGTAAATGCTACTTAAGGAAAATAAATACAAAGAGAATGGATGTAAAATTAGCTTAATTATTGAACATGGATTATTTTGATGAATATTTTTCAAACCTTAATTATCTCTAGTCTACAAATGATGTTTTTTTTTACATATCACATTAGATTTTATGCAACGATTATATCTTTTCATAGATTGTAAGTTTGTGACTCTAGTTCACTTTTGTGTAGATGGATTTATCCTCTTAATACACAAATTTATCTCACTAATTTTACACTCTTATTTTTTGATTAACCAAATTTTCCTATGTATTCCCTACTATCAAAAAAACCCTTATCAACATCAAATAATATATATTTATGATCTTCTCCATGCTTGGGTGAAGCTATACTTTGTTCCTCTACTTCAGCCACATAAATTTTGGCCTCCTTACATTTACTATTGTTGTGTTATATTTGAGGACATTCAAATTCCCTATGTCTAGTTTCTCCACATTAGTAATAGGTACCACTAAGTCCTCTTCCAAAATTTCCTCATCTTCTTGAGTAATCACCTCTGTTTATGGGATAAATTGCCTTCCTCTAGCTTCCTAAGTGTAATAATTCATTTGATAGAAGCTAGTTTTTTCTTCTTTCCTTGGTAACTTATTCCATTTCTATAATGTCCTCTTCCAAGTGAGAACCTTCCTCTACCTCTTGAGTTACTATTTTGCTTCTTAGCTAATTTCTCTTCTGCCTTCAAGGCATATTGGTAGCTTCTTATAGAGTCTACAATCTAACTATACTAATTTCATCTTGAATAAACAAGCATAGACCATTTACTTACCTAGACACCTTTTCAACATCATCATCAACATGTTCTACCCTAATGCTCAATCTATAAAACTCTTTATGTATTATTTGACACTAGATGATTTTTTATTCAAGTTCTATAACTTCCTAAATAGACTTAGGTGATAATCTAATAGTAGGAATTTGGCCTTTAGTTTGGTCACTATTATGTCCCATGACTTATCTTATATTTACCTCTTCTTTGTCACTTTGTTTGTAGATGTTCCCACCCTAGGGATTTATGTTTTTTTAGCTTGGTACAAGTGAATTTTACTTTATTTTTATCTTTGTTGATTCAAATTCAAAGTAATTCTGCATTTTTGAAATCCAATTAATAATTTCTTTAAGGTTTAAGATTTTCTTATAGCTAGGAGGGTCCAATCTTGATTTGTTGCTTATTCTTGACATTTCCCTCAAGAATATTTCCTCTCCTTGATCTAAGGGCATGTGCACCAATATGGGGCACAAAAAAGTGGCCAAATTCCCAAAAACAAGAAAAATGCACTCATATTTTGAAAAAAATCAAATAATGTGCTTGTGTTATTGTGTGGATTTTATGAGCCATAACACGAGCGTGTTATTTGAACAAAAAGTGTGCACACTTTTTTATGAAAACAAAATGCATACATTTTTTTATGAAAGAAAAATGTGTACATGTTTTTATGAAAGCAAAATTCGTACATGCTTCTATGAAAGAAAAATGCGTACGCATTTTTATGAAAGCAAAATGTGTATGCATTTTTTATGAAAGAAAAGTGCATACATGTTTTTATGAAAAAAAAAGACATGGGCATGTTTTTATGAAATCAAAATGTGTACATGTTTTGCTCAATAAAGTTATAAAAAATAAAAACCTATCCATTTTTCTCACCCACAGCTTTCCTTTCCCTCAACCCAATATAACATGATAATTCTTTTTCCCCTTGCAACCTAGCTTCACAATGCCACGTTGGAGAAGAGGTGAGTGTTATTTTTTGTGTATTGTATTTAAATTTTGTTTGCATTTGGAAAATGAATTATTTTTTATTAATTCAATATATTTTTTAATTATATAATAGATCATATATACCCTAAGCCACAACCAAATTTAAATGATGAATTCCCTATGGAAAATTCTAGGATGCCTAAACCTCCTCCAACCCTTCCAAAAAACCCTAGACAAATCCAAGAGAATTTGTTGGGGCATATGGAACAAAACAAAGTTACTATTTTTGAATTAGTTTCAAAAATGAGGGGTTAAACATCAAACCAGCACCACCTATCCCTTACCTCAACATTGGAAGCAATGATGATAAATTTTGACACAATCACAAATCAAATAAATCAACCAAAAACTTATAAAGATTCATGTCATCAATTTTATGCAACAAAATTGTCCCATGATGAAGTGAAAAGGAAAGGCATAATGAAAGAAAACATATGTGTTCTTTTTACTAATCCTAGAACCAATGAACCTATTCCTCTAAATTCAAAGAAGTTTCTAATACATTGGTGTAGTCATGATGAGATAAGAAATATTTTTTGGGATAGCTGGTGGATGGTCTTTGACCAACCTCCACATAATATAAGTTATGAGGTGTTGCTCTATTTTTTTAGAAAAATAGACAGTGAGTTTATCCTTCATCATATTCCAAATTATTTTGATATGTAGGAGCTTTAAGGTAGAGGTGGAGGATCTTCCCAAATAGACTAGGATCTCATCAAGTAGATAACCATGAACATCAAAGAACACTAGCACAAAGACCTATTTATCATGTGACAATTCTAGTATCCATCAGGGAGAGTATTGGGGTATAGACTTTCCATGCAATTGCTAGCTTGACAGACACCATTATAGCTTGCATAGCTCACAAATATCCCAGCCTTTTGCTTCATAGGATGATGTAGTAGCTCAACCATCTAACTTTAGTGCCCCTAGCTCTCATATATGCTCAAACTATTGTAATCTATGCTTTGGGAGAGATAGCAATGCAAAGGATGTAGATGGTTCCACCTCCCATTTGTGTTCTCATTATTAGCATAGATGTTATGGGAGTAGTGGGGATCATCAAGGTGGTGCATCAAATAATGCAGTGATGAAAAATGAGTTGTTGAATGAGGTGTATGTTGGTCAAATTTAGGTATTTTGATTTGAATTTATCATTTTATCTATAATTAAATACTTAAAATTTGTAAATATAAATAGTTTTTAATTATATAATTGAATTAAATTGATGCAAACATTATGCATTTTAGGGTGTAGTTCCAGGGGGTGGTACATCATCGAGCATTCCTGCAACAACTTGTACTCTTGTATTTTTATCAAAGGTAAAATTTATATATCAAAATAAAATAATACTTTCTATTCAAAATAATAACACAAGACACCGACTATTTCAATTGACTGAATTTTAATGTATAGTCAAGCAAAAAGAGGACCAATGTTTTGGAATAGTGTTCAATATTCAAAGATGAAAACATTTTATATGCATGTACATGGCACAAAGATAACATTTTTAGTGTGGCTATATGTATTAATGATATTTTGTAGACTGAGAGACAATACATTGGCCTTGTGACATTATATGACATTTCGATGACATTTTGTGCACCCTCATGATGGTATTGTATGCGATTTTGATCACATTTTGTGTGCCCTCATGATGACATTGTATGAAATTTTGATGATATTTTTTATGACCTCATAGACTTATGGAGATCAATTTATATAAATATTTTATGCATAATTTGGTAGCTTAAATGGTTTAAAATGTTCTCATAGCTTACTTAGCCCCAAGCAGGTACATATGAATCATATCCCATATCTAAATTTTAATTTTTAAATATTATTTCCTATCATCTCACAACAAGTTAAGTACAAAGTCAAATTCATCACCTTATCAAAAACAAATAATTAATAAAGAAAAATATTTCCCAACAAGCATTGATCTAAAAGATATTTATAGAGTGAAATGCAAGAAAGACAATAATGAATAAGTTAACAATAATGTATTGAAATTTTAAATACTATTTACCAAAATTTAAATTACTGGCCACTTGATGATGAGATCAACTAAGTTTTTTTAGTGATAATTTCAACCATAAATCTAATATTACTTTTATGATTCTAAATAGTGCAAATGTCAACCTTCTTATCGAGGTTTATTAACTTGGTTCTTCTCCTATATTTTTAATTTCTATGTTATGAATTTTCATGAAACACTATTTTATCAAAATCTTAATGTGTATTCCTAAACAATACATCAAACAAGCAAGTCGACTAGTCAGCCAACCATTTCATTACTTACTCAGAAATTATTTGAGGTAGCATATCCTATGTTCTTTAGGATTGTCCTACATTCTTTAGGATTTTCTTACATTCATTAGGTCTTACCTGAATTCATTAGTACTTGTACCTAGGCTCATTAGGGTCTCTTAGGTTTAGTAGAATTGTCCTAAATTCATTATCAACTCATTCATGGCAAGTGCTTAGAATTTTTTTATGTAAACCTATAGGGTCACATAGGATAAATCAATAATAACCTTTCTACTTTTTGAAGACTCCAATCCATTTGATAGCTAAGTGAGAAAGGTTATTGTGGATTTATCTGAAATGTTGGGGTGATAAACATGACCTTTCCTAGCATAAAACCACCCACTTGGATGTGTTGGAACTATCAGTTTGGTTGCATGATGAATAGAACAAAATTTATGCAACATTAAAACTTTTCATTGAATGCAATTGACTCTATAGGGCTCTTAGAAAACCTTCTCACTTAGTGAATTTTTGTGTTCATTCTATAAAAAACCTTCATATTTAAAAAAAAAATGAAACATTTTATTTTGCATATTATGTGTCAATGTTCCATTGTATGTGTGACTTAATGATTAGGGTTGAGTCATGTCTAAGCACACATATTGTGGTGATCCCACAATATTGGTTTACAATTTTTGGCCAAACTGGACATTGAATTGAAATTTTTTAACTAAATCTTCACTTTCAAGCACTTATAGCTGCTAAACTGTAAGGAATTTGAAGATGATGCAAATTAGTGATTTGTGAAATTTTATCTATAGATTATAAATATATTTAAAAAAAAAAAAATTGAATCAGATTGCATTTATTTTTCCATCTCCTTTCAAAATTATTTTTTATTAGTAAACACCATTTTTAAAGAGTGATGCTCACCGTAAACAACATAAATTTTTTCCTATGAAGGATAAAATTATATTGTTTTTTAAATTTATCTTTGTAACTATGGTATCTAGCACGTTCATTTTTTTCATAGTGTTTTATCAAATATTTTTTTCTTAATCAAGTTTTGAAGTCAAACCAATTACAATTTAGACATAGGCGGACCATAAACAACATAACATTTTTTGTATGATTAAAAAAAAAAAAAATCTTTTTTAATGGATCAAGGACATCAATACCTAGCCCAAAAATATTTTTTAGAATTTTTTTTGATAATCTACTATTTTTCCACATGTGCAGAACATAGAGCTCAATTTTTGGTGAAAAACCTACATTCACAAGAAAAAAAATATATATATAATAGTCAAATTAAATATTTAAAATTATACTTTTTGGGAAGCTTATAATAAGGACTACATATAAAAAATAAATTTTAAATGAATTCATTTGATCCCCCAAAAGGTAATTATAAAGCGTATTTTTATCAACATTTTGATCTAGGTGTAAAAGAGACTCCATTATAGGTATGGTTTGAAACTAGTGGGGTTCTATCCAAGGGTTTTTGATCTAAGGTGGTTTCATCAAACCCTATTCAATTGTAATCCTTTAAATGGAACTTTTCAAGGCTTGAATCATTATATTTTCTAAAAATATGTGATTTCAACAAAAATCATGATGTCCCAAAAAGTGTAAACCACTATTGTGGGATCACCCCTTGAGGAGCTAGTATATAGGTGTTGGTGATCATGGAGTGTGATTTTACATAAAAGGAGCTTGAAGACATCTAGAATATATATTTCATAGAGAGGATTCTATATGATAGTGTAATAGAATAATGATTTTATCTCTAAGAGTGAAGCACAAGGGTAGGGCATGGGTACATGAGTGGAACAAGAAGGTTGCTAAGCTCCTAGATTAGATGGTGTAAAAAGAGGAAGAAGTAGTTGGAAACTAGAGTAGGAATGCTAAATCATAGATATCAAGTGAGAAAATTAATGACCATCCCATTATATTGTTATAAGATGGGTTTTGACACTTCTTCCTAGGTAATGAGAAATGGATACAAACCAATTAACAAAATGTACAAAAATTTTCAAAATATGCAATAAAAATTATTAGGGTGATCACACAATACTGGTTTACAATTTCTAGGAGATCCTAAATTTTGTTGAAATCAAATATTTTTAGAAAATATAATGACTTAAGCCTTGAAAATTTTTATATAAAGGATTCTAATTGAAGAGGGCTTGATCAAACCACCTTAGATCAAACCCCCTTGGATAGAACCCCACTAGTTTTAAACCATACCTCTAATGGAGTCTCCTTTACACCTATCAAAATGCTAATAAAAAACCACTTTTGATTTACCTTTTGGGGGATCAAACGAATTCATTTAAAATTTATTTTTTGTAAGTATGTATTCCTTATTATAAGTTTCACAAAAACTATAATTTTAAATAGATTTAATTTTATTATTATTTATTTCTTGTGAATGTAGGTTTTCACTAAAAATCAAGCTCTTTGTTCTGCACATGGAAAAATATCATATTATCAAAAATGAAAAAATATTATTGCATTATATAATGAAGTCCCTAATCCAACAAAAAGAAAAAAATTGAATTTTGAAACAAACAAAATAAGTTATGTTGTATACAATCCGCCTATGTCTAAATTGTAATTGGTTTGACTTTGAAACTTGTTTAAGGAAAAAATATTCAATAAAACACTATGAAACCAAATGAAAGTGTTATATATCATAGTTACAAATCTAAATTCAAAAATTTTAGAATTTTATCCCTCATGGAAAAAATTTATGTTGTATACGATGAGCATCACTCCTTAAAAATGGTGTTTACTGAAAAAAAACTAGTTTTGAAGGAGATGGAAAAAGAAGTGCAATCTGATTCCAAAAAAATTGAAAAAAATATATTTAGAATATACAAACAAAATGTCACAAGCCACTAGTTTTCATCATCTTCAAATTCCTCATGGTTTAGCTACTATAGGTGCCTGAAAGTGAAGATTTAGTTAGAAAAAATTAATTTAGTGTCGAGTTTGGCCAAAAATTGTAAACCAATATTGTGAGATCACTGTATACATATATACAAACCAACTAACAAAATGTACAAAATTCACGCATTTACAATCAATTGGTACAATGATGGTAGAATCTTGGTTGTTTATATATACAAAATTTTAGTTGTACATAGATACAAATCAGCTAAAAATATTTACAAAAAAAATCATGTTTCCAAAATTTTGTAGAATCTTGGTTGTTTATATATACGAAATTTTAACTATACATAGATGCAACATCTTAATTGCATACATAGAAGCTTAAGTGTACTTAGGTTGATGAGGTTAGACAACATCTTGTGTAACTAAATGTGCAACCTATTATCATTTCATGTCACTCTTTGATGACCTGTCATTAATATTCAACTTGAGAGATCCTACATGGGCCATCCTATTGAAATCCATGGATATTTTGATGTTGTAGGGTTTTGGAGGTTTCAAAATTCCTTAATTGTATTGAACTAGGATTTTGATAACTTCAATTTTGGGTTTTCTAAAACCATCATGTGTTAAACCCTAAACATTGGGTCTGAGCGTGAACTTTTGTTATATCTTTGTGTTGAACCCCACTATCAGTTCCATGTCATTTAAGTCATAACCTCACATCTAGGTTATCATCCATTACCATCCCCTTTCTTCCTTTTTCACTACTTGAGCCTGCATGTCCAAATATGTTGAAATTTTGGTTGTCTTGAAAGGGTCAGTCTTTTGGTAGGTTGTAAAACCTTGTCGGTCATCACCTAGGTTGTCTTAACTTTCTCTTTCTCCACCCAATGATGATAAAATCGATGAAGTTAAGGCCTTTTCAATGTTTCATGTGGTTTCAGAACCTCTTTTTCCAATCAAAATATCCTGAGTCTGGGTTTCACCTTCACCTCTATTATATTACCCATTCATTACCTAGGCTTGGCCCCCTTTTTAGAACAACTTAATGTGCACATGCAAAAAACCATCACTTATGTTCTTGGCTCCCCTCTTTGCTTGTTCCATGTGGTGACTTCCTTTTCCATTGCATACCTTCTTCACATCACATTTTTCCCTCCCATCATTGGTTCCCTTTACGTGATGTTGTGATGGCTTCAATGCTCTTAGGCCGATGGAAAAGTGTCAAAATTCTATCTCATTTTAGCCTCCCTTTACATCAATTTTATATTCCTAAGCACAAAGCAAGCTTGCAATGTGCGATATTCAATATCAATGGTTGTGATGAAAGGGAGGAGATATGGTCATCGTATAGTTGATTCACATCACAATTGTGAATCAAGAAGGTTGAGCCATATCTACAATATGTGATGGTGGTGGAGTGTGACATCAGAGGGTACAAATGGTAGCATCATGTTGTCCCATGAAGTGATGGTGGGTCCTTGGTTTATCCCTATGAGAGAGTGGGAAGATGACATGTGTGCTCAATGATAGGTGGCAAAATGTGTTACATCACAGAGGTAATATGCATCACAATTTTCATTCTCAAAGCACAAGTCTTTTATGTGATGCAATGGAGGCTTGGTGGGTCCTATGCTTCAAGGCACGATGGTGTGATATGAGGACACATGCCACTTTAATATTTCATCACAATGCTACAATACATCACAAATATGACCCACAAAAGAATGAAGGAAATTATGATGTGTATCGAGGGTTCTAGATTAATACACATGGAAAGATCCGTCTTGATCGTAAGGCTCTAGTGTATTGTAGATTTATGTAAGGAATTGGTATTGTGAATTGCAATGTGTGATGAGCACTAAGAGAAAGGGCATATGAAGAGGGAATATTTACCTACCAGGTTTCAGCATTCTATTTCATCATGGGTATTCTTCGCATCACATTTTCACCTCATAATACATAAAGGTAAGTTGTGTTGTGTGATATAATATGAAGGAATGGATGGGAAACATGGTCACATTTGATTACATTGCAAGGGTGCAAGCCATCACATTTTCAAGATAGTAGCTTCAAATGGGAGGTGTGATGTATTGTGGGCATGTGATGGTCGTCGATCTCATATCTTATGATGATCAACAACCATATTTTAAACTTCCCTTTAGGCTTAATCTCAGCCATCTATCTTTGATTCAATGGCCAGTTTTTAAATTCCAATGGATAAGCACATTGTGATTCACAAGAGGACCTAGAGTAATTGTGCAACTACTTTTCAACAACCAATGGGTATCAAGATCATTTCTCCTCGCGGTAGGGCTTATCTTTTGCAGTCTCCCATGTCATATTAAATGCTAAAATGACACCCATTCCTCTTTATTTCTAGAAGGGACATTCCTTCAATTGTAGACGAGATTTCATGGTAGATTTTGTGGGAGTTCTCTACTCTGTACTTATAGAGAATTCAATGTAGAGTTATGGTGTGTGGGTCTTGGCATCCAAGGGTCATCCTTTAGCATGGTTCTCATGGCGTGGTCACTTTAACTTGATCTAGACAAGTTTTATGCTAGTTTTCTAACCCTAGGAAAGGTTAGGGTTTAGGCCAGGGTCAACTAAGTTATGCCTAAACTATAAAGGAAACACTTTTATTCCTTTTATGGGTCTTCCTTGGATTTTCTCTAGTAGACTTATGCTATTTAGTGCATTCTGCAACTATAAGATCATATTTGAAGCCTTTGTGCTAATGGAATCATTGCCTTACCTCTTCTCAATGCTTGCATATTGTGTAACATTTGACACCTTTATGCATGCATGAGTTTTCATCAAGTTTACAAGTTACATGAGTGTTCTAGTCTATTGTGAGTGTTAATTGTGGGTAATCTACACCCCTTTTAGGATATTTCAGACCATATCCTTCATGTTTCCTTTCTAAAATTGGTAAAATAGAGAATTGTGTGAACCTTTTCTAGTGTTTTTTTATGCTTTGTGCAATCACAAGCTAGGAGAATCATATTAAACCTATTGCATCACCTTTACCTTATTTTTAGCATTTTTCCTTCTCCTTTTTCCTTCTACAAGTCATAGTTTAGAGTTTATTGGCACTAGTTAAGACCAGCCTCCACTACACCTCGATTTAAAAAGAAAGTCGGCCTTCTCCAAATATCTAACCTCATTTACAAGGTCCCACACCTTGAGGTTAGTTCCATTGTATCACTATAATGTTGAATTTCTTATTTAATTAGCAAGGTGCAATTTCGAGTGACAACAGTTTTTGGCACACTTGGTGGGATGATTTGAGCTATCACAATTTATTTTTTTTCTTATCATTGCTAATTTTGGTGTGTATACAAAAATTTATTCCTTTGGAGGCATAAAACTCTCACACACCTATCGAATCCAAGTTAAATCTACTATTTTCAAGAGGACTATTGTTGGTATATACTTAATTTTCACAAAAAATTAGACTTTAATATTCTAGTTTTAAGAGAATTTCAATGAGTTTCCAGTTTTTTAAGATGTTGCATCATGTCTTCATTTTATGAAGATAAGTTTTATCACCCTTAATTTCATGAAAATGTTATTCATGCACCTTCTTATCAGTCATAACAATATTTTTATGCAACTAATTTCATCTCGAATAACCCATTAATAGTACAGTATATGACCACCCCTCATACTTAACACCCACCCACCCCTACTTAAGCCTCATGGGAGCCTGAATTTTTCCAAACTCAACCACAAGAATACCTCTTGGTTTCCAAATAGCATATTTAACCTCACAAAAAACCTCAAAATGATGGAAATTTGAGTGTCAATGATATAGTTTTGAACTTGCAAAGACAACTTAATGAAATTGAAAGAGATTGAGAGCATAACTTGAAGTAGGAAGAATTGATTTATCAATCATACCAACACCAACATGAGTTAGATCATCAAAGGGAGAGATATGAAGAATCTATTTCAAAAGAGATTTCTCCCAAACAAGAGAAAATTAGGTTATTGCTTGCCTAAGTTCAAAGGATAGAAAAAAAACCAACCTTTTGTAAATTGGATTAGTATATAAAAGAAGAGCTTCCCAAGTAAAAAATTTCAGGCTTTAAGCAAGAACAACCTTCTCCAAAGAAAACTTCCCAATATTATTTTCCATATCAGACTTGTCCTATCACCATTCACCTATGCAAAGATGGTCCCATTGTCTACCAAGATAGTTGGTTTAAAGAACAAGAAGAGGATGTTTTTGGGGAAGAACAAGATGATTTTTTTGATGTTTATACACTTGCACATGAATTAAAAGATGAAAATTAAATCTTGTAGCAAGAGTTTGAATAGCATGGTTAGGTCTAGGACAATAGGTTGACAACAAGTGAGAGGTTGAGGAACATGGTTTTTGGGTGCAACACAATAACAAGCATGAAAGAAGTGATGTGAATGAAGATTTGATTTTCTTACATGATGAACTTCCTTCTTTCATTGAGTAAGAAGAGGAAATTTCTACTTTATAGTTTGATGATTTTCCTTTTTTTTTCAAGCAAGATGAAGGCATGCACATGTTGATATCAACATCAACTTTGGGACAACTAGAGGACACAAATATTCTTGATAAGGTACTGATATACCAAGAGCAGGATGAGGACAATGTTGTTTTGAAGAGTGTGAATGTTGATACACACGAGGAGAACAAGCTAGAAGTTTGATGTAGATGTTTTTTCTAGCATCATTGAAGACTTTTGTTCAAATCTTGATGCTGAGATAACACTTCCTAAATTATAAAATTATAATAACACAAAATAGAAGATAAAGTAGCCATTTTTTTCATTTGAACAACATGAACCAAATCATTCCAAGATGCATAACTTAAAAAAAGAATTCCAAAAAGAGGAAGCTAGAAATGGGTGTTTACAGTCTATTCTTTCAAGAGGATGTCCAATCAGACATCTAGCTAGAATGGAGTCCACCAAAATACCACAATTCATTCTTGTACCCAAGCATGAAGTTGTGGTTGAAGATGAAAGTATTCAACCTACTTATCCACTTCAAAGCAACAGCTTTCATGACCAAAATCAAGAGGTAAGTGGATTTATTTTTATTTTTCAAGATGTACTATAGCAACTAGTTAGACATTCAACATTTCTTCGCTTTCTCTTGGTTACACATAAACATGTGAAGGATTGTAAATTGTTGAGAATAGGAAGTTATTTCAGGGAATCAATTAATGATTTCATCTGAAAAAGTTTTTTTATTGGCTAGAGTAGGTTAGGATAGGTGTCTTTGAGTCAATAAGTATTGTTACACATAAGTTTTTAGTGTCTTTGCTTTCCTCCAAGCATAGCTTGTACATGCTTTGTTTTTTTTTCCCTCAATTGAACCCAATTGCTACAATATTTTTTCTATGACTCTATGCCTAATAGATTTGATAAGGCCCCTAGATTCTATGATTAGAAATCAATCATCCCGCAAAGTCACCAATAATGTTGCAATTTCATGCCACCCTTTGATGAAACATCATTAATCTCCAACCTAAGAGATCCTACATGGGCCATCTTATTGAAATCCATAGCTATTCTAATGTTCTAGGGTTTTGGAGGTTTTTAAATTCCTCAATTTTATTGAACTAGGGTTTTGATTGTTCAAGTTTGGGCTTTCTTAAACCCTCATGTTTTAAACCCTAAGCCTTAGTTATAAGTGTGCACTTTTGGTATATCTTTGTGTTGATCCCCATTGTTGGTTCCCTATCGTTTAAGTCATAACCTCATGTCTAGGTTATCTTCCGTTATCACTTCTTGAGCCCATGCATCCAAATATGTTCAAAATTTGGTTAATTCTTGAAAGCATTGATCTTTTGGTGGGTTCTAAAACCTTGTCAATCATTTCTTGAGTTTTATTAACTTTCTCTTTCTCTACCCAATGATGATAAAATTGATGAAGTTAAGGCCTTTTTCAGTGTTTCATGTGGTTTCAAAACCTTTGTCGGCACCAACATGGTTTATTGAACTATTCTTTTTCCAATCAAAATATCCTAAGTTTGGGTTGCACCTTTGCCTTTATTATATTACACATACATTACTAAGGCTTGGCCCCTTTTTCAAAACAACTTAATGTGCACATGCAAAAAACCCTCACTTAAGATCTTGGCTCCTCGATCTACTTGTGCCACATGGTGACTTCCTTTCCCATTGCATACCTTCTCCACATCACATTTTTTTCTCCCACCATTGGTTCCCTTTGTGTAATGTGTGATGGCTCCAATGCTCTTAGGCTGATGGATAGGTGTCAATATTCTATCTCGTCGCAACGTCCGTTTGCATTGTTTTTCTATTCCTAAGTGCAAAGAAAGCTTGCAATTTGTGATATTTAATATTAATGGTTGTGATGAAAGGGAGGAGACCCAATGATCATCACACAGTTGATTCATATTGCAATTGTGAATCAAGAAGGCTGAGGCATATCTACAATATGCAATGATGGTGAAGTATGATGTTAGAGGGTACAAATGGCAGCATCTTGTTGTCCTGCAAAGTGATGGTGGGTCCTAAACTTAGCCTTGTAAGAGAGTAGGAAGATGACACGTGCTCATGATAGGTGGTGGAATGTGTTGCATCACAAAGGTAATATGCATCACAATTTTCATTCTCAAGGCACAAGGATTTTGTGCAATATGTGATGGAAGGCTTGGTGGTTCCTCTACTTCAAGGCATGATGTTGCGATATGAGGATGTGTGTAACCATCCTAGTGCATCACAGTGCTACAATACATCACAAATATGACAAGAAAAATAATGAAGGAAAGTGTGATGTGTGCTGAGGATTCCAAATTAATACACATAGCAAGATCTATGTTCATTGCAAGGCTCTAGTGTATCACATATTTATATAAGGAAGCAGTATTTCAAATTGTGATGTGTGATGAGCACCAAGAGAAAGGGTATATGAAGAGGGAATATTTCCTTGCTAGGTGTCAGCATTCTATTTCATCGTGGGTCTTCTTCGCATCACGTTTTCACCTCATAATGGATAAAGATAAGTTGACATGATGTGTGATATAATATGAAGGAATGGATGGGAAACATTGCAACATTTGATTGCATCACAAGGGTGTAATCCATCACATTTTCAAGAAAATAGCTTCAAATGGGAGGTGTGATGTATTATGGGTGTGCCATAGTCGTTAATCTCATATCTTATGAGGATTGGAGATCATGTTTTAAACTTCTCTTTAGGCTCGATCTCAACCATCTGTCTTTGATCTAATTTCCAAATTTAAATTCCAATGGCTAAGAATGTTGTGATTCGTGAGAGGACCTAGAGTAATGGCACTTCTTTTAAATAACCAATGGTTGTCAGGATCAATTCTCCTCACTACAGGGCTTATCTTTCACAATATCCCATGCCATATTAAATGCTATAATGGTGCCCATGCCTCTTTATGTGCAGAAGGTACATTCCTTCTATTGCATACCATATTTCATGGTAGATTTTTTTGGTAGTTCTCTACTCTACACTTACAAAGAATTCAATGCAGAGGTATGGTGTGTGGGTCTTGGTATCTAGGGGTCATCTTTTGACATGTTTCTCATGGTCTAATCATTGCAACTCGATCTAGATGGGTTTTATGCTAGTTTGCTAACCCTAGGAAAGGTTAGGGTTTGGGTCAGGGTCAACTAAGTTATTCCTAAACTATAAAGGCAACACTTGTATTCTTTTTTATGGGTCTTCCTTGTATTTTCTCTAATAGACTTATATTGTTTGTTGCATTCTGCAATTATAAAATCATCTTTCAAGCCTTTGTATTATTATAATCACTACCTTACCTCTTCTCAATACTTGCATCTTGTGTAACATTTGATACCTCTATGCATGCATGAGTTTTCATTAATTTTACAAGTTATGTGAGTATGCTAGTCTATTGTTAGCATTAACTATGGGTAATCTATACCCCTTTTAGGATCTTTTAGACCATATCCTTCATGTTTCCTTTCTAAAATTGGTAAAATAGAGAATTGTGTGAACCTTTTCTAGTGGTTTTTTTTATGCTTTGTGCAATCACAAGTGGGAAGAATCATATTAAACTTGGTGCATCACCTTTCCCTTATTTTTAGTATTTCTCCTTCCCCCTTTTCCTCTTGCAAGTCATAGTTTAGAGTTTATTAGTGTTGGGTTATACCAACCTCCACTACACCTTGGTTTAGAAGGAATTCAGTCTTCTCAGGAGATGTAACCTCATTTTCAAGGTCCCACACCTCGAGGTTAGTTCCATTATATCACTGGAACATTTTTTGAACTCCTTGTTCAACAAGGTGCAATTCTGAGTGACAACACAACCTTTTAGGCCTCTAGAGGAACTACCTATTTGTTTGGTAAACCTCTTGTGCATAAATTTTGAGGTTGGAAGATATTCCATCTCACCTCAAAGGTCACTTTTTTATTCATTCAACACTTTTCACCAAGGTTGATGACTTGGTCAAATAGGTTGTTGGTTTCTACATTCTAAGTGATTCAAAGGTTGACACCTATTGGACACCTGTCTAATTATTTGTGACACATCATGGGGCACATTTCAATCCACATGATAGGTGTATTGCCTCTTCCTTTCCTATATATGCAAGGGCATATTGTAATTTTTAATCAACTCTTTTATCAATCTCTTTGATAATGTGGATTAGGCTCATTGTGTACAAGTATTTTTTATGGAAGCATAATATTTTTGTTGTTATGTTCTTGGATGGAAATCCTAACAAATCTTACCCTTATAGTGTTAAGTATTACATTGTGGTCATCTTCACAAACTTTCCATAAATTATTATTAAGTGGTCTACCACAATATTTAATCCATTGAATATTCGTTGCAACAACAAGGTTAGAGTAATGAAGAATATTCCTATGTGTCAAAGTCCTCAAACAAGCAAATATCTAATTTCTTAATAGGTTACCTTTTAATCCATGTTCATGTGACAACAATAGACCCTATTGGATACTCAATACCCTCTCCATTAGTGATTGTGGTAGTCAATTTTGTTTTCCCCTTTATACAATTACATAAAAAATGATCCATTCCTTCTTCATTATTCTCAAATATGTTAGTAATAGTTTCATACACATGACCTGTATTTTATTGAACTCAAATAAATTAATTCCAAAAACCATGTGAAATATAATAAAATGAATTAAAAAATTTATTTCAACTAATTAATAAATCACAATACTTGGTTGCACTAGGTTAGATACATGGTAAAATCATTGATACTTCCATTTGGTTCAACTTTAGTGCTTGTGGAACTTGATATGTGTCAATGGGAACTAAAGGTCTACAAGACCATTCATCAACCCACTCTTTTGACTCATAGTCTTCCCATAAAAAATCTATGTACATGAAGAACAAAAACATGCAATCTCTCTCATATAAATAGTCAGTGGACTTGCATTTGAACTTCTAAACAAGTGCAACTCACTCGATCCTATAACTACATACAAAATTCTCCATAGAACTTGCAATATTAGATTCATTTACCAACCAAAAATATCTAGAAACCATAGTTACACCATTGCACAATAGTTGTTGCATCAGTCAACTTAGAACCACCTCGGTACTTCAACTCTTCTCTAGCTAGGGCTCTTTTTACACATGCTTTGACACCATCATTCTCTCCCTTTCCATGTCTAGCCTTAGTGAGTTCCAAAAAAATTGAACACGACTTTTCACATGCATCCTATTCAACCAATAGAACATCCTTGAATTCTTGAATTATGATGTGCAGTTATCTAACCATATGATGTGTTGATTGTATATGATATTTATTTCCCTTAAATTATCATAGAAAATTTGAAAGTAACCTTACCCAAACTCTATGAAATGAGTACAATCATCAATGATGTAGAAGTGATACTCTCTTAATATCTTTCTATCTTTCTTTGTGCTATCATGTGCATGCATGAATGTTATGTGTACAAAAATAGTAATTTGAATAGAGTTGTAATGTTGAGGTTGCACTTCATTTTGCAATTGCAATGTGAATTCTCAACAAAATCTACAATAGAAACAATGGTTCCAAGAGGAAATGTATCCTTAAATAACTTGCATTGCTCATCCAACCATCGAGCTCTATGTGTATGCATTACATACTCAAACTATTTTCTCTTCAAAAATCCTCATAAATTTAGTTACAGAAATATTTGTATTCACTAACTCACATCTCTTCAACTCTTTTCCATCTTTAACCTCATATGTCACTGTCATGTATTTTCCAAAAGTAACTAGTTTTTTTCTAATTTCATGTGTTCTCTCTAAATGTAGACATTTTTGCAAATGTTGCAAACCACCACAAGTAACACATGATCATTTCAAACATGACTTCTTATATAAAAAATTATCCATCATCTCTTTCGCATAATGCAATTGAAATAAATCATCTTGATGATTTAGGAGGGGCTTTATACCACACTCCTGTAACACATTGTAAGTATGCAAAGTAACACATATATGATGATAAATATCATAATACATAAAAAAAATTAATATGCATCCTACAACATGTAGTGTGTGCATGATTTATCTTAACAGAAAAAGGTTTGACCATTTCAAAAATCCTTTGACTAATTCTCACTTGAGGATAAATTTGAATAAAAATTTCATAAAATTGAGTTTGAGTCATATCCAAAAAGTGTTTAGGATGTGGTTCACGATTTAGAGATCCTATTCTATTTATAACAACATCTCTTTGATTGGGTGAAACTCATGTTATCTTTCCAGAAAAAAATAAAATAATTCTCTTAATGCATCAACAACAACCTTGTCTTTGCATGGAATTATACTCAAAAATTACCATAGAGAATTACTATTAGGATCCTCAATTGTTTTAGTCTCCTAATGGCATTTAATAGTGTCCTACTTATTTTTAGTGACCTACTTTTTTGGGTAATCAAGCGAGATTTTTTGGTTTTGTTACTTACTATAGGTGATGTAACAAGACATCAACTATTTTTGTTATCTTTAGTGCACAACGTTGAACCTATTGATTGATACACACTAATTAGATTTATTACAATAGTTCTTTCACCATTGGTATTAGACAATCTTAAGCCAAGGATCTTAATAGTGTCTCTAAAATTAAGATTTTTAATCATTTCAACAAAGGGTATCCCACAATAGTGGTTTACAATTTTTGGCCAAACCGACACTGAAATTATTATTTTTAACTAAATATTCGCCATTCGGGCACCTATAGCAGCTAAACCGTGAAGAATTTCAAGATGATGCAAACTAGAGTCTCATCACATTTTGTTTGTAGATTTTAAAAATATTTTTTCAAAAATTTTTGGAATCAGGATTGCACTTCTTTTTCCATCTCGACAAAATTTGGTTTTTTTCTAAAAACAACATTTTAAAAAAAGTGACGACACCATATAAATTACATAATTTTTTCCATGAAGATAAAATTCTAATTCTTTGAATTTAGATTTATAACCTCGACATATCTAGTGCTTTCTACCTTGGTTAGAAAAATTTTTTTATTGAATATTTTTCTTTTAATAAAGTTTTGAAGTCAAACCAATTACAATTCATACATAATGTGACCGTATAACTTTTTTTGTATATATCAAAATTTATTTATTTTTGTTGGATCAAGGACTTCAATATCTGGTGCACTCATATTTTTCAAAAAAAAAATTGATAATCTGCTATTTTCCCACATGTACAGAACAAAGACCTTCATTTTCGATGAAAAACCTATGTTTAATAAAACTAAAAAACAAATACATAATAAAAGAAAGACATATTAAAATTATATTTGTTGGATAGCTCATTCCAAGGACTACCTAATTCTAGTTGGGTTTGTGAAGATTCCTCCATTTTCATCCTCAACCCGAGCTCCGTAGTGTCAAAATATAGGTTTTTTTTGTGTCTCAGGGGGGATGAGGAATAAGGGGGGTTTGTTCGAACCAAGGTTCATTTGAACCCCCCTTCTATAATGGGTTTTGTTGTCTCTTTTGGTGGGAAATAATTAAAATGGTTTGCTCAAAAAAAAATTGAAAAATATGAGTGCACCAACAAAAATCAAGTTTTTTTCCATGTAGTCATTTTTTGTGAGTTTTCCTTACTTGAATTATAAACCACTATTGTGGCTTCACCCCAAACAATTGGCACATTCTAGTTTCACTTAATTTCTCAAAATAGTTAAATTTCATATTTTATTAGCCATTCTTTTACATGTATGATCAGGAATTTTATTGGGAATTGGTTTCAAAATGTTTTCATCTATGTCAATTATATAATTTGGTCTTTTACAAATAATTCTATGAGGTGTTATGATTGGTGTGTGTTCTTGGTTTTCATTTGGCACATTTGATTGATCATTCCTTGTCTCA
>VDFB02000017.1:491967222-492062979 GCA_007258455.2 Sequoia sempervirens
CCTCCTCTTGCTAGTTGGATTTATTACTTTGCTACGCGTTCGTTTGCTTCTTGTGACTATGATGGTACTGTTATTGTGTGATTTGGTTAGCTAGACATTTGATGATGCTGTTATTCCATTAGTAGACATGATTATTTTATAGGACATTATGGTTGGTTATATTAGCTAATTTTCAGAATTACGATATGATGTAGTGATTTAATTAAATATGCTTTGAGATGATTGTTAGTTAGAAATGTTGATTTATTGGTTATATTATAATTGTTAGAATAGGTGTGGCGAAGGACAATATAGCGTCACTCGTTCGCGAGTGCCCTGCTATGTTGCGATTCCTTCTCACAATGCAGTACTCGATTTAATGCTTTGATGTTATATATATGTATGCACATGTACACAACTTCGTTTGTATGCAGGATTGCAGGTACAAGTCTCGATTCCACCTGCTTCGACAGGACAGGGCGAGCACCTATAGCCCAACGGTTAAATGTTGATACTGAGGTGACGATGAAGTCCTCCCGTCCCATGATGTCAGGTCGTCTCGTTGATTGGTATTGTACATTTCTGTATTTTTCGTCATTGTGGTTTGTGTTGTGTATGTCGTATTTTATTAATGTGAGTATTTAATAGGTTGTGATTTAGTTAATTGAATGTGGATAATAATTGTTTATTTTAATGTTGGTACGTTATTTGTTGTGGTGTAATTGATTTTGATGATGGAAGTAATTAGTTGTTTTAATGTTAGATTTAAATTATATTCGAATATTTAAATGATTTAATTATTTTGAAAACCACATATTACAATTAAATGGTAATTATATATTAAATGTGTTTTAATTATTTTAATTAATTATCTGGTGGAGGATAATTATTAAAATAATTTATTTAAATTAAATAAGTAATGTGTTGTGCAATAAAAGTTGCAAAAATAGAAATTAAAACAATAAAACAAATAAAAGAATGAAAGGATTGTTGGAACCAATGAGAATACAGATCTAATTAAAAAGCTGGCTTTTAAAGAATGAGTTTTCTTTTATTCTTGACTTTTAGAGTTTTTGGAAGAAATTGAGATCTTTTATTTAATTAGGTAATTCTGTAAGTTTTGTAGAGGGGGAGGAGATTAGAATGGAGGTGTTGCACAAGTTATTGACTTTTGTATTTGAATATGAAGAGGGTAATTTTTTGAATCTTGCTATAATCTGAAATTCTAGAAAGGAACCTAAAATCGATTATCGTGTTAAGCTGAGAAGTTTTCGTAACAAAGGATCTGGCTCAAATTCAAGCACCTAAAAGGCAGAGGAGATTTTGAGCTCAAACAAGAATTCTTCTCGAGTCACAAAGAATCGCCTTCATCGTGTCTTCGAGATTCCTGTGTTCTAATTTCTTCCTTTGACTGTGTTTGAATCTGTAAAAGAAATAGAGTTGTGTCTTAAATCAATCTGTGCTTGTGAAAGAAACCTTTTAGAGATTTAGATTTAACTGATTCCTCTGAGAAAAAAATAAAATAAAATAAAATAAATAAATAAGTGGCTCATCCTTGAAGTTATTCCTTTTAGAAAATAAGTGAATTGGAAACGAAACAGAAAGTTGTGCTGTGGAATCTTTGTTTGAAAATACCCAATTTCTTTATCGTTTTCTTTGTTTTGGAAAATATGTCTCTACCTTCCTTATTAGTGAATGAGTGGTTTGTGCCAAAATCTGTGTTGATCCTTTAGTATTCTATTTCATTATTTATATTGTATATGTATTTGTTCTCAAACAATTATTGTATAGTAGTTATATATTCTTGTAATTATATTTTTACATTGTTAGAAAGGAATGTAATTTTCGTTTTGTTTATAAGCCGAATCGTACGGCGTCAAAACTTTTGTGAGAGAAGTTATGTTTTCTTCTTTTAAAATATATATATATATATATATATATATATCCGTATTAAACAAATCGAATTCATTTAAAAAAATAAAATAAAAGTAATCAATGAAATTATGAAATAGGAGTCGAATTCAAAAAAAAAAAAAAATTAAAAAATAAAAGTTTTTATAAATATTAAATTTGTAATTGTATTGGGGGAAGGCAAAGGGGCGTACCCCATCCCCTCCCATTTCATGGCAGGAGGGACTGCCATGCGCAGCAGTCACGAGGACTGCCTACAGCAGCCCCCTCTCTCCCCTCCGCGCCGTAAGGCCTACGGGGTTCCTGCGTAAGGGATCTTGATTTCTTTGTTTTTTTAAAACAAAACTTAAATGTTATAAGCAAAAATTCGATGGTTGAAAATTCTTTTATTTATTAGGCGCTTTGTTAAATATATATATATATATATATATATATATATTTATTTAGTTATTTATTTATTTATAGTTATTTATTTTTTTGATTATATATATATAGTATATATATATGAATTCATTTATTATGAAATGGTAATATTTAATTTGTCAAATTTAATAATTATAATTATTTCATTTAATTTATTAAATATAATAATTATAATTTAGTTTATTAAAATATATATGAGTATAAATCATTTTATGTAATATTATTTTATTAGGGTTGAAAAATAATATATACATATAATTGTTGTATATATTTGAAATGTTAACTAATGTTTTATATGAGCATTTGTATATTCAAATAGGGCATTATTTTATTAATGGTTTTGGGTTGAACAAATATCTTTAACAAAGATTAGCTTTTGGTTGTGATTGTGAATTCTTTTGAGATAATAGTATTTAGTTATGTAATTGGGTAGGGAAATTGGGTTACTCGTAATTAAATAATTAAAATATCCTTGTAATTATTGGAGTGTTGATTTATTATAATCATAGTTGCATCATAGTCTAAGTGTTCCAATAACGTAAGTAAGGTCATTCTTAGATATAATGTTTGGGTGACATTTTATTAAATATTTTGTAATTTAGGTAGGTAAATTGTAAGCTATTTAGTTCTAGTGGTTAGGTTTGTTCATTATGGAATTGTTTGAATAAGAAACTTAAATCACCAGTTAGTAGTTTGTAAACATGTAATTGAGAGAAAATTGGAAAATTATATATATAATTTGATGAAAGATTATTTAGGCCCTTTTTTTTATATGAAATACATTTATAAGTTTGTTTTTTTTTAAGAGTATGAACCTATATGTGCAATGGTACTTTTGGATATCAATAAAACATGTAGAAGTGTGGAATAGATCTTGTGGTCAAGATGAAGAGTTATGTGAAACGTGAAAGTAGTGCCTCTATTGAATTGTTGGATTGATTTCTTTATTGAGTGGACTAATTTCTGTATTAAGTTTGTGCATTGGTTGATTGTTCTGTTGTGTTAATTATTGATCTTGTTTAAGTTTGTTTTGAGCCAAATTGTGAGATCATTGTGTAATGTATTGTTGGGTAACCTAGGAGGAGAAATAGAGGTCTCCCTTGGATACCACTCGAGAGTGTATCAAAGTTAATTGTGAAGTTTTTTTTGGGATATTGCCACTCACTACCTTATGTTGTGGACTCATTCTTGATCTCTTGTTACTATTGTTAGTTCTTTGTTGAGGAAACCCTAGTGTAAGCCTTTTTAGAGTCTTCCAGAGGCTTGTTTTATTGTTGGTGAATGTTCGTCACTTTTATGTGCTCTTGACATGGCAAGATATTAGTATCATTAATTTAAAAGGGTTGTACGAAACTTGGTGAGACTTTGATTATGTGTTTATAGTGAGATGGGTAATGCCTCGCATGGTTTGGCCTTGAGATTATTTGCTTTCTTTGTAGTGGTACAACCCTTGCCTAGGTTGGATTTATGTTAGGGGTCATAGGGAGAGTGGCTCTTCGTGGGCACAGGCGCCTCAGATGAGGAAGGGCCAGGATAACCCACGAAAGAGTAGTAAACAAGTGATAACGTAAACAATAGATTTAAGGGGTTGGGTAGTAAAACACACAAGATAATAAAACTTTGGATTCCTCGGCTATGCATTAGGGCTACCTTAGACTAGTGATAGACTGAGAAGGCCGTGGTCGGCATAGTCATAGTCTCATCTTCACGCGATACTATTGGCTCCGCATTAGCTACCCTATGGTGCCGACACCTCAGTTAGGAGGAAGGGCCAGGAGATCCATAGATGGGTGTCGGCGCCTCAGTTGGAGGAAGGGCCAGGAGATCCCATGAGAGCTATGCGATGACACTCTGCAGTTGACACCCTTGTGCATTGTTTGTAGTTGCTTCTGGATATTGTATCTTATGTATTTTCGAGGGCTAGGTGGGTGTCGGCGCCTCAGTTGGAGGAAGTGCCAGGAGATCCCATGAGAGCTATGCGATGACCCTCTCCACTTGACACTTGTTTGCCTTGGTTTTGGTTGCCTCTGGACTTGCATACTGAATGGTTGTTTAGATTTATATGGAATCTTGTACTTTTAATTGTTTCAGATTTATTTGGTAACATATTTTGGATGTTGTTACGGTTCTTCTGGATATTGTATCTTGTGATGTATTTGATTCTTGTGAATATGTCTCATGATTGCTAATTGGTGATGCTTCGTGTCATTGTGATGGGTTTATTAGTGTTAACTTGTTATGTGATTGTGAACGTTGATGGTGGTTCATTGTATGCTTTGAGTTGTACTTGTTGGTATCATGTTGTTGTTGAGTCGGTCTGACATTCATGGTCAGGTTCACTTCCTCGTCACCTCTGAGCACGGGGGGGTGAGTTACCTATAATTCACATGGTTGGGTGGAACGTGCTCCGCACCCGTTGGGTTCCCCATCAGCGTCTTGTCTTCTCAGCATTCTGTAGTGGAGTTGTACCAGTGATCACTTGTATTTCATAATTCATTGTACTTGTATCATTCCCATGTTGAGAAACTCATTGTAATTCATTTATCAAGAGATTGTAATGTAACAGTAAAACGATGATGTAATAGTTAGGATCATTTGTATCTCTTTTAAGAGATTTATCAGGGATGTAATTATGTGATGTCTATCTTACTCGCATCATGATTATCAGATGTATCATTGTATATGGTTATTATGAATTAAATGGTTATGTTATATTCTTTATCTGTTCTTATGATTTGAGTTTCATTGTTTTTGTTGTGTATGTTGTCAACCAAAGTTTCTGCCGTTAGTCGGTCTCAGGGCAATGGTGTAGGAAACTGATGGAAAGGATAGGACCCTCGATGTAGTGCACAATGCACCGATATCCTTCCTATCAGGGATGCACTATGAACCCTTGTGTCATTGTGTGATGTGGTTTCTAGTGATGTGAGTTATGTGTGTGGTTTTTGGCGTGATCTCTGCATGTTTGTTGTGTGCTTACTCTTATCTATTTAATGGCTTCCTGGAGTAAGCCATATCCTTGGGGGGGAGGATGTAATACCCCCATGTTACTAATACTTGTATTATTATTTCTTACTCTTTTTGTGAGCTTGATTCTAGTTTCTAATGGTGATTAGTTCACCGTCTTGGGTGTGAGGATGCCTCCTATATTTGGGAATCTTATTCCCTTTTGTTTACCGGCTTCCAGGAGTAAGCCGATTTTATGGGGGGGAGGATGTAGTACCCCTCCTCTTGCTAGTTGGATTTATTACTTTGCTATGCGTTCGTTTGCTACTTGTGACTATGATGGTACTGTTATTGTGTGATTTGGTTAGTTAGACATTTGATGATGCTGTTATTCCATTAGTAGACATGATTATTTTATAGGACATTATGGTTGGTTATATTAGTTGATTTTCAGAATTATGATATGATGCAGTGATTTAATTAATATGTTTTGAGATGATTGTTAGTTAGAAATGTTGATTTATTGGTTATATTATAATTGTTAGAATAGGTGTGACGAAGGACAATATAGCATCACTCGTTCACGAGTGCCCTGCTATGTTGCGATTCCTTCTCCCAATGCAGTACTTGATTTAATGCTTTGATTTTATATATATGTATGCACATGTACACAACTTCGTTTGTATGCAGGATTGCAGGTACAAGTCTCGATTCCACCTGCTTCGGCAGGACAGGGCGAGCACCTATAGCCCAACGGTTAAATGTTGATACTGAGGTGACGATGAAGTCCTCCCGTCCCATGATGTCAGGTCGTCTCGTTGATTGGTATTGTACATTTCTGTAATTGTCGTCATTGTGGTTTGTGTTGTGTATGTCGTATTTTATTAATGTGAGTATTTAATAGGTTGTGATTTAGTTAATTGAATGTGGATAATAATTGTTTATTTTAATGTTGGTACGTTATTTGTTGTGGTGTAATCGATTTTGATGATGGAAGTAATTAGTTGTTTTAATGTTAGATTTAAATTATATTCGAATATTTAAATGATTTAATTATTTTGAAAACCACATATTACAATTAAATGGTAATTATATATTAAATGTGTTTTAATTATTTTAATTAATTATCTGGTGGAGGATAATTATTAAAATAATTTATTTAAATTAAATAAGTAATGTGTTGTGCAAGAAAAGTTTCAAAAATAGAAATTAAAACAATAAAACAAATAAAAGAATGAAAGGATTGTTGGAACCAATGAGAATACAGATCTAATTAAAAAGCTGGCTTTTAAAGAATGAGTTTTCTTTTATTCTTGACTTTTAGAGTTTTTGGAAGAAATGGAGGAGATCTTTTATTTAATTAGGTACTTGTAAGTTTTTACAGAGGGAGGAGATTAGGAATGGAGGTGTTGCACAAGTTATTGATTTTGTATTTGAATCTGAAGAGGGTAATTTTTTGAATCTTTTGCTATAATCTGAGGGGAATGCTAGAAAGGGAACCCGGAATCGATTATTGGTGTTGCTTTGGAGAAGTCTTCGGAACAAAGGATCGATTCAAATTCGAGCACAAAAATGGGTAGAGGAGATTTTGGAGCTCAAACAAGGAATTCTTTGAGGCCGTCAGCAATCAACTTCATCAGGTCTTCGAGAGCGCAGGATTCCAGGTTCCACTCTCTTCCTTTGACTATGTTTGAATCTATAAAAGAAATAGAGTTGTGTCTTAAATCAATCTGTGCTTGTGAAAGAAACCTTTTAGAGATTTAGATTTAACTGATTCCTCTGAGAAAAAAATAAAATAAAATAAAATAAATAAATAAGTGGCTCATCCTTGAAGTTATTCCTTTTAGAAAATAAGTGAATTGGAAATGAAACAGAAAGTTGTGCTGTGGAATCTTTGTTTGAAAATACCCAATTTCTTTATCGTTTTCTTTGTTTTGGAAAATATGTCTACTTTCCATATTAATGAATGAGTGGTTTGTGCCAAAATATGTGTTGATCCTTTAGTATTCTATTGATATATATATTTACATTTATTTATTTATATTGTATATGCATTTGTTCTCAGACAATTATTGTATAGTAGTTATATATTCTTGTAATTATATTTTTACATTGTTAGAAAGGAATGTAATTTTCGTTTTGTTTATAAGCCGAATCGTACGGCGTCAAAACTTTTGTGAGAGAAGTTATGTTTTCTTCTTTTAAAATATATATATATATATATCCGTATTAAACAAATCAAATTCATTTTTTTAAAAAAAATAAAAGTAATCAACGAAATTATGAAATAGGAGTCAAATTCAAAAAAAAATTAAAAATTAAAAAATAAAACTTTTTATAAATATTAAATTTGTAATTGTATTGGGGGAAGGGAAAGGGGCGTACCCCATCCCCTCCCATTTCATGGCAGGAGGGATTGCCACAGCAGTCCGCGGACTGCTATGCGCGGCAGTCCTACGGACTGCCGTGCGCAGCTGTCACGAGGACTGCCTACGGCAGCCCCCTCTCTCCCCTCTGCGCGCCATAAGGCGTACGGGGTTCCTGCGTACGGGATCTTGATTTCTTTGCTTTTTTTTTTAAAACAAAACTTAAATGTTATAAGCAAAAATTTGATGGTTGAAAATTCTTTTATTTATTAGTCGCTTTGTTAAATATATATATATATATTTATTTATTTAGTTATTTATTTATTTTTATTTATTTATTTGTTTGATTATATATATATAGTATATATATATGAATTCATTTATTATGAAATGGTAATATTTAATTTGTCAAATTTAATAATTATAATTATTTCATTTAATTTATTAAATATAATAATTATAATTTAGTTTATTAAAATATATATGATTATAAATCATTTTATGTAATATTATTTTATTAGGGTTGAAAAATAATATATACATATAATTGTTGTATATATTTGAAATGTTAACTAATGTTTTACATGAGCATTTGTATATTCAAATAGGGCATTATTTTATTAATGGTTTTGGGTTGAACAAATATCTTTAACAAGGATTAGCTTTTGGTTGTGATTGTGAATTCTTTTGAGATAATAGTATTTAGTTATGGAATTGGGTAGGGAAATTGGGTTACTCGTAATTAAATAATTAAAATATCCTTGTAATTATTGGAGTGTTGATTTATTATAATCATAGTTGCATCATAGTGTAAGTGTTCCAATAACGTAAGTAAGGTCATTCTTAGATATAATGTTTGGGTGACATTTTATTAAATATTTTTGTAATTTAGGTAGGTAAGTTGTAAGCTATTTAGTTCTAGTGGTTAGGTTTGTTCATTATGGAATTGTTTGAATAAGAAACTTAAATCACCAGTTAGTAGTTTGTAAACATGTAATTGAGAGAAAATTGGAAAATTATATATATAATTTGATGAAAGATTATTTAGGCCCTTTTTTTTATATGAAATACATTTATAAGTTTGTTTTTTTTTAAGAGTATGAACCTATATGTGCAATGGTACTTTTGGATATCAATAAAACATGTAGAAATGTGGAATAGATCTTGTGGTCAAGATGAAGAGTTATGTGAAACGTGAAATTAGTGCCTCTATTGAATTGTTGGATTGATTTCTTTATTGAGTGGACTAATTTTTGTATTAAATTTGTGCATTGGTTGATTGTTCTGTTGTGTTAATTATTGATCTTGTTTAAGTTTGTTTTGAGCCAAATTGTGAGATCGTTGTGTAATGTATTGTTGGGTAACCTAGGAGGAGAAATAGAGGTCTCCCTTGGATACCACTTGAGAGTGTATCAAAGTTAATTGTGAAGTTTTCTTTGGGATATTGCCACTCACTACCTTATGTTGTGGACTTATTCTTGATCTCTTGTTACTATTGTTAGTTCTTTGTTGAGGAAACCCTGGTGTAAGCCTTTTTAGAGTCTTCCAGAGGCTTGTTTTATTGTTGGTGAATGTTCGTCACTTTTATGTGCTCTTGACATGGCAAGATATTAGTATCATTAATTTAAAAGGGTTGTACGAAACTTGGTGAGACTTTGATTATGTGTTTATAGCGAGATGGGTAATGCCTCACATGGTTTGGCCTTGAGATTATTTTCTTTGTTTGTAGCGGTACAACCCTTGCCTAGGTTGGATTTATGTTAGGGGTCATAGGGAGAGTGGCTCTTCATGGGCGCCGGCGCCTCAGATGAGGAAGGGCCAGGATAACCCACGAAAGAGTAGTAAACAAGTGATAACCTAAACAATAGATTTAGGGGGTTGGGTAGTAAAACACACAAGATAATAAAAATTTGGATTCCTCGGCTATGCATTAGGGCTACCTTAGACTAGTGATAGACTGAGAAGGCCGTGGTCAGCATAGTCATAGTCTCGTCTTCACGAGAGACTATTGGCTCCGCATTAGCTACCCTATGGTGCCGGTGCCTTAGTTAGGAGGAAGGGCCAGGAGATCCATAGATGGGTGTCGATGCCTCAGTTGGAGGAAGGGCCAGGAGATCCCATGAGAGCTATGCGATGACACTCTCCACTTGACACCCTTGTGCATTGTTTGTAGTTGCTTCTGGATATTGTAACTTATGTATTTTCGAGGGCTAGGTGGGTGCCGACACCTCAGTTGGAGGAAGTGCCAGAAGATCCCATGAGAGCTATGCGATGACCCTCTCCACTTGACACTTGTTTGCCTTGGTTTTGGTTGCCTCTGGACGTGCGTACTGAATGGTTGTTTAGATTTATATGGAATCTTGTACTTTTAATTGTTTCAGATTTATTGGGTAACGTATTTTGGATGTTGTTACGGTTCTTCTGGATATTGTATCTTGTGATGTCTTTGATTCTTGTGAATCTGTCTCATGATTGCTAATTGGTGATGCTTCGTGTCACTGTGATGGGTTTATTAGTGTTAAATTCTTATGTGATTGTGAACGTTGATGGTGGTTCATTGTATGCTTTGAGTTGTACTTGTTGGTATCATGTTGTTGTTGAGTCGGTCTGACATTCATGGTCGGGTTCACTTCCTCGTCACCTCTGAGCACGGGGGGTGAGTTACTTGTAATTCACATGGTTGGGTGGAACGTGCTTCGCACCTGTTGGGTTCCCCATCAGCGTCTTGTCTTCTCAGCATTCCGCAGTGGAGTTGTACCAGTGATCACTTGTATTTCATAATTCATTGTACTTGTATCATTCCCATGATGAGAAATTCATTGTAATTCATTTATCAAGAGATTGTAATGTAACAGTAAAACGATGATGTAATAGTTAGGATCATTTGTATCTCTTTTAAGAGATTTATCAGGGATGTAATTATGCGATGTCTATCTTACTCGCATCATGATTATCGGATGTATCATTGTATATGGTTATCATGAATTAAATGGTTATGTTATATTCTTTATCTGTTCTTATGTTTTGTTGTTGCGATGTAACCTCGCGTGCCCCAGAGAACCAAGTGTGTTAATGTGATGTAATGTGCTATGTGAATTATGGTTAAGTGTTGTTACATGTTTAATTTAATTATTTAAAAAAAAAATTATTTGCATTGTGTGTGTTCTCTGGGGTTTGCAGGGCGGGCATTACAGTATCTGCAATCCTTTGTGTAAGGGTAAGGTACTATTATTGCAAGATGACTTTGAATTTTTTTAATCCTATATGCATTAATGGTGTCCTATGAATTATTATAAGTTATTTATTAGTTCATTGCATTTAGAAGTCTGTTAAAGAAAGAAACTTGGCATTGAAGTGATGCCCTAGGGTTGATAGGGGAAATTTTCTTATGAATTTGTGGTTGTTAAGTCAGGGTTTGTCAATTTGATGGATGGAATAGTATAAATGAAGGATTTTTGTCCTATTATATGATGATTTTAATGTTTTGAATACAATAGTTTAGTTAGGGAGGTCAGGTATATGGTGTTTCTCTAAAACCCTAAGTGTATTGAGGTAAAATAGAGGGTTTTGTAGAATAGTGAAAAAAGGGCCATGGCTTAGCCCAACAATGGTGAAATATCAATTAAGCTCAACCCCATGGACATTCATCTATAATATTCTAACGGTATGTGCAGGATCATCATGGAAAAAATAGGCCCTTAAGTAGCAAAAATTTTAGAAAAATCAGAGTTAGGCAACTTGACGTAAAAATTTGAATAAGTTATCTATATTATTTCAAAACTATGTAAGAATAGAATCTATATAAAATTGAATGTAGTTTCTAAACTACTAGGTTTGTTTAAAAAAAACAATAATCTATTTAGTAAAAATTTGAAATTTCAATGCAATTATACTTAAATTTTAGGGAAAAAATAAGAAGTAGGTGTCTGTCTGACCACCATAACCACAACAAAATGATAATATTTTTTTTTTATAATATTTTAGATATAAGTAGAGGACTCATTCCTAGATGTTGTGCATATTTTTTTTCTAATTTTTTTCCAAGTAAATAATTAATTATAAATTTTTTATTACAACTTTTTAAAAAATATAAAAACTCATATGTCTGACCACCTTAACTTGGTCAAAACTTTATTGAATTAATTTTTTCTTTTTTAATCCTATATTATGTGAAGCATAGAATGTGACACATGTTTTGGATTCAAAAAATGTGATACCATTTGAAAGTTATAGATGTTTTTCAATCAGCCTATCAATTAGGACTGTAGTTATAATTTGAATAGAAAATGAATAATAATTACTTATTAAATTCAAAGTAAAGCATAATTTATATCAGTGGAAAGCTGAGAATCCCCTTTAAAAACCTTTTTTGTTTCATCAATTTTGGGTAAAAAAATAGCCGTCAGCCACATACCCATCATATTGCCACTTTTTGGCCCATCATGATCCTACACATACCCTTAAATTTCTACCAACATTCTTTTAGGTTTAGCTATATAGTTTTAGATTTATATGAAAAAATGATTTTATCTATATCTATATAAGTTATTTTCACTTGAGAAATTGCAATTTTTCCTCATAATAGTTAAAATCTTAGAAGAAAAACATGGGATTTCAATTCCATTTGGAAGTAGGCATGTATGTACTTCTTGGAAAAAGGATGCCCCTATGACACAAGTTCGTAGGGGAAGGGTTTTGGAAAATCTCCAAGGTTTGAAGTGTTCCTAAATTTGATCAATATGGGTATGTGCAGGATCATCATGGAAAAAATAGGCCCTTAAGTGGCAAAAAATTCAGAAAAATTAGAGATAGGAAACTTGACGTAAAAATTTGAATAAGTTATCTATATTATTTCAAAAATCTGTAAGAATAGAATCTGTAGGAAATTGAATGTAGTTTCTAAACTACTAGGTTTATTTTAAAAAAAATAAAAATTATTTGGTGAAATTTTGAAATTTCAAGGAAGTAGTACTTAAATTTCAGGGAAAAAATAAGAAGTAGGTGTCTGTCTGACCACCCTAACCAAAATAAAATGATAATATTTTTTTATAAGATTTTAGACATAAGTAGAGGACTCATGTCTGGATGTGATGCATATTTTTTTGTTATTATTTTCCAATTAAATAATTAATTATGAATTCTTTATTACAACTTTTAAAAAATATAAAAACTCGTATGTCTTACCACCTTAACTTGGTCAAAACTTCATGAAATTCAAATTTATTTATTTTAATCCTATAGTATGTGAAGCATAGAATGTGATTCATGTTTGAGATTCAAAAAATGTGATACCTCTTGAAAGCTATAAATTTTTTTCAATCAACCTATCAATTAACACTTTAGTCATAATTCAAATAGAAAATGAATAATAATTATTTATTAAATTCAAAGTAAAGCATAATTTATATTGGTGGAAAACTGAGAATTTCCTTTAAAAACCCTTTTCATTTCATCAATTTTGGGTAAAAAAAAATGTCATCAACCACATACCCTACAAATACCCATCATATTGCCACTTTTTGGCCCATCATAATCCTACACATACCCATACTTCTTTAGTATGTTTCAACTAGAGGTTGAATTATGCATTAGATGGTTGTGAACTCACCTTTCCAATTAATATGTTCCCACTATGTAGATTTGACTCAATGAAAGGAAAACTATCATCATCAAGCTTTCCTACTTTGAGATTTGTGTTATTTAGCTTTTCAAAGTCTATTCCAATATTGAATGAACTTCTAGAGGCATTGTCATTGTGGTTTTCCTTGATGTGAATGTGTGAAAATGCCTCCAAATCTATCTAAACTAGAATAATCAAAGTTTGTGTGTTAAACAATATGACCTTATGTCTTGAATCAATGACAAGTAAAACAAGGGTATAAGTTAGCCTCAAGAGCTATTCAGGTCTATTATTCTAAGAAATACGGTCGTGATAAAATTTACCATGACTTGGCTATCACAAAGTTAACAAAACTTTCTAAATTTCTATTCAACTATAATGAGGTATTTAGTCATTATGATTTTATGGGAGAGAAACTCTTAATAGGTACTAAAGATCTACCTACATATATATACTTGAACTTATGTTGAGATTAAGATGGAGTTCCTTATGACCACCTTTCCTAACAATAGGTAATTAATATAAAGTATATTGAATATGGTGGATAAATGTATGCTAAGATTTATGATTAGTAATGCAAAAAATGTGATATACTCAAAAGTAGAATATTTTGTAATATTACAATTATGGATTTAACTTATGTCTACTAACTAATGTATTTTTCAAATAATAATTGAATGTAGTAAATGGCGTTTGATACCACTTTATGAGCTTGTGTTTATGTATGTGGCCAAATAGAGGCGAACTTATGCGGGTTCAATGTTTTACTTGTGATATGGATTTTGATCCCAAGACATATAGGACCATTATATAGTTTAGTGGATCCATTAGGGGTATTGTAATAAAATTAACTAGCCAAGGGTGTAAACCATTCAAATAGTATGCATTAGATCAACATTTTGATACTTTCTAAGTGTCACAATGTTGAACCAAGATTGATATAGGAATTGACTTCTTAACATCACAAGTAGGGTTGAGAAAGGGACTCTACAAGGGAATTTCAATCCTGATTAATGGTAGAGGCATTTTTGGCTCAAAGTGGGCAAGTTAGTAGCTACATTTTGATCCATCTACAGAGTTGAAGACTACAAAAATTTCTTGGGAATGCATTCTAGTCAGGGTATGGCTGAATACATCTATTTTATTTTTTGTCTTATCTTATACCATTTTACGAGAATAGGGGTGCCAATGTACGAGAAGATCTTTGGAAAGGCATAAAAATTGCAAGTTAAAGAGAATGAGGGTTCCAATATAAAAGGTATAAATCACTTACAGTACTCATTGTCCCTTGGTCATCAATTTTTCCTGAGAGCCCTTAATTTTGTCGCTCTAGCTTTCCTCCTGCCCCGTTGCACTAAGCTAGGTGTGCTCCTATGCTCGTGTATTGATATGCAGGGTTTTCGCTAGTCCAAACTCTTCCTGATCACTAGTATTTACCTTTCACTTCTCCAATTTGACGAGCTACAACTTGAAAATAAGGTTTTGATGAAAGTTTTAGAGTATGTTAATTAAAATCCAAATTATGGCGCCATTTAGGTTTTAATATTCTACATAGTGAAGTATATATTAGCTATATTTTACATAATAAATAGTATAATTATTCTACTTATTATAATTATATATTATATTCTTGAACAAAATTATTAAATACATATAAAATTATTATAATTAATAATTAATAATAAGTATATTTTTATATAATAAAAAATATAATTAATATAATATATATTTAATATAAGAGTAATATTAGATTAAATTATATATAATACAATTATATTTATTATTATATAATAGTATATATAGGATTTTACTTGATATTTTAGAGGATTTTACAATTACACCTCAACTGGTTTACCATTAAATGGCAGTTGAAACTTGTTTTCCAACAACACAATAGTGGTTTCTAGGAATGAGATTTGTTTCAAGCTCAAATCTCATAATATATGTAGACTATTAGCTAATACAAAGAGAGAAAGAGATGGAATTAGATAGATAGGGAGAGAGAGAGAGAGAGAGCATGAGAGAGAGAAATATAAGAGATACAAAGGAAAAGAGAGAGGGAAAAGAGAAACTAAATTTTGATTGGTTGTTTCATGTCAAAAATCCAAGGATGGCATGTGTCCTTGGGGAGTTATGCTCAAGGTAGCATGGGATTTGATTAAAGATATGATAATTCTCCTTTAAGACCTCTTCATTGTACCCATTGCACACTTAAGGAGACAAATATATGGAGAGAGAAAGAGAGAAAGAGGAAGGGATAAAAATAGGGACATAGAGAAAAAAAGAGAGAAGAGAGAGAAAGAAAGAGAGAGATAGAGATAGAGGGTATGTGTAGGATCGTGATGGGCCAAAAAGTGGTGATATGTA
The DNA here is from genome assembly GCA_007258455.2 of Sequoia sempervirens. Lineage (NCBI taxonomy): Eukaryota > Viridiplantae > Streptophyta > Pinopsida > Cupressales > Cupressaceae > Sequoia > Sequoia sempervirens. The sequence continues at coordinate 491,982,835 of VDFB02000017.1, forward strand.
AGTGATATGATGGCCCATGTGGCTGACGATTTTTTTACCCAAAATTGATGAAACAAAAAGGGTTTACAAAGGAGACTAAGCTTTCAACCAATATAAATTATACCTTACTTTGAATTTAATAAATAATTATTATTCATTTTCTATTTGAATTATGACTTTAGTCCTAATTGATATGCTGATTGAAAAAAATCTATAGCTTTCAAATGGTATCAATTTTTTTGAATCTAAAACATGTGTCACACTCTATGCTTTGCATATTATAGGATTAAAAAAATTAAATTAAATTTTAGGAAGTTTTAACCAAGTTAAGGTGGCAGACATACGAGTTTTTATATTTTTAAAAATTTGTAATAAAAAAATCATAATTAATTATTTACTTGGAAAAAAATTACAATAAAATATGCATCACATTGGGACATCAATCTTCTACTTATATCTAAATTATTATAAAAAATAATTATCATTTTATTGTGGTTAGGGTGGTCCATTACACCTACTCTTATTTTTTCCCTGAAATTTAAGTACTACTACATTTAAATTTCAAATTTTCACCAAATAGATTTTAAAAAAACTAGTAGTTTAGAAACTACATTCAATTTGCTACAAATTCTATTCTTACATATTTTTGAAATAATATAAATAACTTATTCAAATTTTTATGTCAAGTTGCCTAACTCTAATTTTTTGCTTAAGGGCCTATTTTTTCCATGATGATCCTGCACATACCCTGGAGATAGAGATAAATATGGAGAAAAAGATATAGAGACATAGATATACAGAGAGATATGTAGAGATATAGAGGAATAAAGAGGGTCAACTAATGGTAGAGATAGTGAGGTAGATAGAGAAAAATAGATAAAGAAAAAGTGAGAGAAAAGAGGAGAGATACATAGATAGAGATAAAGTCATATAAAGAGATAGGGAGATAAAGATAAATAGAGGGAAGTAAATATATAGAGAGAGGGAGATAATGAGAAACATACAAATAGAAAGGGAGACAAATAGATAGAGAGAGGTAGAGAAATAAAGAGATAAGGATGAATATATAGAGATATAAGGAGGGTGATTGATATATCTGATCTCCCTGTCACTCTCTATCTCTCTATATCTCCCACTATCTGTGTCACTCCCTCTTACCCCATCTATATATTGAGCTCTCTCCCTCTCCCCCTTTCTCTCTCATTCACTCCATCTCTCCCTCCATCTCTCCTACTCTATATCTCTATCTCTATTTCTCTTTTTATCTCCCTCTCACTCCTCTCTCTATCTCTTTCTATCCATATCTTTCTCTACCTCTATCACGATCTCTCTATCTCTTTCATCATCCCCCTCTATATCTCTATATCACCCCCATTCTATGTCTCTCCCTCTCCCTCTCCCTCCCTATATATATAGCTATCTATCCTTCTCTCCCCTATCTTCTTCTCTCTCTCCCTCTCTACATATCACTTTACCTCTCCCCCCTCTTCTTTCTCTCCCTTTTCTACCTATCTATCTCCCTCTCTTCTCTCTCTTCCTCTTCAACCTATCTCTCCCTCTCTCCCCCTCTTCTCTATATCTCCTCCTCTACATCTTATCTATATCCCTTTCTCTCCCTCCCCCTCTCTGTCTCCCCCTCTCTATCTCTCCACATCTCTCCCTCCCTCTCTCCCCTATCCATCTCTCTATCTCCACCTCTCTTCATTTCTCTTCCCATATATCTCCATCTCTCTTTCTTTTCCCACATATCTCTATCTCTCTCTCTTTCTCTCCCAATCTATATCTATCTCCCCATACTTATTTTTCTCTCCATCTCTCAATCTCTATATACTTATATCTAATTATTTTTGTTTATCTATCTCTTTGTCTCTCTCTCCCTCCCTCCCCTCTCTCTATATCTCTTTATATCTCTATCTCTCTATCACTCTATCTCACCATCTATATCTCTTTATCTCTTCATCCACCTCTCCCTCTATATCTCTCTATCTTGTCCTCACTATCTCTCTCTCTTTTTATCCCTATCTCTCTCTATATTTATCTCTCCCTCTACCTATATCTCTCTATCTATTTGTCTCCCTTGTCATCTCTCACTCTATATTCATCTCTACCTCTATTTTCCTCTCTCCCCCTTTATCTCTATACATGTCTCCCTCTCTCTATCCATTCATCTATCCCCTTGATCTTTATCCCTCTTTATATATTTATCTCTTCCATCTCTATCTATCCCTCTCTCCTCTCTCTCTTTATCTCTCCCTATCTTTCTCTCCTCTCCTCCTCTCCATATCCCTCTCCTTGTACACCTACATCTCTATCTCTATCTTCCTCTCTATCTCTATTGCCTTACCCCTCTATCTATCACTCTTCCACACTCCATCTCTTGCTCTTTCTGTTTCTACCTCTCCATCTCTCTTTCTCCCTCTCCTTATTGCAAGAATATCATGAGCCTATTGGTAATGGATCTTGATCATCTTCCTAATTCAAAGGTTCTATTTCAATCATGTTTGGATTCTTGTAAGTGGATGCATAGTTTATTTGAATCTATTATTTCTCAATTGAAACCTTTTTTGCACAAACAACATCATTTTCTAAATTTCCTACCAATTAACCTCATGTATTGTATAAATGTATGCAAAAAATAGACTAAAATTTATCCTAATTGAAATTCCACACTTTTTCAACGTACCCATTGCACACTAAGGTATGATTTCTAGCTAATTTTGATTTGTACGTTTTATTTTAGAACTAGAATGGTAGATATAGGATAGAATAATAACATTGGTTGAAAATTCATTGTAAGAACCTTAAATTCATACATTAAATATAACACTTAAAACTAAAAACTATTGTATTTTGAGATAAAATAACCTTGTTTGAAATTAGTAAAGATGACTTATTGATTCATTACATGATTAGGGAATAGTATTTGATGGGACGTACAATAAAACCCTTATTAATACAATGGGGGGTTTGTAGAAACAAAAGATTACGTATGGGGTATTTCTAAAGTGGTACTTGGCTCAATTATGTGATGGTCAAGTAGCACAAATCAATGCAAGATGATATCATTGGATGAGTATTAGTTGGATAGTATATTATTACTAGATCAATCAAGAGAAAATTGATAGCTAAGTACTTGAATTTATTTTATTGACACTTGATAAATGCAAGATTATAGAGGTATTATGTTTCTCAATTGAAGTATGGAAAGTGGTTGAAATGGAAGTAAAATATTTTAGAAACTCATAAATGATACATATATACATAATTATTTATGCATCTTCAAATATAAAAAATAAAAGGAATCCAATGTGTATCATCTAATAATAACTTACAAAAAATATCAAAAAGATCAATAATAAAAAAATATATATTAACTAAGAAGCCATGCAAGCATACAATAGTATATGTTGGTAAAAATATAATGGGTATGTGCAAGATCACAGTGGAAAAAACAAGCCCTTAAGTGGCGAAAAATTCAGAAAAATTAAAGTTAGGTAACTTGACGTAAAATTTTGAATAAGCTATCTATATTATTTCAAAAATATGTAAGAATAGAATATGTAGAAATTTGAATGTACTTTCTAAACTACTAGGTTTTTTTAAGAAAAAAAAAAACTATTTGGTGAAAATTTGAAATTTCAATGTAGTAGTACTTAAATTTCAGGGCAAAAATAAGAAGTAGGTGTTTGTCTGACCACCCTAACCATAATAAAATGATAATTATTTTTTATAAGATTTTACATATAAGTAAAACACTCATGTCCCGATGTGATGCATTTTTAAAAAAAAATAAATTCCAAGTAAATAATTAATTATGAATTTTTATTACAACTTTTAAAAAATATAAAAAATCATATGTTTCACCACCTTAACTTGGTCAAAGCTTCATGAAATTAAAAGTTATTTATTTTAATCCTATAGTATGCGAAGCATAGAATGTGACACATGTTTCATATTCAAAAAATGTGATACTGTTTGAAAGCTATAGATGTTTTTCAATCAGCCTATCAACTAGGACTTTAGTCAGAATTCAAATAGAAAATGAATAATAATTATTTATTAAATTCAAAGTAAATCATAATTTATATTGGTGGAAAGTTGAGAATCTCTTTTAAAACCCCTTTTCATTTCATCAATTTTGGGTAAAAAAAAAGTTGTCAGCCACATACCCTACACATACCCATCATATCACAACTTTTTGGCCCATCATGATCCTACACATACCCTAATATATACAAGAAAGAAATATATGCATACAATGTCACATGTCACTATGCAGGGTCAACATGAGGAAATGCTAATTTTTTGGGAATGACATAACCAAAGATATGATCAAAGAATATCTAATCATAAATAGTCGTAGAGTAATTAGGATTTGATCATATGGAAATTTCTAAGAGAGCTACAATAGTTGTAACATCATGAATTAACAACATTAAAAACTACATCATGAATTAATTATGTAACCATATAAGTCAAATATAATTCTATCAATAAATCAATATCAAATAGATAATATAATCACATAACTCATAAATTTCAATGTCATTGATCTTCTTCTTTATCCAACTCTTTGTCTGTATCATCTGATCTAGATTTGACATTGTAAGGTTTGGTCATATCATCAACATCAACATTGATATTAGTTTTGATGATGTAATCATCCACATGGATATCATCTTCATGAACATTAAATCCTACATTATTATGATCTAGTTCCTCTTCTTCGACATCTTCGTAAGGCACATCATCAACTAACTATTGATCTTGATCATCATCTACATCATCTTCTAGTTATTCAGTATCTTCTTCTTCCATCACATTATACTTTACCGACCTTCCTCTTGGATCATGTCCAACAAAAAATGACCAACTTGGTTTACCTAGAACCTCTGAGTAAAATAGCTACTCACATTGGCTTGGAAGAACATAGGGATCATTTCTAGCTTGCTCGATCGACCTTGTATTAACCATGGTAAATCTATTATCATGTTCAATAATAGTTCTCTCGGTATCATTTTTATTCAATCGTATCCTATACCATTGGATGACGAACAAAACTAATTTGAAGGACTTAAAGTCACACTCAAGTATATCATCCAAAATCCCATAGTATCAATTTTTTTAGACTTTTGGATGCATGTCGCTTCTAGATGAAACATTAGTCACCTGAAAAGACTGCAGTTATCCCAGAATCACAAGTTTTCTTTGTGTCATCCAAATTTTTTATTTTAAATTTATGACCATTGTACCTAGCCTTGTGGTGTTTCACCTGTAATATGTCAAACATTTAAAAATTATTGCATCGTTAGTTCATAAACATATTTATTCTTGGTCGAATGTATGCAAAGAAAAAAAACTCAACATATATATACATCAATATAATTGAAAATATTTAAATAATATGGGTGATTAAGATATTTATCTGTACTTGTTTATCTCTTAAACCATATGCTAAATCAATTTCCCTTGGTGTAACATTGGAATCTCTATTACGATGAGCTTCTTTAACCAATGAAGCCACACCTTCCCATGTTAGTGCATGACTAGATTTTTGACATCATTCAATCCATACTATCATCCAATCAAAATTGTTTGCGACATAAAAATGTAGTGCATCCCACTCTCAACCAACTGTATCAAAAAAAATTGAAATTCACAAACGATGTATAATTAGTTAATTACCATAGTATAGGACCTTAATTTATAATTTATGTATATTGAAGATTAATAATTAAATAAGTACAATATACATAAAAACCAAATGTAAAATGTATTCTAATTAATCTCCATGACCATCTTATAATTACCTCTAACTTTCCTCAATCTACCTTTCCCCATCAAGTACTCCCCTTCGAATTTGTTAATGGAGTTGGGATCCCAAATGCAATCTACATGGATCTTTGTTGCAAACTTAGGAAGATATTCAGTAATGTACACCATGGTCTAGTATACCATATATCCCTCCACCATAGAACCCTCAGGATGTGCTCTTTTTCTAACCAAAGCCTTCAAAAATTTCAAGTGCCTTTTAACCATCCACATTGACCTTGTGTGTACAGGTCCACATAATTCAATCTCCTCAACTTGTTGTATGAGGTAGTGTTCTTGTGCATTGAAAAATGTCGAAGGTAGAAATTTTTGCATTTCACACATTAGATGAGGAATTTTTCTCTTCCAATAATTTATATCTTCTTTATGGATTTCTTTAGATTACATCCATCTACAAGTGGTTCAAGGAACAAATACATTAACAAGATTTAACAAAAACATACAATATATTACATAACAAGTAAAACAAATGGAAAATATGAGATCTATACAATGAATTGAACAAATATTGCTACTTACCTCATGTATTTTCCAAGATCATATATAAATTTCTTGAAATTGTTCTCAAAGTTGTCTAGGAGAGATAGAGATAGAACGTACTGCAACAATTATAAAATGATATTTTCATTATTTTTCCAAAAGTAGTAAACATAATACACTAAAAAGTACATACAATATACAAATATATATAATATACCAAAATAATTACCTTAATGAAGGTATTCCAATCATGCGTTTTCATCATTGACCCAAATTCACCTTTCTTTGTTATGATATTGTTTATGTTCGCATCAAATCCTATGGTAAATCAAATTTTTCGTATGACTTCTTTTATAGCATTGCTTTGTTGCTTCATTAATAACCAGGAAGGGAACTTATATTAATTTGGTCTCCATTGTTATTTAATTGAATGGCATTTTTCATTGCATGATTGGCTTCCTAAATGTCACTACAAATTTTGAGATTTTTTTCTTTGTCATGCCTTCCATCCAATATTTTCCATAGCATTTCTATTATATTCTTTTTGATATGCATTGTATCAAACAAATGCACAATTTGTAGTTGCTCATAGTGGGGCAACCTAATAAATTGTCTAGGATAACTTTTTAGTCCCTGTGGAAGCCAACCATTAATGTCTTGATGACCTTCATGAAGCATATAAGTTAAACAAATTAACAATAAAAATTATTTTCAGTTACAACATGAGTAAACGAAACACAATATAAAAATATAAATTCCAAACATATCATATATGATAGATAAACAATTTGATCTTATGTATGACATTAACAATTAATTCTATTATATTCCAATTTCCATAGGCAAGGTGTCATTCTTTGTGGTTTTGATGTAGTCTCTTCTTTCCCATTGAAAATATGTTTTTTAGTAATTCGATACTTATGATTTCTATGGAGGAAGTGTCTATACTCATCAAACACCTACTTAACTAAACTTGTTGAATGACGATATTTCATCTTTGGATCACGAATTGGTTATGCAAATTTTCACTTTGTTTGAAGACCTAGAAGATCATATATAATTGGTTAAATATGTCAATTTTTATAATTATATATAGTGAATAGATTATTTAAAAAACATGCATGATATCTACTTCATAAAATTAAATATCATTGAAGTGCAATCGAACGTTATAACATACCACTAAAATGTGTTATCCCTGGGGCATCATGAATTGTCCATACAAGCATTGCATGGAATTGAAATTGTCTATCCTATTGGTCTAGAGACATCATACATAGTGATGCCATTCCATAAATTTAGTAACTCGTTGATAAGAGGCTTGATATATACATTCATATTTTTAACTTGGTACTTACCTAGTTGAATGAACATAAACATTACATAATTATTATAACCATTTTATTAAAATATATATAAGTTAATGTACATGAATATTAAATGAAAAAAATATAAGTCGTTATGCAAAAAATAAGAAAAATGGGATGCTACTATGTTAAAGAATATTGATGTAAAAAAATACCTAGAACAATCATTGCCAACATTATGTGCTCCCTCTTTATTGACATCCATGGAGGAATGTTATTGTTGATAACAAAAACAAGCCACACTGAGTAAATAGATCTCATCTCTCCAAATGGATTGACACCATATGTTGCCAATGAAAGCTTAATATTACGAGGTTCTTCTTTAAAGTGTGGCCATCTTTCCTCCATGTCCCTAAATGAAGAACCATCTGTAGGCATTTGAAGAATGTCATCTCCACTTCTATTCTGTGCATGGTAATCCATAAATTGTGCTAGGCTTTCACACCTAAATAATCATTGCATATGTGGAATAATGGGAATACAACGAAGAACCTTGCGAGGCACCTTTTTTGTTACTTGATCTATTTGATATCTACTAATATGAAATTTTGGGAATTCTTTTGCAAATTCATGTTGTTTATGATATATGATATGATCATTGGGACATGCATCTATTGCTTGATACTCCATTCCAATATCTTTCATAATGGCAGATAAATATTAGTATGAGCGAGGTAAAATATTTGATGGTGGTAACAAAAATTCACCTATCAATCTACAACAAAAAATAATTTTTTTAATATAAAGAATATTAATGGTACATATTTCATCCCTTATTTGCTAGTGATGAACTAACAACAATTAAAATAGATGAAAAAAGATGACATATATGACATACCTTAACATCTGTGAGATTGCTATGTTGGATAAAACATTTGTAACTTTCAAGTTCACCAACAACAATACAACAGAGAGAAGAGTTTTTCGGGAGCCTTCATAAAGGTGCTCGTATGCCTTTTCAAGTATAGGTAAATCATGAACATCATCAAAGTCATCTCAATCATCATGATCAGCTGCGCCACTAAATATGTCATGGATCAATTTATTTGTACCATCATCTTCAACTGTGTTTTCTAACACATGATCATCTTATTCCATAGGATCATTAGCTTCATCTTCAATATTCACAGCTCCATGTTCCTCCACTTGCAAAACCAAATTCTTTAGGCCATGATAATCCATCTCATGTGCCCTAGGGTGCCCCACCTTTATAATAATGATCAACACAAATAAAATATGATCATGATCAAGTGATTATATATATATATATAAAATGTTAAAACTATATAAACATTTACAAATTCAATCAATATAAAGACATATAATGAACAACTTACCAATGGATGATAATCATGCCTCCCTTGAATGTTACCATGCTACCTACAATTTTTCTCAATTGTTGTGATGAAAAGTCTTCTCATCTTTAAGCCCTTGTAATTATTACAAGGACAATAACATTTCCCATCACCCTTTCTTTTCAATCTATCCCACAATCTAGCAAGTGTCTCTTCATTTTGTTTTGCACTAATATTATCTGACATGATTTTTCTTTACCAAGCTTGAATATTTAGATCTTAATAAAATATCAAACTCACAATCCAATAATTTTTAATCATAGATAGGTAACAAAATCTAATAATTTATATATTTTGCACAAAAAATATTTGGCCTATAACCTCCACAAACTATCACAAGTACAGAAAAATTCACAAGTATAGCATGAAAACATTGTTGCAAGTATAGATAAATTGTCGAACTCACTTTTATTTATTAATATTTATGCCTGACATTCAGCAAAAATGCTACAATAATCACTGATCATCGAAATTTCGATGAAAAATCACTGTTCATCTAAATTTTGATGAACGTCAGGCACAAATTTTTTTAAAAGTTGAAAAGTACACATTAAGTACACATGTAACCAATGATTCATCTAATTATACATCTTTCATTGGAAAGTTTCATTATATTTTGTAGTCAAGTGAGTTAGTGGTTACTCCATAGGTATTGCTTGGCCAATTGATTACGAAGGGTGCCCCCAATTTTGAACTTGTCATTAGTCTTGTCCAAGGGAAAATAGAAAGATAGCCATGGTGGCTCCCATCCTCAATAGGAACATAGGCGAGGTCCACAAATAAATTATCTTGGTCCCCTAACTATAGATTTTGTCGGGCTTCCTAGTAGGGTCGAGAGCTCTGAGTCACCTTAAAATTTAGACCCACTAAGTCATTATTAGGATTATAATCCCATTTGTCCCAAATTAATACTAGCCCTAGATGAGCCAACTTTTCCTCTAGCAGATCATACATCTGCTTCTTTGCCATTATTAACATATCGAAGCTCAAAGGGAATTTGAAAAAACTTTTCTTGTTTTTTCCTCCACAAAACTTGACGTCAATAATCACCAGTTGTTGAAACACTTGAATGGCCAACACCTTGTTTGTGACACATACCGGGAGCTCGAATGGTTTATCAGTAAAACCATGTAAACTAAAGAAAGAAAAATCCTCCCCTAGGAACTAGTTGTAAGGAGGAATAAAATTTTGCATCCACCCTATTTGCTCGATGGAAAGCTAATAACCCTCACCATACTTACTAAAATCTTGCAAAATCAGAGTCAAGTAACAATCAAAAAATGGATAGTAATCATAAGTTACAGAAAGGAGGGGATTTCACACAAAAACCATCCTTCCTACCACATTTTTTATCAAACATAGCCAAACCCATACGGTTTCTAAAGAATTGAGGGTTTTTATGTAAAAACATGTGATCAAGGAGAGAAGAAAAATTGAACCAATGCTATGTGTTGTATTCCTTGAATTGGCTTAGAATCTCTCAAAAAATAGCCTCCACAAAGTCATACCAGAATAAATAATTTTGTCTTCTCAACTAAAAACCCAAACCCATTTGAAACTCCAGAACATCCTTGTCACTGTCCATCCCACAAACAAAATCCATCATAGAGAAAGCGTCCTGCAAGTCTGAGTTGAAAGAATTATGTGCAATTGGCAACTCTGGTGGCTTCACTACATCTCCCCTAGGCCTTTTTGTTTCTTAGTTATAAAATTCTAGAGCATATTTTATGGTTCCCCAAAAATCTTTTGTTCCTTCTATAGTGAATTTCTCCATTCTTTCTATTCTAGAGCTCCTTCCAGTAGGGACGCATAGCATACTTCTAATAGAGTCCATGTAGATCAAAAACATTAGTTTCTTACCTTCAATGGTGTCGGTATCGAGGTTGAAATATTGAGCGCACTCATTAACTAATTCCAGGTAGTGGTGCACAAAAGGAACCATATATTGTGGGAGACTGCAGAACCATTGCTTGTATGCCAAAGATTCTTTCCTATCAATATTTTTCATTCTCTTACAGGTTTTTTCCTAAGACTCTTAGGGTTAGCTTTGAGGATAAGTGTTGGAAAAAAAAAGAAGATTAACTATCTCTACAATTTTGTGTTGTCATTGATGTCACCATGTTGTGATTGCAATTTTAAGATAGTGCTTGATCCGGTATTTTGGTCTAGTATTTGAACTAGTATTTGAGCTACACTCTCTAGTATTCTAGTTTACATTCCTCCCTAGTTAGTAATTGATGCTTGTGGTTTTGAGAAATTTTTTATGGTTGTTGAAGGCATGCATGATCAAAATATTGCATTCTTTGGTGCTTGTACAACATTGTGGTAACCAACAAAATGTTTCTTTTCTTGCATTGAAGTCTATTCTTGGCTGAATTTTTGGGGTAATTGTGATACTGTGAATTAATTTTGTTATACGGATATATGTGTGACCTATTTTAGGTCCTCTCCAACATAATGCAGTGTACTAGAGATTTGAATTACCTTCTTGAAATATTTTGTGAATGATTGGAGTTGACAGTTGGTATTTTTGGTAAATATGAAATGTATCTAATTAGGCCGACCTAATTGATGCTTGTGAGAAACATTAGGTATATAAATGAATATGTTGGAAAATTTATGTGAATTCAAGTGTGATATAGACAAAGGAATAGAAGTGTGTGTATATGAAAAATCAATGAAGCAGTGGTGAATGAAAAGTAACTGGAAGTGAGCAAAAAGATGAATTGTGTTGAATTAGTCTATTGAGCAACATTGGAATTGCATCAACACTTGTTAGGTGCACTATTCTCAGTTCATTTTTCCTATAAATGAATATGTTGGAAAAATTTATGTGAATTCAAGTGTGATAGAGACAAAGGAATAGAAGTGTGTGTATATGAAAAATTAATGAAGCAGTGGTGAATGAAAAGTAACTAGAAGTGAGCGAAAAGATGAAGTGTGTTGAATCAGTCTATTGAGCAACACTAGAATTGCATCAACACTTGTTAGGTGCACTATTCTCAGTTCATTTTTCCTATAAAGCCCAATTTTGGTTTGTTAATATTTTTGTAGGTAGTGAGCCTCTCTTATAAGAAGTGGTATTTTGCATTTGGACAATGAGCCCTTGGCAGTGAGCCTTTTATTTTTAGTTTTAAACTACTTTTTACTGTTAGTTAATCCTCATTGTGGTTTTTCCCTCCTTGGGTTTTCCACATAAAAATATAGTGTTTGATGTGTTGAATTAATTTATGTTATCTTTGTTTCATGCTCATACTTAATAACAGATGGTGTGGTTATGGAGTTAATAAGTGTTGAGTTTTTAAGTTTGAATTCTGGGACAACTAATTCACCCCCCTCTTAGTTGTCCTACATCTTTTAACAATTGGTATCAGACCTTTGGCTCCTTGGTGTAGAGCTTAACTGCTTAAGGAGGATCTTGATGGTTGATCAGATTCATGATAAAGAAGAACTCTAGATTGCACTTAAGGATCTTGAAAGAGTTGAAAATGAAAAAATAGATTTGAGGGAGAATCTGGATGAAGCAAATAAATGTGTCTGGAAGCTAAAGGAACAATTAAATAAATTCAAAGAAAGGCACAAAGAAGTGAGTGAGTAGTTGATACAAGAGATAATTGGATTGAAAGTGACAATAGAAGAGAAGAAGAGAATTGAAAAATGTTTGAATATAATGGTGTAGAAAAAAACTAATGAATGCTCCAAACTTGAATAGGATGTGGTAAACTTGAGGATTGAACTAGAAAAGGAAAAGCTTTATGAGAATAATTTCAAATCAAGTTCTGATAAGCTTGTAGAATTGCTTGTTGGATAGAGGTCAAGTAAAGAGAAAGATGGTTTAGGAAATGATGCAAGTGAAAGTTCAAAGGACAATCAGAGGAGTTAGGATAAAGGAAAGCAAAAGAGAAATTCAAGAAATTTTACAAGGAGATCACTTGTGAGACATCCTAATGCACAAAGGTATCCCTCTTTAAATGGTATTTTCTTTTTATGTAATAAATATGGGCACAAGGCAACAAAATATAGTAGGAATTGTTAGAATTGGCTATAGATGCCAAGATGTATCGACCAAATGGAAAGCACAAGAAAAGAGAGAGAATAGAATATGACAAGAATAAACTATATTCAATGTCATTGATATGATAATGATTATGATTATTTAAAAATGAGAGATATCCCTTGGTTATATAGCCAAGGTGAGAACATTGAAGGGCATAATATTATGACAAGTGTTGTAATCTTATGACATGAGACAACTAGGAAAACCTATCACTCCACAAAAGGTGGAGAGATAATCACATGATGTGTCCACAAAAGGTGGAAATGATGAGGTAATGACATGTCAAGTCCACCAAAAGTGGAAAATCTCCAACAACCTCCTATGTTGTCCCTAAGTAAACTTAACTAAGGTGTAATTATGACCTAGGACAAGGTACAAGACATTTAATTACACCAACACCCCCTCTTAAGTGCAACTTAGGGAGAATGTAAACAAAAGCAAGATGGGTCCCGGCTACTAGGCCATGTTAGGTACCCATGTACAAACAATGCAACCTCTCACAAGCGAGGAAAGGAAGAAAACCTCATGGGAAAAACTCCCCCTCAAAAGAGAGATGAAATACAAAATAGAAATGCTCTCAATGAAAAATGAGAAGGTAAAAACCCCATGTGAGGAAAAAGACCCCCCCAATAAGAGAGAAGTAGAAGAGAGACAAGGTAGGCCCCCCTCAATGTTGAGTCTCCTGCAATGATGGTAGACGCTCGACATTAAATGCTGAAGATGATCCAATCTCGCCAAAAAATGTTCCTCCCCTTGGGAAGAAACAAAACCAAGGATATATGTAGGAAATAATGAAGATGAATGATGTATGATGATGTCTCTGAAGCATGCTCAAGTGTCTTCATGTCAATGCCGAAAGCTGACACACTCCAATCAGGTGTTCTAGGCCACACTGCTGAAGAGGAAAACCAAACATCTAGTAGAGAAGAATGTAGAGAACTATCCAAAGACAAAGAATCCTCCTCCAAATGCTATCCAAAAGTATCCACACTCACGACAATTTGAGAAGAATGATCATGTAGAGAATGAACAAGAGGGTCAAAGTGTTCCATCACAACAATTGAAGAATGTGCATCTTCATCAAAGAGAAGATGAATGCTATTGATAGTGTCCTCCAAATCCACAAGATGAGACTCCAAAAAGAAGTTTAAAATACCTGTGAGGAAGCCATCCAAAGTAGCCATATCTGGAAGACTATGTATATCCTGCTGTACTGAATCAGTAGGATCCAAAACTATAGCAAAACAAGTATCATCAAGTACAACAGTAGGTGGAGGAGATGAAATGCACTGCTCAAGGACTGGATCTAATGTGAGTATGCTCAAGTTCAAGAAGCCAAATTTCTCCTCAAAATCATAGTTGTGATCAACAGTCGAAGGAACATTGTCACCATCAGAAGCAAACTGTGCAAAGGAATACAACCGAGATGAATGATCAACCACCCCAGTAGCAATGATATCTCTAGTCTCCAAGTCACAAATGATAACCAAATCAGGAGTGAACTCCACAGTTCTCCCATCTCTACCATGTGTAATCTGATAAATGGAAAGTAGATTGTTCATCAAATGAGGAACACACAAGACATCTTGAAAAGTTTTCTCCCCAATGCTAATAGATCCCTTCCCTATCACACTCATGTATGTATTGTTTCCCATCAAGATAGGAGACATAGAACAAGGCTGAAATGAAGAGAAGATAGTCTATGAAGATGCCATATGATGAGATGCTCCTGAATCTAGAAGCCATCTCCCTGATCTTGGACTTGAATGAGCATAAAGAGCTTGTCCTTTATATCCTGATATATATGTTTGACCTTTGTCCTTTTTAGACTATTTTGAAGTAGAAGGAGAAGAAGATGATTCAGACATTCTAGAAGGCAAATCAATGTGATTCTTTTTGAGAAGATTTTTCAACTCATCAATATCCTTCTTATAACAATAGTGTTCTTCATGTCCATCCTTCTTGCAATATGCACAAAAAGGCCTCTCCTTCTTAGATGATTCTCCTTTTGAAGAAGATTTTTTCTTTGATTGGTCTAAATGTTGATTATTCTTTGTTTTCTTTTGTTTCTTATCTGATTATGATTCTTTCACTTGATTAACCAACAATGCCTAAGATTTAGAAGTCTTGATGAGACCCATTGAGATAAGCTTTTGTTGCTCATGTATCAACATCTTAGAAAATGATGCAAATGAAGGTGTAGTATATGCAGACCCCATAGTCAATCTATGAGTATGAAAGCTAGAAACAAAAGAAGCATAATCAGGACCAATTTTGTTCATTGTATTGTACACCAACTGGATGTCCTTCTTATCAATTCAACATGCTTGTCATTGCTCTTTTAGATCATTAACCTTAGTGATGTAGTCTTGGATGTTTTCAAAGTTCTTAGGATCAAGATTCATCAAATCATTATCAATTTGATAGCCTCTTACTTCATCTATAGTACCATACAATGTTTTCAAATTTTCCCAAGCTTCATGAGAATTTTTACATGATGCAATCTGAAATAACAAATCTTGAGAAACTAGTCTACGAAGACACCCAAGAGGTTTGACATGTTTGATCATCCATTTTAACTTTTTCTCATCATCGGTAGGTTCAGGAACCTTATTTTCAACATATAGAGAGTGACCTTCTGTCATTAGAATATTCCATGCATTTTGATGCCATGTTGAATAATTATATGATGTGAGAAAAGGAACCTTAGAATGATCCATGAAAATGAGAGAGCAAAAGCAAACAGATCAAAGTAATGCACCAAGAGACCCCCCCAAATTACTTAATCAACAAACCCCCCAAGAAATATCTAATTTGGCACTTTATATTTAGTGTGTTTACAGTTGCTAGAAGCCAAGAACAACAAGCTAGACTTGATCTTAGTGCTTACAAATGCCAAAATAGGCCACAGTATCAAGTACAATTTTTGGTACAAAATGAGATCAATATGATCCTACCAATGTGAATTACACAAAAAATCATGCAATTTTTAAAAAAATTACACTAAAAAATGTTACCGTAGGAGCAAGATATGAGCTCCCGAAGTTCCCAAAATGAGGGCGAAGTAGCAACACCTGTGAGAATCTGAAATTTCTGGAAATACCAGGCACCAAAACCAAAAAATTATTGTACCAGTACGTAGAGCATGAACAATTAGCCCAAATAAAAAAAAAATTCTCAAAAAAAGGAGCCAAAATGACTGAGTTATGAGGCTTCAAAGTTGGACTGCAAAACTGAAAACTCAAATGGTGAGGGGCAAAAAATTCCCAAAGCACTGCTGATGTCACACTGACGTAGAGATGATGTCAGAAAATGGCAATCTTAAATTTGATGGTCCTACCCCCGTCAAGAAGGAATATACTCCCGCCCAGAATATTATGTAGATTAGGAGCTTAAAATTGACGTTTAGAAAAACGTCCAGGGGCCAACGGAATCTTCAGGAATATTCGCTGTGCCAGATTGAATTTTACTATTGCCAAAATTTTTGAAGAAATTTCCCACCGGTGAATGTTTGCCGGTATTATGGTGGCTGCGTGGGTGGGGTGGGGGCCGTGGGGAGTGAGCAGTGTCCGTCACGTGGCAGCCTATGAGCGGCCGGGTACAGGTGAGGGGGCAGGGTACAGTCTACGGACTGTACCCTGTACTCTATGATTTTTTTAAAAAACTTTTTGAATTTTATAAAAAAAAATTTACAAAAAAAACCTTTTCAAAATATTTAATCGGTACAAAAAAAGATTTTTTCATAAAAAATTTCAAAAAAATTTAGAAAATTTTAATTAATTTTTAGAAATCGTACTAACGATAATAATGACGATTTGGGGCCATACGACTCCTTGAGCAAAACAATTTTTCCTCACCGGATGGCTTGCTCTGAATCGAACGAATTGACAATTGATCTTAGGGTTTTTAGCCCTTCTGGACACAATGGCAGGGTCGGATTTGACCCAAAATGCTCCAAAATTGTAGCTACCTTATGGATATGGCAACCACTCTTCAGCTTCAAAACCTCATAGATTTGGCCTCGTATCTCTAATTTGGATGAAACAAAAGGCAAAATCAACTATCTCAAACCTTCCAAGCACAATGGTGAGCTCATATTTGCACCAACAAGCTTAGATATGAACCTACAACAAAGAGCCACGAACAGAACCTCCTCAGATTTGGAATCTCTCTTCAGAAAAAGACTCTCTAATGGCACCCAACCTGCTCTGATACCATGTTAGAATTGGCTATAGATGCCAAGATCTATGGACCAAATGGAAAGCACAAGAAAAGAGAGATAATAGAATATGACAAGAATAAACTCTATTCAATGTCATTGATGTGATAATGATTATGATTATTTACAAATGAGAGATATCCCTTGGTTATATAGCCAAGGTGAGAACATAGAAGGGCATAAGATTATGACAAGTGTCATAATCTTATGACATGATACAACTAGGAAAACCTATCACTCCACAAAAGGTGGAGAGATAATCACATGATGTGTCCACAAAAGGTGGAAATGATGAGGTAATGACATGTCAAGTCCACCAAAAGTGGAAAATCTCCAACAACCTCCTATGTGGTCTCTAAGTAAACTTAACTAAGGTGTAATTATGACCTAGGACAAGGTACAAGACATTTAATTACTCCAATAGGAATAATCAGTTTTCTAGTCGCTTCACTGAACAATGCTTTGGATGTAAGAAGGTTGGACATAAGGCTACCGAATGTAGATCTTAGGTGAGAACGATAAGTTAGGTAATGAGGAAAAAATTTAATGAAGGGAGAATGTATCAAATCTATAATGGCTATTGTTACACTTGTAACAAATTTGGACACTGAGCAAATAAATGTTGATCGAGAGGAAATGGAGGTCAAAGTAATAAAAAAAATGCCATCTATTATAATTGTAATAAACCAGGACATGTTTCAAAGATTTGCAGAAAAAGGAAAGGAAACAAGTCCACTCCGGTAGAAAAGAATGATCCAGTATAGAAGGTTGAAAAAGACTAAATGAAGCAAGAGATGAATAAGATACAAAATAAGAAAGAAGAAGAAAAACATGAAGCTATTGATGAATCTATGCCCTCATCTGGTACAAATGAATCCTTTGGGAATTAGAACTAGCATGGTCTTAGGCGGAGCATTATCAAAAAATTATGAAAACCCCCTAGATAAATGGTGTGTCAGAGGCTGGCACAAGGTTGAGATGTGAATAATGAAGAATTAGAGGTTGTGGAAAAAGAACCTGAAGAAAACATGTTGACATGATGATTTGTGGACCGAATTAGGGTTTTTTGTGTTAAGAAGAATGTTTTTAGCAACTTTTTATATTTTCCACATTTAATGTGTTTATGGTAAATTTGATAAAGTTTTAGTTGAAATTTGTGAATCTTCAAGGTTAATTAAGCATTTGGAGAACTCAAAAGGTACCCTAGAGTGATCTTGAAGGAAGCGTAAAGCAATTTTGAAGGGATTTCAAAGAAATTGACTCTCGTAATCTAGAATTGATTTCTCTATTTGCAAAAAGGGAAGAAGAAAAATGAATAATTCTTAATTAACAAATTAAACAAAGCATAGAAATGGATAGAGAATTGATTGGTGTCATCCCTCTAAAGCTGAAAGAAGTTGAGCTAGAATAATTTGATCATAGAAAGATGAAAGAAATGGAACTAGGGCTGAATGAAAAAATGAATTACAAAACATCAAAACCCTAGGTATGGATTTGTGGGGTGAATTTTTGTGGGTTATTGAAAAGGAGTTTATTTTGTTCTTATTGAATCATTTCAAGGATGGAAGTATTGTATTGGAAAATCCCTACTTATTTAAAAAGGAAGCGATAAGGCGATTAGTTTCTTATGCAGTATTGGGGATCTTCTTGGAAACAAAACTATGAAGTACAAAGATGTGGAGGAATTGACTAGCATTAGTAAAGCCCCATGAGCTCTATTGATAAACACTCTTGAGGATTTGGCTGCAAGGTATGTTGCATACAAAATTTCTTACAAGATCTATTTAAGAAATCATGAAGGTTCCACATCGTTCATTGTTGTTTATATTGCACATATGATGGTTAAGGAGAACAAGAAATTTCATTTGTGTAGCTTGTTTCTTGAGAATATTTCTAAAAATGTTTGAATGTGGGTGATTGAGGGTTATCCCTTTCATTTAAGATCTTTGTTGGTGTGCTTGGTATTTTACATTTTGTGTTCCCTATTGGAAAAGATAATGTGGTATGGGAATTTGGGATTCCTATTAAAAAATAGGTCTATAGATATCTGGGAGCACTGGAAGATAATGCAAGTATGTGTAAATCCTATTTCACATCCTTGAAAGAAAATATTTTCTCTCATATATCTACATTGAGTTTGTTTGAAGTGGGATCTTCCTCTGGTAAAAAGGAATTAGAGGTTTTCATTAGTGATTCCCCTCTAGAATCAAAGAAGAGGAAATTTATAACTGAAGATATCATCAACATTTTAGAAGAAAAGGAGAAAGTATACCCTGATGACATCCAGTCTATGATAGTTAAAGGGAAGATGAAGAAGATTGGTGAATTATGGAGTGTAGCCTCTCATATTGACAAACTTAATATTGATGATGCTTTGGTAGAATATCTACTTTAGAAAGGTATTGGAGTATCAGTTGTTTTTGATTTCTTGCCAAAAAATATAGTTGAGATTGTTGAAGAAAGGATGTTGCTTGAAGGTTCAGAAAGACACAAGTTTGAATCTTTGGTTGAATAAACGTGTCTTAAAGCTAAAGGGAGGTTATCTAAACTAATCATGGAAAAGAAGAAATACATTAAAGAAATATCTGATATTTACAAGTATTTTCTTCAGTGGCCTACTGTGGTAGATATTTTTAGAAGCAAAATTGAAGTTAACAACATTGGAAAGAATTTTGACATCTTTGAAGACAAGAAGGAAAACAAATATTGAGATTTGGTGAATTACAAGCTAAACTAGTTGTTGTACAAAGATAGAGAGATGATGAGATAAAAACTTGTTGGCTTTTGAAGGAGCTTGTTGAGATCCAGCTATATCATATTTTTGGAATACTTACTAACATAGAAGATGTTGAAAGATAGAGTTCATATTGATCACATTATTTTACCATTTTGGGCTTATTGGAAAGCATCTACACAATAATGGATTCAACTACATTTAACTGGATGAAAGTGTGTCTAGTTCTTGAGGAAAGATACAAGAAAGTGTTCAATTTTTGTTGTTTCTATTGTGAAGAAGAAGAAAAGGAAGAAAAAGAAGATAATTGAATTGACGTTTGAAATATTTGGATGGTTGGAATTTTTTTTTATGAATTGAAATCTTTTAGATTTTTTATGACACCATGTTTAAACCTTTGTTTCTATCCTTTTTGGCTTCCTTTTTCCATTGATGTCAAAGGGGGGGAGAATTAGAGTATGGAGAGAGAGTTAGAGTAGAGTTAGAGTATGGGGAGAGATTTGAAATGTAGGGAAATTTTGAAGGAGAAGTTTTTTGCATGTTGCCATCAATGAAAAAGGGGGATATTGTTGGAAAAATGAAGAAGATTGACTATCTCTATAGTTTTATGTTGTGATTAATGTCACCATGTTGTGACTGCAAGTTTAATACAGTGCTTGATCTAGTATTTTGGTCCAGTATCTGAACTAGTATTCGAGTTACACTCTCTAGTATTCTAGTTTGCATTCCTCTATAGTTATTAATTAATGCTTGCATTTTTGAAAAATTATTTATGGTTGTTGAAGGCATTAATGATCAAAATATTAAATGCTCTGGTGCTCATACAACGTTGTGGAAACCAATAGAATTTTCATTGATTTTTTCATTGAAGTCTATTCTTGGCTGACTTCTTGGGGTAATTGTGATACGGTGAATTAATTTTGCTATACATATATATGTGCAACCTATTTTAGGTCCTTTCCAACATAATTTAGTGTGTTGGAGGTTTGAATTACCTTCTTGAAATAATTTGTGAATGATTGGAGTCAACAATTGGTATTTTTAGTAAATATGAAATGCATCTAATTAGGCTGACCTAATTGATCCTTGTAGGAAAGATTAGGTACATAAATGAATATGTTGGATAGTCTTAGGTGAAGTCAAGTGTGATAGAGGAAAAGGAATAAAACTGTGTGTATATGTGAAATCAATGAAGCAATGGTGAATGAAAAGTTGGAAGTGAGTGAAAAGATGAAGTGTGTTGAATCAGTCTATTGAGCATCACCGAAACTACATCAACACTTGTTAGTGCACTAGTCTCAGTTCATTTTGGTTGTAAAGCCCAATTTTGTTTTGTCAATCTTTTTGTAGGAAATGAGCCTCTCTTGTAAGCAATGAGATTTTTTATTTTGATAGTGAGCCCTTGGAAGTGAGCCTTTTATTTTTAGTTTGAAACTACTTTATACTGTGAGTTAATCGTCATTGCAGTTTTTACCTCCTTGGATTTTCCATGTAAAAATTAGGTGTTTGTTGTGTTGAATTACTTTCTATTATCTATGTTTCATGCTCATACTTAATAACAAATAGTGTGGTTATGGAATTAATAAGTGTTGAGTTTTTAAGTTTGAATTATGGGACAATTGATCCAAGCCCCCCCTTAGATGTCCTGCATCTTTTAACATTAGGGTCATGAATATTATCCCATTTTTCCATTATCAGGGCCTTGTCCCTATGATTACTCTTCTCTACAACTCATGTGTGGGGTCGTTTTAGCTTTCTAAGCATCCCAAGAAAGGCATAGGAGATTTCATTGAAAATATTGGTCATTGGCATTGCTAATGTGGTGTCAAATAAGCTTTGAACTGCCTCACCTTATGCTTCCATTTAAGGATTCTGGGCCATTTCAGGAATCTATAAACCTTTCAGATGCTCAACTTCTCTACAATTCACTTGGGTTCATTTCAGAAAATTGTGCACTCAAAACTCTTTGTAATGAACTATGTGCTCAAAAATCTTTAGTGCCTTTCTTTTACATGCAACACTTAGCTTTTTTTCCTGACTTGGATTTGGAGATATTAGTTATTTCAAGCAACAAATTTGGAAAATACCATCGGCTCTTTTGTGCATCGAAAATGAATTCCCACTCCTTTTGAAAAGACAATAGTTCATAATGAAAATTAATCATCATGACCTATAGTACCATCCCTTAGGAAATTGAGTTACAAATTGAAGGCTTATGAGACCATTCACATAGTTTTCAATTAACAACTTGAAAATAATGATTAAGCAAGAAGGCACAATAATTACACAAAAAGATTTTAGTTCATCCTTTGATACTAAAAAGTGTTCACAATGTGACACCTAGCACATGACTGTGTGGATTATTACTTGCGCTTTCCACAAATTTAAGCTCATTAATTACTTCTTAACTTACACACAACAATTTGTACACAACAAACACAACTTTGTGAGATTTTTGAGTTTGCACCAAGTGGGATTTTCAAGTTTTCTCTTGATTATCATCATGATTATCACATGCATGTACCCTAGATCTTTCTATAAATAGACTTAAGAAAATCAATAGAATGTGCATTTGGTAATTAGGACTATAGATAGGCACAATGGATACTCCAATTAGGCTAACTAGAAATAGGTTGCAAGAAAATTTTTAGGTGAAATTTCTAGCAGATATTTAATGTGCATGACCAAGAACAAGCACTCTATAGAAAAATTGAAATGAGGAATTGTATAGAGTATGAGGACAAGTATAGAGTAAATAATGTCATTTTCTCACTTTTTTGCCTCTTTTCTTGACATATAGGTTCCCAAGCAGATGATACTATGACTCACCATGGAAATCTTCCCAAAGCGCTACCTTGGAGGTCTTGGAAAAGTTGTGATGAATGTGATGTATGGTCTTGGTCTTCCCATAGCAAGTGATCTCCATAGACATATTGAAGAAGATGTAGTGGTGCCTTGGGTTCCATTCTTGAGTAGATTTCACATTATGAAGATTGGAGAGAACTACAAAAGTGTTTCTCGTGCTTTCCACTTCCTACTGAGATGCTACAACCTATTACTTTTCTATGACGTGGAGTGGTACACTGACTTTAGATACTTGGTGTTTCCTCCCCCACTTGTTATTTCTACCACCCCTACTAAACCTATTGTTGTTCTCATTTGAAGAATGAACTCTTTTCTCCTACATTTTGTATATATTCCTCAGAAAGCTTTCAATACATATTTTCAAAAGGATGCTTTGTATATATATATATACTTGAAATGTATGGCCTGAGAGCCATTTTTAATTGTAATGTTCCAAATTATATATACCGTATAATGAATATAAAGCTCCTTTTGTCAATTTTTTGTCTCTTCTACTCTTCTCTTCTTCTTGCATTATGCATTTCATTTAATAAATACCAGGATGAATAAAACACAATTTTATTTTACATAATTACATATTTACACTGGTAAAATGATTAATGAAGATAATTAAAAAAATATGAGGTGAATTCTATTGACATGAATTCCCAATGCTTCTTTCCCAATATTTTATAATTTAAATCCATTATGGTACTTCCATTGAATAATGTGAATAGGGGCTTCCCACAGGTTACCAAACTTTCCATGTAGTTCACGCTTCACAACTCTTTCATTGAACTTTAGCACTAAATCTCCACATTTAAGGCCCTAGTCAGAGGTTTTATTGTTGAAACACCTCTTAACCACTTGTTGATGGTTAGACATGGTTGTCAGGGCTTTTCCATGTTGCTCTTGCACCTCCAACAACTCAACCAACCAGACCTCCATTACTCCATTTTTTTCAACTTCTAGAGACTTGAGCAACTACAATGTAGGAATTTCCATAGATATAAGGAAATAGCACTTCCTTCCGATATACCAACTCATATGGAGAATTATTTAAGACATGAATGGGGGTTATTCAGTCTACATAGAGCACTACTTTGAGGTTCTGATGTCACTCTCTTTGATGCTTTGACCTAATTTTTTTAATAATTTAGACTAAATTTTTATTACTCGACCTAGCCAGACCATTTCCCTAAAGGTAATAGTTTGAAGATGTCTTTAAGAATATGTCATGATTAAGTGTGAATTGGTATACCTTTGAACCCAAAAAGGATTTTTCATTGTCAACAATGATTTTCTTTGGTGGGCCAAACCTTGTTACTAGCTCTTCGAGAAATTTCACAATCTCCACCTCCATCACATTGTTTAGGGGCATGGCCTCAGTCCATTTGGTAAATTAGTCTGTAGCTATGAGGATCCATTTATGTCCAATGATGGAAGTGGTATTAATCATCCCAATGAGATCTAGTCCCCACTAAATGAAGGGTTCTTCAACCACTATTGGATTCAGAGGAATTGTAGAGTTTTTCCTTCTTGTGAAGAATTGGCATTCTTTGCAGGATTTAACCAGAGAGTGTGATTCATTGAACAATATAGGCCAGAAGTAACCAAAACAGATAATTTTGATGGTGGTGGTATTTGTAGTGAAGTTTCCACATGTGGGACTGTTGTGAAAATGTCTAGAATTATTTATGCTTGCTTTGATGTGATGCACCACAATAAAACACCATTAAAGTTACTTTTGAAAAGGACTCCTTCAATGAGCGCCTATCTGCTATCCTACAATCTATGAAATGTTTTCTTTTGAGAAGGGAGGCCCATCAAATATTTCCCAGTTTGCATGAATCTCATCCTATCTACCAACCAACCTTCAAACTCATATTCATTCATCAAACTAGCTTGGGTTGTTCCTCCTCAACTGCTACTTCTTCGTCATGTTCTAGATACTCACAAAATCCTCTTCCCTACATGGTCTTTGTGGGCTTGACCTGAATGTCATATTCTAGGATCTTAGTAATCTAGTTGGCCCTTTTTTCTCTAATTTCTCCTTTTATAATGTATTCATGAAAACTAGAATGTGCGACACATACAACCACCTTGTTGCATGATATGAGGTGTCAAAACTTCTTGAGCTCCTTAACAATGGAAAATGCTTTCCTTTTGATGAAGTTATAGTTCATCTCATAATCCTTTAAGATCTAAGAGTGGAAGGCTATCAGATGTTCCCCCTTTCCTTCATCATCCTTCTAGGTAAAAACAATAGTGATACTAGATTTGTTATTGAACACATACATTATGAAGTCCTTGCATAGGTCTTGGTTTACCATAATAGGAGCTGAAGAAATAGTATCTTTAACCTTCTCAAAGGCTTTTGTGGCCTCTTTTTTCCATTTGGAGAATTGATCCTTCTTGAGCATCACGGTAATAGGTCTAATTAATCCTACAAAATAAGAAATGAATTTTCTTATGAAATTTACCTTTCCTAGGAAGGACTGAACTCCCTTTTTCTTGAATGGTAGGGGAAGCTACCCAATTGCCTTCACTTGCTCTGGATTTATTGCAATTCAATCTTTAGAACCACATGTCCCAATATTTTTCCTTGTGGCACTCCAAAAACATATTTTTTGGCTTCATGGACACCCCAAACACCTAGATTTTTTTTAAAAACCATTTCTAGATGATTAAAATGATCATATTTAGACCTAGAGAATACCATTAGATAATCCAAGTAGATTAAGATAATCTTATTGATCAATTCTCTAAAAGAAATATGCATTTCCTGCTAGAAGGTAGCTCCTGCATTTGAGAGATTGAAGGGAATTTTCGCATAGGAAAACATCTCCCACTTGGTATTGAATGTTGTTTTGTGTTGGTCTTCCTATTTTACCTAGATATGGTTATAACAAGAGAATCCATCCAATAGAGAAAACATTTCTGAGCCATACACTATTTTCAAGATTGACTCCATGGAGAGAAATGGGTAGTGATCCTTTAGGGATGCTTTGTTCAGATCATAGAAATCAACACACAAGTGGATGTCTCAGTTCTTCTTTGATATGGGAACCAAGTTGGACACCCATGTGATGGGATTGATTGAGAAGATGATCTGGGAGTGAATTAGCTTTGTCAAATCTTGTGCCACCAGTGCCTCAATCTATGGACTCACTAGTCTCTACTTCTAGTGGATGGGTTTTTCTCCTTCCATCAATTATGTAATATGTTGGATGATTTTAGGATCGTATCCCTTGAGGTCATCATACGACCATTCTACTACTCCATATTTTTTACAAAAATGGATGATCCTTTCTTTATCATGTTGTAGAATATCCTTTTTGACCTTGAGATTCCTTCCATCCCCGACTTGAAGATCTACATAGTCACTTTTGTCTACTATGAACTTCCTAGTGTCATTCCTTGGATCATCACAATCAAATAGGTTTTTGAGAGTGACCAGTCCTTTTGGAAGCTAGTTGGACCTCAGCTAAATAATTTTCCCTTTAAAGGCTTCTATGATTTTTTGTCAGAGTTGAAATGCAAACTCTCCAGAGTGTTGAATGAATGAGGCAATGTGTTCATCACTTTTGAACACTTGTCAACTTTGGTCATTATTTAGGATTGTGAGTTAGAAAATCACTCACGAGTATGTGCAGGATCATGATGGGCCAAAAAGTAGCAATATGATGGGTACACGTGGCTAACGACTTGTTTTTTACCCAAAATTGATGAAACAAAAAGGGTTTTTAAAGGAGATTCTCATCTTTCAACCAATACAAATTATTCTTTACTTTGAATTTAATAAGTAATTATTATTCATTTTCTATTTGAATTATGACTAAAGTACAGATTGATAGGATGATTAAAAAACTTCTATAGCTTCCAAACGGTATCACATTTTTTGAATCCAAAACATGGGTCATATTCTATGATTTGCATACTATAGCATTAAAAAAAGAAAAAATGAATTTCATGAATTTTTGATCAAGTTAAGGTGGTCAGACATATGAGTTTTTATATTTTTTAAAAGTTGCAATTAAAAAATCATAATTATATATTTACTTGGAAAAAAAATACAAAAAAATATGCATCACATTGGGACATGAGTCCTCTACATATATTAAAATATTATAAAAAATATTATCATTTTATTGTGGTTAGGGTGGTCAGACAGACACCTACTTCTTATTTTTTCCCTGAAATTTAAGTACTACTGCATTGAAATTTCAAATTTTCACCAATTAGATTTTTCTTTTAAACAAACCTAGTAGTTTAGAAACTACATTTAATTTTCTACAGATTCTATTCTTACATATTTTTGAAATAATATAGATAACTTATTCAAATTTTTACGTCAAGTTGCCTAACTCTGATTTTTCTAAATTTTTTGCCACTTAAGGGCCTATTTTTTGCATGATGATCCTGCACATACCCTCACATAGAGTGTATGTTATCAATTAGGTTGGAAACAAGGTAAAATTGAGATCCTATCCCTGCCATGTGATCTGTAGCTACATTCTACTCTCTAAGGACCATTTGAATATTGAAGGCTTCAGATATTTCAATCAGGTCCTAGACTATATGTCTATAATATATCTCATGCATACATTCTTTGTTTTGGAGAGCCCTCAGACTTGATTGATGACTAGTTCAAAGTTTTTGAACACCATTATTTGTTTAATACCCATCCACTCTGCAAGATTTGAACCTTGCACTAGGCTTTCATAATCAGTTTTATTGTTCGAATAGGAAAACTAAAAGTGAAAACACCTGAGAGTATTTTCATTAGATAGGGACATCAAACATATACCATCTCCTACACTAACTCTACATCTCACTCCATGAAAATGTAGCATCCATAGCTCTGAGGTTTGAGTATCCTCAAATTCCTTCATGACCTTTAGAATCACTTGATCTTCATCATAGATGACATAGGTTCCCAATCTGGTGGCATGATAATTGTTGAAAGGATTAATGTCTATAAAATTTCTCAAGAGGACCTCATCTTCATCAGCTTGGTCTCTGGTCACCTTCTCATCCTCTAGTAGCTTAGTACAATACATTTCATTTTTACTGATAGATGCATGAGTGGCCTCAAATTTGATCATGGCTTCATCTACTACATGTTCTAAATGCAAAGGTTTAGACACTATCTTCATCTCAGTTTCATGCTTGGTCCTAAGGATCACGTGTGACCAATCCAAGGAAAGATATCCACCTATCTTGGAAGTGAAATCCTGAGATAAGTAAAGACTAAACATGGGAGGGACGTTTATGATCAAGGTATCTTATGTAACTATGATACAAATGTAGGAGAATAGAGTCAAGGGGTGGTTCTTAATGACACCTATAGTTTGAACCTTGTTCCCATCAAGTTTCATAACCCCTCTGTTTAAAGGTTCATATCTAAGTCCTAAGGCTTTAGTTATCTGCTTGGGAATGACTATGGTACTAGCACCAAAGTCAATCATAGAATTGTGCAAAAACTTCTTACCCACAATGAGAGTCATGAACATTGGTTTCAGTTTAGGCTTACCTTTACTTCCAGTAGAAGCTTCCTCTCCATTATTTGTGAGGAATTTTGCCTATGATGGCGAATTGATGGCCTTTCCTTTAGAGGGTTTCCCTATTGGCTCTATGCTTGCATCTTCTAGTAGGACCTTCTATAGCAATGACTTTTGCTCTGGAATAGCTAATATGTCCCAAAGAGATACATTAGCAGAGGATTTATTCAATTGATCCACCACATTTAATGGTGGTGGATTTAAAAGCTTCTATTTCTTAGCCATTATTATAACTATCTCCTTTCCATTGTGAACACTTTTGGGTTGCGGGACAACCGATTTTTAGATGAATTTCATCTTTGAGTGAGTGTTATAATCTGATTGCAATTGTGGGGCCATTGATGTGGATGCATAATTTATGAACACCACCTCTTCTTCTTCCATCCATGAGAAGAGTGTGTGGTTGAGAGCTATATATGTTTCTTGCTCCAATGGCATTCCTTGCATTTGCATGGTGAGTACTATATTTTCAATTTGTGGAGAGGCATATACATAATCTCTTCAATCTGACACTATGCCTTGACTATGTTGTTCCACCACTCTTTGTTGTAGATTTCCATCTAGAAAATTTTGGGGCATATGTGCTTTTTTATAGGGGAAGCATAAAGGATTGATATCATCAATGAGTTTATTTTTCCCCACTACTAGTTCTTTATTTGAACTTGGGTAAACATTTTGTAGTAGAGTAGGTACTGACACTATCTGACTATTTGTTTGATCCTATGGATTTTTGTGCACACCAGCCTGTAACTAATTTTGTTGGTAGGAAGATCTTCTACCTTGATAATTTTGGTAAGTTGGCTTTAGAGGCATGGAATGGTTCCGCTTGATGGTAGTGAGGATGTCAAAATTCGCAAATGGTTAGCATTTTAAAACCAAGCTAATAATCAAAATCCCTATGAAATAATGAAACATGTTAGATATGCTAAATAAGATATTAAAATAACAAGAAAAACTAAATGAGCATACAAACAACATGAATCAACTTTATCTCATAGTGGATTGGTGCTATTGTAGAAAATAGCCCTTTCCCAATCCTTGATAGATAAGCTAGATACTATGATGCAATGGACAAAATCAGTTCTCCAATGAAGAGAATGACTTTGTGTAGGATTTGTGGATGAAATTGTGGAGTTGTGGAGGATTTGATCAAGAATGAAGCCTTTGATTTATAGATTTTCTTGACGAGAGATTGGCCAAATGGATGAATGTGGGACAAAGAACAAGCCAATAAAAAGAGGCCACTTGTCAACTTGTGAGTCGTTGATGCATGTGCAAGATTTGGGAAATGTGCCCAAGAGAGGGAGATTTCAAATTTGAATTTGAGAGTAAATGCTGAGTTTGACTTGTGCAAGGGACATGTAAGAGCTTATTAAATGCTTTGTTGGATATACATGTCCACTTGATTTTGAATTCAAACTTGATGGAATATTCCTCAAAGTTGCCATGTTGGTGGAAAATGTTAGATTTAATAAATCAATAAATTGATTTATTTGTGCAAGTGGAAAAATCTAGAGAATGTGATGGGTAGTTAGGTTAGGCTAATTAGGATTAGGTTAGCTTAATGATGATTAGGATGATTTTGACCAATTTGACTCAAATATTTGGTTTTATTTAAATCAAAGAGGGATGGAATATGCATTTGGGGATTTAATTAAATAAAGTTTTGTTTATTTAATTAAAGGTTGATGTGAGACTTTGATTTATTTATATGAATAACCTTAGGACTAAAGACCTAATTTACCTAGTGAATGGATTTTCTCTATTTGATTTATTTAATGAGTGGATGAACGTTAATTGGGTGCACGATGTTAATTTCACGTATCTACATTTTTCCCCTCTTTGAAGCAATGTACTTGTTGTGTTGGTTCAAAAAATAAACTTACCGCAATCAAAATTCAATTTTTTTTTAATTTTTTGGATGCCCCAGCAGAAAGAAGTACACTGGTACATTGCCCCCTCAAGAAATTTAGCAAAAAGATGCAATTTGATGATCAATCTCACGATAAAGAGGTTCAAAATGGATGGTTATGATGAGATGATTTTAGGATACAAATGAGATGATTTTAAGATGCTTAGAATAACAAATCTATATTATCCTAAACAACTTAAATGATGATATGATGTGATATGATGTGATTATGCAATGGATGATTTATGCAGATGTATGATTTTATCAGATGATTAGGCTAATAGATCTATATTATGATGATGAACATGCATGTGAAATGATCGGTGTTTCCTATTATGTATGATGTCAATGATATGTGGTATGTTGATGGTTAGTGGATGCAAGATGGATGCATGATGGATGCATTGGTGAAGATGATGTTAGTGCAGAAATGAGATGATGACAAGAGGATCCCACAAGTCCATGATCTGACGAGACTTTATTAGAGATGATGATGATGATAATAGATGATGATGATTTTCTTATCAAGGATTGGGATTTTAAAAGGGCTACTTACCTTATGTTTGATTACACATGTAGGTACGATGCATCAAGGTATAAAGAACTAGGATGGTGTTGTACCTAGTGCGATGGACTTTGAATCGACAAACATATAGGAGTATTCTTGTTCACACTTGACATACAAAAACCTTGCTAGAACATACCTAACAAAGCAAGTATTCGCCAAGTTATTTTACAAGAACGTCCAACAAGCACAACAGACAAAAGATAATGATCGTTGCCCCATTCCTATCTCTCTAAATCCTTCGTTCATATATCATTGAGAGGTCCTTCGACTGAGCGCAATAAGATAAATCAAAATAAAAGATCAAGTATGCAAAAAAGTCAATGTTCTTCATATCTCTAGCCAAAAGGGATTTGTTTTGATAGGATAAGAATCCAAGTGATATCCAAAATGATGCCCATTGTCAGAACGATATATCCGAGGACATGCATTGTAAGGGATGATGATGGTTTGATAAGCTGATTGATAGGCTATTGATAGAAGGTTGACTAACATGTCTAAAAATGATCAAGAGTTTGATTTTTTTTAGAGGTCTGTTGTTTCAATTTTGATTGTGCGATTGAAGCTTGCTTTTGTTGATATGTTGTGATTGTTTTTGTTTATGCTGCCAAAGGATGAAGATGATGATCAGTTTATTGTGGATGATTGATTATCGTGGGTGAAAGCGAAATGATATGGATGGATTTTTTCAAATATTTGAATGTTTTTGACATTTTGAAATGTTTTGAGGCTTTTTTTGGTGTTTTTGAGATTTTTACAAATGTTTTGATTTTTGATTTTTCAAATGTTTTGGGGTTTTTTGAGATTTTATGAATGTTTTTTGGATTTTGTGTTTTTCGGATGTTTTTGGATTTTGATGTCTTGGGGGCTGATCAAAGATTAGCCTTGCCTAATTTTAAGCTTAGAGACAACGTAGTTTGGATTCCATGTTTTTGATGTTTTCTATTTTTGACTTGTTTTTGGATTTTGATATGTTTTGAATGTTTTTTGGATTTTCTAATTTTCTAATTTTTTTGGATTTTCGCATGATTTTGACTATTTGGATATGGATGTGTGTGATCATACCAGTGCTCTATTTGGGGATTTTTCTAAAAACCAAACTAAGGTTGATTGATCAGATTGATGGATTGATGATGATGATAACATTGTTGAGGATACACAACAATGCAAGTATTTGATTGATCAGGATTGATGGTGATAACATTGTTGAGGATGCACAACAATGCAAGGATTGATGATGATAACATTGTTGAGGATGCACAACAATGCAAGGATTCATTTATTGGGATTGATGATGATAACATTGTTGAGGAATACACAATAATGCAAGCATAGTGTTAAGCAACACAATGATCAGGAAGGATATCCCAAGATTGTGGATTGATTGGATTCGATTCATCAAGATTGTTGAAGCTTGGTTTGGAACAAAAGATGCTTTGGATGATTTTATGTGATGTTGAAGGATGCATTCGGTGTGACTGATATTGATTGTTTGGATTGATGTTTGATGAATTATGAAAATTTATATGGAATGTCATCTCATCAAAATACGCCATGGGCTAGTGATTTGAATTTTTTCTCACATGTTTTGACCAATTTGATTTCACGTTTGTTAATGTTTGGATCACCACATAAGTTGGAGGATATAGATCAAGGTTTATTCTCGAAGCAAGATGTAAATATCTGCCCCCAGTGTCTAGCAATGTATGGAATGCGATGGATGAATGCCTGGATAAGTGTATGGATGAATCGATATAGAAAGCATGCAAAGGATGCCAAGGATTATATTGTGATAAGATAAGGTGCTTGGATAAAGACTGCTCATTTGGTTAATGCTTCATGGCTCAAATAACGTTGGATAGGATAAGATCAATGAAAATGACCCATGTCAAGGTGTTTTACCATAAGCAAGCGTAAAGTGTGCCCCAAACTTTTTCAAGATGAAGATGACTCAAAATATGGATGCAAATGAATGAAAATGGATTGGATCAATGGTTTATGGATGAATTGATTTATTATGGATAAGATGGATGGAATGCTCGATTTATTATGGATGGGATGAGATGATTTCACCTAAAGTGGTGCACATAGATGCTTGATTCTACACATGACATCTGTTTGATAGGTTTTCATCATGGTACCTTCCCAAAGAGCCACCGAAGTGGTTTTCACTAGAGGATGATTTTTTATCTTTATTGTTTTCAATACTTTTTCTAAAATTTTTTGGACTTTCAGATTTTTTGATTTTTTTGATTTTTTTGAAAGATTTTAAGCTCATGCTGAGTCACAAGGTGTTGTTGATGTGGATGCCCCCATCATAGTGTACCATCAATATCCTTCTTGAAGAAGTTTCTTTGCTAAGATACATGCACTTGAATACAACTTGTGGGATTCTTGATCTGCTTCGTTGATACTGGAGTTGACTTTGTCTTGGTATGCACATCGTGATAGAGTGCCTTCTGAATCCTTATGATGAAGGGTCATTTCCAATACATGGTCAATGTGAGAACTGAATATCATGCGTGGAGGTGGGGATGAAGTGTATTTAGGGATAGGAGATGGATTGGTTGATAGTTTGGAACCTTTGACTCTCCAAACTTTGGAAGATGAGAAATGATGGGTGGATACAAAAGTGTGTGTGGAATTAGGACCAATTGTTTGATATAATTTGTACATTTCTTGAAAAGACTACTTTTTCTTTTGTGGACATCTTTGATGGATACTTTTCCCTTTTTTTATTTTTCCCCATAGTTTCTTTGACTGATTGAGTTTGATAGGGATGATCTTTCTTTGTATTTTTTGGTATCCATTTGTATTTGACTTTTCCATTATGCTTCTCAGCTTCTTTTACTTTGATAACATTCTTCGTATTTTGATTCAATTCTTTCTTTTGACATTGGTCCCAATTCATGGATGGGGTGATGGGTGGATGAAGATTCATGACATGGTTGGTTGTAGTATTGGCAATGGTTTCACCATAAGGATTCTTTGTGCTCCCTATGTTGATGTTTGCTTGAGACGAAGTTGCCCCCAGTATGGTGGTAGTAGTACCTTCAAGCGTTGATTCTTCTTGTTCTGAGAGCTTTTGTTTAGAATGAATTATTTGATAAATGACCACCATAGGTGATGTTATTTCAATTCATTGTTCTACTAACTCTGGATTACACTATTCTGTCTAACTTGTTTCCTTAAGTGGATAATGCTAGATATTTGCATACGTAATGTCCTTCGTCTATATTTGCTATATATCTGATCCTAATGTTGATAGGTCAGTTTGACTGTAGGAGTTAATAATATGCTCTTTTTGTGTAACAAAATATTGTTCTAGATGAAGGTCATCTACGTGTCCATCCATAGAAAGAATCTCATGGGTAGATGAAGGAATATGTGCTTCATTGATATGCTCATCTTGAATAGATAGAAGAGTGTCCATTAGATTATTGTAGTATCTTGAAGATACAAATTCTTGATCTTGAATGGTTTCGGAGTTGCTTTCGAAATGCTTTGGATCAAGTTCTTGACATGGGTCAGTTTCAAAGGATGGATTACTTACAAAGGGTTCTTGGACATCATCATTAGGCATGGTAAATGGTTCATTATCCTCAAGTGTTGAGTTCAAGGTTCCTTCAATATTTATAACCATGAGGTCAAAGGGTGTCAACATGTCTTGGAAAGGACCATTGCTAGACCTTGGTGAAATATTTTGATCATGCTTTGGAATAAATTCTTGAGATATCTCCTCTAACTCATAAGGCAATGTAGAGACATTTTCAATATTGTCATTGGCCGATGGATTGTGCATTATGTTGATAGGATCGAAAATTCCTAACAATCCTTGAAATAGATCACTAAAGAGTGGCTCTTGATGTATGGTGAGTTGATCATCAGATGGGGTGGAAACATCTTCAAGGTGCTCATCGATGGAGAGATCTTGATCATTGTTTTCAACAATTGTGATGGAGGGATTTCCAATGTCTTCAACCATACGGTCAAACGATGTTGACATTTCTTGAATTGGATAATTGTTGGTTGGTGGAATTTGATTGAAAAGTGACTCTTGACATAAGTTGATTTGATCATTGGATGAATTAGGCACAATTTCAAGGTTCTTATTGATGGATTCATCTTGATCCTTGTTCTCAACAATTGTCCCTTTTTGTTTTTTTGCTTGTGCTTGTTGGGTAGCTTGAGAGGCTTTGACAATTTGAGAGGCTTGTTGCACTTGTGCTGCTTGTTGTGTGGCTAGATATTGTTGGATGGCCCTTTGGTAGGCCTCACAAACTTTTAGTGCAATGCCATATTGTCTTGTTGTGTTTGGTTTTGGTGGTAGTGGTGATGGATTTGGAATCGTGTTTGATGTAGTGACAAGTGGTTGAGATACGCTTGGAGTGATTGTGAAGGTTTGAGATGTGATGGGCATGATAGTGGTGGTTGGAATGATTGAAGTGATAGGGATGGTTTGAATGACCGAGGTGATAGGCCCTTGGGAGACCATGTTCTAATTTTTTAGGATTGATGTTGTCATTCAATTAGATACCATCTATTGGTGCGATGTCGATGGTATATTCAAAGGGTTTGATGTGATGGATTGATTGGTGTTAGATGGATTGATTTAGATGGAGTGATTAATGCTAGGTAAAGGGGGAAGCCCTAAACCAGGGAATGATGTTGATATGGATAATGGTGGTGCAGATGTCTCTTGGAACAATGACTCAACTATTTTGGTAAGTTTAGAAATTTGATCTCACCAAATTTTTTCTTGATTTCAATCTTTACTCCCTTGATACAGTTGATTTGGTTTTTGTTTGTGTAGATTTGGAGTGTGTACTTGTATTTCATTTTGGACAATGTTTTGATTTGGGATGACACTCAGATTTGGCATGATAGGTTGAAATTGACCATTGTTCATGTTTGGAATATTCATATTATTTTTAAATGTATCCATCCCAAAATTTTATGGATTCATGTTTCAAAAATTTATACTTGGTACATTCTCATTTGGTATGTAGGGATTTGGTGGGATGACGTTCTTTGTTTGAAGGCTCATGCATTGATTGTTCAGTTCACAAACTTGTATGTTGGGATTTAGATCTACCATAGGGAAATGTGTTCCAATATTTGATTTGGGCATACTCATACTTGTTGTGCCATTGACATTTGTAGAAGCTAATGATCCCATGTATGGATTGTATAAGTGTGAGTTTTGATAGTCAATCAACATTGTAAGGCTTTGAAAGTTCAATTGATTTGGATTTTTCATGCTGCATGGATCAAGTTTATATTCCATGTTCATCTTGTGTTTTGAACTTGTTGTAAAAGTGACCTCTAAGGTTCCTAGGACCAATGACGAGATGAAGGACGAAAAAGGGAAATGATGAGTGTTGAATGTTTAGGGACTTTGGATCAATGCTAGACTTAGGGTTTGATTTTGATTGGTTTGATTGGATAATGAACTTTTAAACCCTAAGATGTTGGATGCGATCTTAGGATGAACTTTTTCAAAGGATGCATTCCCATACTCCTAACTAAATAAGGTGATTTTTAGTTTGATGATTTACCCAAGTCTAGACTGATGTTTTCAAAGCTCTAAAGTTGTTTGGGGGATGAAGATGATAAATGTTTGGGATGGGTGAAATGTTTGATGTGATCCTAAATGAACCTAGGAAGGACTTTTTTACTAGGCCAAGATAGTGAAGAACATTCCTTTCTCTAAGAGTAATTCAAAATCAAAAGACCAATGTTTGCATGAAAACCATATGACCAAAAGATGCCAAGCACATGTGTGGGGTCCAATTGATTCAATATTTTCTTAATGGATTATTTTTACCACAAACACACTCTTGATTAGGTTTTCAACTGAATGTCTAATGTCCTAATTCTCTTTCATCTCAGAAAGTGCATTATTTGGAAGTCGAGGAAATCAAGGAAAAGGTTACCTAAAGTTGACTTTAGTAGAAGCAAATTGATATGAAATCCAAATGTTTAGATGCCTCTAAGGACATGAATCCCAAGGGCAAGCAATAACATGTGAATTTTTTCAAGGATATTTGCCTCTCCTAAAGAGTTTATAATTTTGTTGATCCGTTGAATGTTGGTTTTCCAATGTTTTTGATTAAAGCACTATGTTTTCAAACTGACTCACATGCAATATAACATCCTAGCTCAATTGGTATGTTTTTCTTAGTGGGCTTGCCTCATGCCCTTCGTAGTAGAAGATATGATTTTACATGAAACCAAGGATAAAAAATAAAGGTATGTTAAGAATGAAGTCTTAACCTCTATATTTCAACCAAGATTAGACATGGCAAGTAACTTCTTGGAATCTAAGTTCCAATGCACCACTTTGATAAACTTGTTGGATGGACTAGATGGCTACTACCAACAAGGTTCTTAATGACACAACATTGGGGACATGGCAGCTTGCGAGCATCCATCAAGCCACTAAAGGATTTAATCAATCCTACTAGGGGCTCTTATACATTTTATGGTACTACCCCATTCTGAAAGATACTATATGACTAAGGCCTACATACCATGAGGACTTGACAACTTAGTCTTATCCATTTATATACTGGCTCGAATGAAAAACCAGTTGGAGTTGCCTTCAAGTTCTCCTTTCGAATGTGTCTCTTAGGCAGGCCCCTCTAAAGGTGACTCAAAGCAATAAAATGCATTTTGATTATTTCTCTTGCACCCTAGATCGCACGAAGCACAAGGGGAGAGGATACGCACCCAAAATGCACTAAAGAAAAAATCATAGAAATCAAGCACTTGTTTGTTTTATAGCCTCAAAGCAAAGATGAATTCATTTTAGAGCACCAAGCTAAATGTGAAGTTGATTTGTTCAATTTTAGTCCAAAAGTAAAAGACTAGTCAGTTTCTAACGTTTAATTTTAATCAATTTTGAAAAAAAATCAATCACCAATTACCTTTAAACCCAAATTGGTCTACTTGGCATAAAAGAGAAAACAAAAGCAACAATGGGTTGTTCTAGACAATTTCAATAAGCATTAAAAAATGCTTTTTTCAAGTTCAATGTCCAACTCACCCACTTAAATTTGCTTGTGGCTCCTTGATTCCAATGTCATTGATTCTGTATGCAATCCCTCCCCTCAAACAATAAAAAGTTATCTCAAATGAAATATTATATGTGAGGGAACGATAAAACATCCAACATTATTATATCAAGAAAATTTATGCTATCACATTGAGTATCTACAAGAGAAAAAAGAAAAAGGTCAAAGTAGCAAATGTTAACCAACACATGATGCCAAATGAATATTACAAAATGACATCTCCAAATGAAAATTGCAGGAAAAAAATAATTAACACACCAACCACCCTCTTTTACCAATGCATGACACTAAGAAATGTGAGTTTCTCTGATTCAGAGGATCTTGTGATAGCATTCCTTAGGCAGCAGAGAAAAGAGTTGTACTATCAGCATTTATTCATATTATCAGTTGTCACCCTTAATACAACCTCTTAATCTTCACTATAAGTAAATATATGCTATGAAAGCATAGACAAGACACGTGAACTGTGTGACAAAATGTTTCAACTCAAAGCCATGCCTAGCAATCATTCCAACATCCTCCCTGAATCTACACAACCAATGGTAACCAAAGTAAAATGTATAACACATGCTTATCAAAACCAACCAAAGGATTGTGAAGGTAGTGATCTAGGAGAGTAATTAAAATATTTTCAGGAAGACTACATGCCAATCAAGGAACTAGTAGGTGAAATGTGATGCCTCACACTCAACGTACACAATAGATAATAAAAAAGAAGCATTAATGTGTGAGCACAGGCAAGACGTGTGAACTATTTTGACAAATTGCCTCAAATATCTCTAACAACAATAGGCATGAAAAATAACAAAGCCTACAAACAGATAGCAATAGGCGCACACATACGTGAACTAGAAGATCTTGATATAGGGAAGATCTCTAATATAGTACAGAATGAGACTATAGAATTCATTTTTCTGAAATTTATTGTTGATATTGAAGGCAATGTACTATGCAGATGGTGAGGAAGACAAGAATGTGTCACTCGAGGTGAGACAAACACATGGAGGGGCCATGATTTTCTAAAAGGATAAACAGTAATTTTTTTATTATTTTTTTTTCTTCCCTTGTCTGCAGAGGCTGCAACTGGACTAGATACGTTGGATGATTACTAATTTTACCTTGGCTGGAAAAATTCTTTTCAATCGCTACTTAGCAACAATGATTATATAGAAGAAAATGGGGTAGTAACTATTATTAGTTTCTCTCAAATGTGTCTCCGCATTGATAGTATTGTACAAACAAACAAAAGACATGATGCCTAATTTCAAATGGGTATATCCTTTTTTTGTGAAGCTGCTTTGGGTTTTTTATCAGTTGGAGATTGATGTTCTGATTGGAAAAGAAATAATGTTGGATTTCCTGATTCAATCCCTGCCAACATTGGAATAAGTTTATAAAGGAAACTATTATGCAAATGCTTGATGTCTAGATTAAACAACTGAGTTATGAAAGAATTTGAATAAATGAAGGTGTGTGATAGAATTCCTTCAAGAAAAATGTGGTCTCCTGGAGCGCAATATATTTTCAAAATGGATTTATTAAATAGGCTCTAGAAAATTTTGAATAAATGAAGGCGTGTGACAGATTAAATCTCTCAAAATAAATGCAGCTATCAAGTGTAAAGCTGAATTCCACAATCTTTTCTAGTATCTCCCAACCTGCTGCCAAAATGGAAGCATGGAGAGGGCCCACGAACTATTAAACACAATGCTTAAAAGAGACACATAATACACTACCTCTTCTTTACATTCAGTCTATGATATCTAATCAATAATCTTGGAAATTAATATTCAATAAATGATTCTAGTTAGCATCCAATGAAAAAATGAAATGCATGTACTAATCTAAAAATCAAATTTTGAACTTCATTTCTCTATATTTGATTGAATATACCTAGTATGGGTAGATACGAATCTTAGACTTAAACATAAACTCAATGTGTAATGATATTGAGCAAATATAAAGAATATATGCACTCAGAAATAATAGAAGAAATAATATATTTTCAGAATATATTCATTGAGTGACTACTACAACAATACTTAATCGATCTAAGTAGATGGGCCCTCCTTCTGGTGCCATAATGGGGATGTCAAAATCTGCATTTTGGTTAATATTTTAAAACCAAGCTAATTAAACATCCCTATGAAATAATGAAACATATTAGAAATGCTAAATAAGACATTAAAACAGCAAGAAAAACTAAATGAGCATACAAACAACATGAATCAACTTTATCTCATAGTGGATTGGTGCTATTGTAGAAAATAGTCGTTTCCCAATCCTTGGTAGATAAGCTAGATACTATGATGCAATGGACAAAATCAGTTCTCCAATGAAGAGAATGACTTTGCATAGGATATGTGGATGAAATTGTGGAGTTGTGGAGGATTTGATCAAGAATGAAGCCTTTGATTTATAGATTTTCTTGATGAGAGATTGGCCAAATGGACGAATGTCAGACAAAGAACAAGCCACTGAAAAGAGGCCACTTGTCAACTTGTGAGTGGTTGATGCATGCGCAAGATTTGGGAAATGTGCCCAAGAGAGGGAGATTTCAAATTTGAATTTGAGAGTAAATGCTAATTTTGACTTGTGCAAGGGACATGTAAGAGCTTATTAAATGCTTTGTTGGATGTACATGTCCACTTGATTTTGAATTCAAACTTGATGGAATATTCCTCAAAGATGCCATGTTGATGGAAAATGTTAGATTTAATAAATCAATAAATTGATTTATTTGTGCAAGTGGAAAAATATAGAGAATGTGATGGGTAGTTTGGTTAGGCTAATTAGGATTAGGTTAGATTAATGATGATTAGGATGATTTTGACCAATTTGACTCAAATATTTGGATTTATTTAAATCAAAGAGGGATGGAATATGCATTTGGGGATTCAATTAAATAAAGTTTTGTTTATTTAATTAAAGGTTGATGTGAGACTTTGATTTATTTAAATGAATAACCTTAGGAATAAATACCTGATTTACTTGGTGAATGGATTTGCTGCATTTGATTTATTTAACGAGTGGATGAACATTAATTGGGTGCACGATGTTAATTTCATGTATCTACAGGTAGTTATTTCATTTGAGATGTTCCACAACTCCTTGACATCAATCATATAATATTTTGAAGATTTAGACATAGAAGCAACATTCTATGGTGCACTTGGATATGAGTACATAGATTGGGGAGGATTAGATGCATTGGTAGAAGCTATCTCATTGGTGAGAATCAACAACTTTGCAAATATAGGAATAGCAGGCCGAGGCAATAAATTTTTGACATCAATCAAATTATTCTCTACCTTAACAACAATGTTATATGCATCTGGAAAGGTGTTCCCACCAAGGGACTAGATCATCACTGAAATATAGGTGTTGAGAGACTTCAGATAGAACATGATTTCCAAATCTCTAGGTGGATGGATTGTATGCTAAATACTTTTCCAGGTCATGTGAAACTGAGCATTAATGTTGGTCATGGCCTCCTCAAGGGCCTTCTTTATGGTCGCCAGCTACTGAAATACCAAAGACTGATCTCCATTGTTTCAAAATCGCTCATAAAAAGGATCTTCGAGCTAATCCTAGGTACCAATATTATTGGCTCACAAAGTGTGGTACCAATCAAGTTCCTTTCCTTTGAAAGAGGCTATAAGTAGTATCAATGCTACATTTTGATCAATTACACCGTGCACAAAACATACATCCACCACATCTTGTAGATGTTCAGATGGTGTTTTCAAGCCTTCCCCGATGAATTTTGGTACATCTTTTAAAGTATAAGTTGGGATAGGAGCCTAAACATCAAGTGCTACTAGTGCTATGAGAGGGATTTTTGTTTCCCATGACATGTAATTTCTGCTATTAATCAACAACATGGGTGGTGGAGGGGTTAGGAAATTCACTAGACGGGTTCTTGTTCATTTTGTTACTAGTGGTAGCACTAGCAGGCTGGGGTTGTGCACTGTTTGTGATCTAGTAA
Organism: Sequoia sempervirens; assembly: GCA_007258455.2. Lineage (NCBI taxonomy): Eukaryota > Viridiplantae > Streptophyta > Pinopsida > Cupressales > Cupressaceae > Sequoia > Sequoia sempervirens. Next base: position 492,024,807 of record VDFB02000017.1, read on the forward strand.
TAGCTCTATGGATCATGCATCCACTTTCAAATTAGATACATTCAAGCAAGTCCCACAAGGCATGACAAAAAGAGAACTATTGATGCCTAAAATGATTAGGCAAACAACTTTATAGGAAACTTAGTTAATGGGGGGACCAATTATGCTAAACTGAGTAACATATGGGTTCTTAAAGAAGACATATCCTTCTATATTTTGGGGGTTTGGAATGGGAAAAGGAAGAAGATATATAAAATAAAGATCTAATCTAAGGCAATGTGCCAAGAGTTAAGTATGGGAATGGTAAATCTTCCTTTTAGATGAGATTTAAGGGCCCATTTAGAAATTTGCATGTCTAGAAATAACATAAAGCATAGATGAAAAACCTAAGAAGTCTATTAGATAAAATAACATAACTTCCATACACATTTACTAAAAAAGAAGAGTTCAAGACATGATTTGAACCAACAAATTTATATTGAAATTATAGAATCCTTGCAGATAAACTACTAAGTACAAGAAATAACATAGTATAATGTCTTATTCATTAACTAAGAAATAGAGAGGCCAAATAATATGACATAGTCTATGAGTCTTAATACAATAATAAAAAGCAATACAAAAGTCCTACAGTCTTTTTAACTTCTTTATGTGATTTTTAAACCCTCTTTCTCAAAGTCAAAGCAGTATATATAGATCACCCACTCCCAGAGAGCTAGTAATCAAAAAGATTCTAGGAATGAGAAATTATGTTCGTCACAATGATTCCCAAGGCTGTTGCAATAGAAAAGATTCTGAAACATAGTGTCCAGTCACCTTTGAACAAGATGTGCCCCTCTACAAATGATAATTGTTGTCCTAGAGTGGGAGCAATGAAATTCCCATTTAGACACGTGTTTCCCACCTATAGAATTGGTTAGGATATAAGGAACAACGATAGGGCTTCATGTTCATTCTTTCCTTCCTTGTGATTAAATTTCCCATGGAGAAGACACATGGAGAAGTCTTTGTTTCAAGCACTAACCGTGGGTTCTACCAAAAGGTTGCCCATAGACTGATGTACTATGGCATGTAGGTGTCGCTTAGAGGGAGAGAGAAGGGGAGAGGGCTCTCAAATTCCATGCTGTTGACACATGGTGCAAGGGTCAGGCTCAACAGAGAAGAAAGGGAAGAGAACCTTCCAAGGAGCGTGTAGTGGACATGTGGAGTAAGTGGGTGAAGGTGCTTAAAAAGGGGCTTGGAGATATTCAAACACATGAGGTGTAGGTTGAGGCTGATGCAAAATAAACCATGACCACCGAAAGGGGCCTTAAGGATTTTAATCCACAAAACCTATATCTATAATCACACATGTAAAGAGAAGAAAACTTGTTGATTGTTAATGAATAGTGGTTTTCCTTCATCAAACCCATTTTAGGTAATTAAAAAAAATGATGAAACAATGAAACAAGGACATGAGACATGAAACATAGGATATGAAACCTGAACAATGGTACCCTTAATGATGCCTTGTAAATGATGTCTTATAAATCTACAAATCAACATGAAATAGCCATGAAGGATGTAGTTCTTGATCTTAACAATAGGTGTAGAACAATAATTGATCTTGGATATTCAATTGTATATCACAAAACTAGCTCAGTAACATGATTGATGCTTGATATGCTTGACATTATTATGGATCTTGAATTTCTGCAACAATTGATGGAGAAATTTGACCTTCAATTCCTTTGAAATGATATTTAATGCTCTCTAGATGATCTTGTGAAGCCTTTGAATGCTTATCTCTTGAGTGCTTGACTTAATATCATGTAGGCTTGTATGAAATAATGATTTGAAAGCTTTCTTATAGAGGAAATATACACAAATGACTATTTATTTGATCCCAAAGGCCAACATTAAATAAATTTGAACATAAAACCCAGTTTCCCCGCTCAAACCTTGAAAATAGACCAAATGGGACTCATTCACCATCCTGGGCAAATGAGTCCCACCTAGATGGTACTCATTCAACCGAAGTGGTGAATGGGTCCCATAGGGGCTATTTTACTTGCTAAAGTGTTGGGAGTGTGTAAATTAGGCTTATTTGTTGATCTTGTCAGGTTTTTTTATTAAACTACATGTTGGGATGCACAATATAGGGTCATAAGGGTCTATTAAATGGTCATAAATGCAAGAGGGCCTAAAATTCAATGTGAAATTGTAAGTAAATACATTTTACAACATTACATTAAGGTAAAATTAGGTCTATTTAGCTCAAGAGGGCCCTAAAACCCATGTGAATGTGTAAAAAACATTACAACACTCGATTAGGTCCACTTAATTTATAAGCCTCCTAAATTTAATGTGAAGGTGTAAATAAATACACTTTACAACACCAAGTTAAGGTAGAGTGAAGTTTATTTAGCTTAAATTGGCCCTAGACTTAATGGGGATGTGAGAAACACATCAGAACACTAGATAAAGGCAACATTAAATTAAATTTATCATTACTTATTCCTAAATTACCTGAAATTGTACCATTTCAAAGGGGGTCTCTTTTCTATCATTACATCTAGCCCCCACTTTAGTGAGAGGATGAAATTGCTTCAAACTCACACTAAAGTAAACATTCAAGAGGGGTTCAAATGTACTGATGTAGATGGTCAAGGATAACAAAGATCGAGGAGGTGGTCAAGCCCCTAGGGTCCAAGATATTACATCACACTGACATGAGCACAAAAGGACACACACAAGGTGTATAATATGCAACATCAAGATATGCAAGCATGCAATATCAATAACTGAAAGAAAGAGAAACAAAAATAAGAAGAAAAAAAGATGGATCAAGCTTTGACCATTTTTCTAGCATGATATTTCTCAGATCTAAGTTGTTTGTCAAAAAATATGCTCATGCTAAAGGAACAAATCTCTTGGCTTTTTGCTAGGTGATTAATCCAAGAAGATGAGAGACATATGACTGATATGCACTTATACACATGCATGTGTGGATAAGGGAAATTCATGCCTTTGTTTGGCTCCTCATCAAACCATACCAAAGTTATACCTCCTGATAACTTTCATAACACACCATGAAAAATGGATCTTTGAGCTTCATGAGGAAAATAAAACTTTGTATGCTTGGAGCTCATGAACAAACATGATGGCTCCACAAGCATGAAAAGTTTGTTATGCAAGGTGGCCATATAATAGTTGTTTTAAATGCAAAATAGCGTAAGGTATGTTCAAAGGGATTTTTCTTGATTCAACCAAGGTATATTCTTAGGGAACATCATGCCTAATTTCTCAAGGAGAGGACAATTCAAATAAATATCAACCTCTTGGAATAAATCAAGCCCAATGATACCATTGAGAAAAGAACATATTGCAAGAAGAAGGAAAATCATGCAATGAAAAATGAGTGTTGATGTATGCACCCACTTTAAAGTGGTTGCTAACACCATTACTATGAGTAATTTATTTAAAGTAGAAGAAGACATGAGAGGTAATTTAGAAATCCCTATACCAAGTCATATGTTTCCCAATTGAACTACATTATGAATAAGTATGTCACATGTGAGTCAACTTAAGGCATATCGTCCACATCCCAAGCTTGCTCTTGTATGTATATGAAAGGTGATAAACTAGCCAAAAGAGACAACAAAAGATGACATAAAAGGACAAGGATACGTATCCCCTTTCCCCCACTAAGTGCACAACAAGGATGAGATGAAATAAATAACGAGAAACATGCTAATGTAAATATCAGTATCAATTAGATGAATTAGGTGCTTCAACACAAGGAAGAGAAACACACTCCTTAGGATGTTGAATTTTATTAGTTGAAGCCTTACATTCATTAGTAGAATGACCATGAACTCTAGTATATGGACAAAATAAATGTTTGTAATAAAATTTCTTTCGTGTTTTGGAGGAGTCTCGACAAGATACCCTCTTGATCAAAATTAGAAAATATTCATTTATTTTGTGACAAAGATATCTCTTGCTTAGTATAGGATGTCATACTTATACAAGACTTTTTAGATTGTGAGATTTTGTTCTCTCCTTTACTGGAGGGTATAAAATATATCAAATTCAAATAACTGGAGTTTTGTGTGATAACATTAATGTTAATTGAGGATTTTTGGGTATGTGCAGGATCATGATGAGCCAAAAGGTGGTGATATGATGGGTATGTGTAGGGTATGTGGCTGATGACTTTTTTTACCCAAAATTGATGAAACGAAAAAGGGTTTTTAAAGGAAATTCTCATTCTTAAACCAATATAATTTATGCTTTACTTTGAATTTGATAAATAATTATTATTCATTTTCAATTTTAATTATGACTAAAGTTTTGATTAATAGGATGATTGAAAAATATCTATACCTTTCAAATGCTATCACATTTTTTGAATCTGAAATATGTGTCACATTCTATGCTTCGCATAATATAGGATTAAAAAAATAAAAATTGAATTTCATGAAGCTTTGACCAAGTTAAGGTGGTCAGATATACGAGATTTTATATTTTTTAAAATTTGTAATAATAAATTAATAATTAATTATTTACTTGGAAAAAAAATACAAAAAATATGCATCACATTGATACATGAGTCCTCTACTTAAATATAAAATATTATAAAAAAATATTATCATTTTATTGTGGTTAGGGTGGTCAGGATAGACATCTACTTCTTATGTTTTCCCTAAAATTTAAGTACTATTGCATTGACATTTCAAAATTTCATTGAATAGATTTTTTTTTAAAAATAAACCTAGTAGTTTAGAGACTACATTCAATTTTCTACAAATTCTATTGTTACATATTTTTGAAATAATATAGATAACTTATTTAAATTTTTATGTCAAGTTTCCTAACTCTAATTTTTCTAAATTTTTCACCACTTAAGTGCCTTTTTTTTCCATAATGATCCTGCACATACCCTTGTATGTTTCTTGGAAATGATAACAATGAAGACTACTAGTGTCTATTAGTTTAGGATGCACTAATGTTAAAGTTGGCTTAGAGGAAACTTTTGTGATAGTGTTGATATTAAGTGAAGGCTTCTTTGCTTCTTTCAAGGGGCAATAACTAAGGCCACTAGTCTTTTTGTGCAAGTGAGGCTCTATAGGGATGTGGATACCTTGTTCTCTAGCACCATATCCTTTCCCACTATATCCAAGTTTATTGATAATTTCAAAACCCTTTCCATAACTTGATTCTTCATTTCTTTTGGATTTAGTGGTTTCTCGTAATTAAGTTCACCAAATTTTGTTGTGTAATTTGTTTTCATTTCATCTAAAGTGGTTGAGGTCAATTCTTTTGAAGGGTCTACCAAATTTTGTGTTGACATTACCACTTTTTCTTTTCCTTTTTCAGAGTCCTTTTTTTATGATCTTGTATTCTCTCATGAATGTTGCTGTGAAATCTTAGTGTTCCATAGAAAATTGGACCCTCTTGAGAAAAGAGACAATTTCACACATAATTAGACCCACTTTTGATTCCCCTTGCATCATTTATCCTTAAAAACAACATTTATAGGCCCCTAAGACCCATTATTTTTTATCTAGAGGCCCATTTCACTTGAGAAATCGCTTAAAACCCCAAAAACAACACTTAATTCTTTCATATCTTGAAAGACCATCTTCAAAAATTAGTAGTGGGACCCATTCACCACCTTGGGCAAATGAGTCCTCTCTAGTGGGACCCATTCATCAAGGGTGGCGAATGATTCCCTTTTGAGGGAAATTTCAATTTTCAATGAGAATTCAATTAATTCAACTTAATTTTTTGGTGGATGTCAACCTCTTAGGTCTGAATAAAAGAAAAATTAGGTGTTTTTGCTTATAAATACTCATTTTAAGTCATTTTACACATCTTTTAGTTATTTCAAAAAAATAAATTATAAAGCCAAGTCTTGTACAACAAGTTTCATTAACAAAGTTGAAGTTTTAGGGCAGCAAACTAGGGTTTTTGTAGGTATTGAAGCTTACTCTTCATTCAAGGTTCAACATTGCAAAGGGATGATGATGGATTCCTATGGTGAATCATGGAGAAATCTAGCTTGAGGAGATGAAACTATCCATCAAATCACACCTAAAGACTTCGTTTCAAAGTGATTCCATCTTCCACTTTCAATCTATCTTCAGATTAAGGTTTGCATTTCATCTACATTTCATCTACATTTCATTTGCATGCCATTTTATCTTCATTTTTTATGTGTTGTAATATTTCTAGGGTTGAGGTCATGCATCACTCAAATAAAATTTGCATTTCTTATTCTAGCACAATAGAATAGGGTTTTTGATATACTTCAAATTTTCCTATTCTTTAATACATTTAAGGCTAGGGTTTGATGTAGATTTTTCCATATTCAAGCTTTAATTAACCACTTATGGTTTTGAACAAGGCAAACCATCCATTAGACAAACAATTTTAAGTTGTTTTGTAGGAATTTTCTATGATCCCAACTTGGGTTTCCATCAAAAAGTGTTGTACAGGTGTCAAGATGCAGAACAAAAACTTTAAATCATAGAAATTTGAAAGTGGATTGATTTTCCATGCATGGAAAATGAGTCCCTATTGAGGTGCAATTTTGAGTTAGATGCAGATCCAGATCACCAGTTAGCAAAAAAATAACTTCTATGCAAAAAATCCCTGACCTGGGACTGATTCGCCTAGGGTGGAGAATGAGTCCCAGCTAGATCAAAATCAAGTTTTGTCAGATTTCTAGATTGCTCTCCAGTCCACTTTAGCTTCTCAAGTGCACACATTCTGAGACTTTGCTTCTTGTTTAGTTTAATTAGCATTTTCATTCATCATTCTAAGCTTTTTGCAAACATCATTGTGTTTTCAAACATTACATTATTCTTAGATTTTGCATTCATATTCAACTAATTACTTAGTTTATTTGCATGTAATTCATTCCATTTAGTCTAAATAACATCATACATTGCATCATTTGAGTGAACCTAGCTTGACTTTTTAGTGGGATTTATCTCTCTCCTTTTAGGTGAGACATCCCAAGAGTGCAAGAGTAACCTATAAGCCCTACCCAAAAATATATGGTTCATTTCAGTGAACCTGCATATTGAACATCATATCATTCTATTTGCATTTCTATTTGCATCTTAGGAATTAATTACCTTGTCATTTTCCATTGTTTTTCATCTTAGGGATTCTTAAAATTATATTATTGAAAGCATCATTTAGAGTTCATTATTGCATCTCATTTCATTAAATCATTCCAAAATTATACATTTTCAATCTATTTATGCATTGTACGAATGTCAAAACATTTAGAAAAGTCAAAAAATTTAGAAAAAAATAAAAATTCCTCCCCTAAGACTCATTTGCCACCTTGGGCGAATCAGTCCCACTACAATTTTTGAATTAGAGTTTCCATAATTCAGTTTATTTCATTGCACATTTCTATAGTTTCTTTTCTATTATAGTTCAATTGTTTTCTATTTCCTTAGCATAAACTTTATTTTCTTACATGCAATTTATGGATAGTTTTATATTTTTGCAAATTTCCTTTTTAGTATTCATTCCTAGTTCTTTTCAATCAGATTCATCAATACATGAAAACACAAAAAAAAAAACATCAAAACAACCCTTCAAACAAATGATTCACATTAGAAATAACATCTCATCTAATGTTGTTAGTAGTGATGATGTTGACAAGTTAGATGAAGTTCTTTAGGACTTCCTCTCACTTGCTTCATCCTCTAACATTTGCAATGAGAAACCTAACCCAATTAACGATAAATTATCCCTCAAACCTTTTGGTTGTGAATTTGACTTGTTATATGAAGCCCTCCAGGACTTCATCTCACATAAGTCATCCACTAAGGTTTTTTGTGACCAACCCACAATAACGAATGTTAACACCTCTAATGCTTCTCCTAAATAGATTGAACCAATTGATGATAACTTACCCATCAAAACTTTTAGTCATGATGATTTGGACTTGTTAGATGAGTCCCTTCAAGACTTCATCTCACTCAAATCATCCACTAAGGTTTTTTGTGAAAAATATAAAACTAAGGATGTTAATGTGATTCAACCTCAACTCATTCTTTACCCACCCTCGCATAATATTCACCCTTCCAATAAACCTAAGTAACCTCTTTACCCACCTAAAACCAATGGGTTGCATCAATCAAGTAATGTTATTGTTTCTCATAGATATAATACCTGAAACAATCTACAATCACCAGAACCAACCCCACCCTCTTTACCTTTACCCAGCCCACCTAGTGCTCCTCACTTCATCACACACACAAAGGAGTATGATATTGTTGAACAATTAACGAATACTCTTGCAAATATTTCCCTTTGGGATTTACTTCAAAAATCACCAATTTACCACAATATTCTTCCAACAACCTTAAAATAAATTGCAATTCCTCCTAGTACAACTCTGAATGATGTGGTAGCTTTAATCCATAAAAAAAATCAAACTAATCTTGACATTGTTTTCCATCAACATGAGCTCCCTCCTTTAGATTTGTAGAAACAAAATGAAGCCTTTATGATAATTTCTCAATTCAATTGCATAGATATCAAAAAAACCCTTATTGAAAATGGTTCTTCCCTTAATGTGTGTAATGTGAATCTCCTTGATAGATTGGACATTGACAAGTCACAAATAATACCTGATTTTGTATCCATTCAAGGATTTGAAAATACAACAAAGCAACCACTCGGTATAATCACTTTACCTATTATGGTTGGAGTGGCTACTTTGAAAACTCCTATCCATGTTATGCATTATGATCTTTCATATAATCTTCTTTTAGGCAGACCATGGATTCATGAGATGAATGCAGTACCTTCAACCCTTCATCATATCATGAAATATATCTGTAACAATCAAATTTATCAAGTTGAAATAAACCTTGAACCTAAAAGTTGCTTGCACCTTGAAAAAGGAGTTACAAGTCCTTTAAAAACATTAATTCCAATATCCAACATAGACCCTCTTGAAATTGAATAAAATGATGAGGAATCAGTATCTAAATTTTTTGGTGATGATTGGGGATCGTTAGAATTCATGCCTTCATTTATGGGGAATACAGAATCACACAAAAGAAATATGAGAAACAAGAACAACCAACAATCATGCCAACTCAAAATTCTGAACAATCTTCTCCAACATCTATCTCCTCTACTTTGAAAGAAAATGCAGCATACACAACAAATTTTTATGAAATAGATTATCAATCCCCGCCTAGTCCGAAAGAAATGGAAAGACTTTATGGAAAAGGTTATGAACTTGTGAAACAATTAGGATATACTAAAAAATTGTGTGGAGAAAATGAACAAGGTATTTGTGTTCCTATTGAACCTAATATGCAAGATACAAAAACTGGATTGGGATATTCATTTTCTAAAATGACAAAAGATACTCAATGACCATCTTTGAACATCAAAACTATTACATGTCAACCAAAAAACCAACTCGCAATTAAACATCTTGAAGTTCTTGATATGAACTTACTGCTACAATGGAAGTGTGTTGATAGTGATGAAAATTTGAAACAAATGTTAAGAGTTTATGATAACACATCCTCTACTACATCCATGAAATGAATTCCTAGTGCTATGATCGTTACCAAGTAAGAAAAAAGTGATATCACTAAAGAACCCTATGCATATGAAGTTCCTAAATCTAATGTACTCCCTTTAGGAGATACAATTGATGTGTCAATGGACATTGATGATAAAGACAAAGCTTTTTAAATTGGTAAGTGCCTTGACGATGAAGAACAGGAGGACACTACAATTTTAATTCATGATTTTCCTAAAAAAAATTCTTGGAAATATTTTGATATTCCAGGAATTGACCCAAAAATTATGACACACAACATCGCTCTTTCTGAAAATGCTAAACATGTTCATCAAAAGATAAGAAAAATGCATCCAAATATAGCCTTGCATGTTAAAACAGAGCTTGAAAAACTCCTTAACGTGGGCTTCATTCAACCTATTGATTATTGTGTAGTATAAAAATGGTCCCTTGTCATTTTCATGGCCTTTTAGGTCTTGTTTCATGGTGTTGGAACTATGTTTCTTTGATTTTATGTTGTGACATGGCTTGAACATGCTTATTTAGGTACTAAAACTCAAATAACGACATCTTGTGAAGGTGTTGTGAAGTGTTGTAAGAAATTTCTACATTCTTCTAGACTCTATTAAATATAATTCACCTAAAAATGACCTTTTTATTCATCAAGAAGCCCTATTTTGAAGTGTTGTAAAGTCTTGTAACAAGATTTCATGATTTTCTAGGCACATCTTCACTATTTATCCCTTTCTCATGCTTTATTTGGCCCCTTTATGCTCTCATATGCTTAATTAAGTGTATTCTTTAGTATTATCCTAATAAAAAACATTAAACACAACATATTTCCTGACACTTGTTTTTATGTCCTAGGTGGAACCCATTCACCATGGGTGGCGAATGAGTCCCCCTTGGCCAAAAATTCAAAATATTTTAAATTTCCTTTCGAGATTTTGCTCAAAATCACATGATGTCATCCTATGATGAGGTATGAACTAGTAACTAAGGCACAAATGTGTATAAATAAGTGGTTTTCATCTCATTTGAACCTCCATTCATCAAGTTAACTTATCCACCTATTCACTTAAGTATTCAATCATTTTACAACATCAATTCAAGCACTATTCAATCACTTTGAAGATTTGTTTACAAGTCAATTAGGTGCTTCAAGTCAACTTAAGTCTATTTCAAGCTTGGAGAATTTTTTTTGTCTATTTTAAGTAGAATTGACTTCGACAACCCAACAAGCAGACTTTTCCAGATTTGGTGTTGCAAAGTTGTCTCCTGATTTTTCAAAAAATTGGGAGAGGACTGATTTTCCACTTGTAGAAAATGAGTCCCACCTTAGGACTAAAAATCTGAATTTTTTCAAATTCTAGATCTTGACAAACAAAAACTTGCTTATGAAGGTTTTTCACTAGGAGGAGGACTAATTTTCCATCTTGGATGAATGACTCCCAGTGTGAAAAATTAGTAATTTCCACCAACATCCAGAACACTCCAAATTCATTACACTTCATCCATTACACTTATATTCATCTTGTTCCTTTATGTTCTACATAATATCTTCATTTACGTAGTTGTTTTCATATCATAGTGTGTTTTCAAACATAGCTTTAATTGCACTTTTGTGTTCATTTTCATTCATTTAGATCAGTCAATTGCATTTAGTTAGCTTCATTTATGTTATAAAACCTAACACATAACATTAAATTGAATGAACCATTAGCATTTTTGGTTCCAATCTCTCTCCTTTTAGGTGAAAAACCCTAGAAGTGAAAGAGAAGTCTTAGGAACCCAAAAATCAATGGGTCATTTTGGTGAACTTAAGATTTGAGTACTTTGCATTTATGATTTTGTATTGCATCCTAGTTTGCATGTGCATTAACATTCAATTAGTAACTTGTTGTGTTTTTGCATTCTAGAACATTTTATCTTGCATTAGTGAAAGCTTAATTTAGATTTCATTTTTGCATTTCATCTCATTGAAAAAAACAATTCTGCATTTTGCATCATTGTTTGCATTTTATAGGACATTAAAATCATCTTAAAATTTCTGAAAAATATGAAAAAAATTGCATATTGGGACTCATTCACCATCCAGGGTGAATTAGTTCCTCTGCACTTGTTAAACAACATTTTTAGCAGTTTTCTGCCATTTGTCTGCATTTCTATTTTCTATAGTTATATTTCTGTCATAGTTCATAACCTTTCTATTATTTTCATTTCACACTCTTTGATTATTTTTCATTTGCATTCGCCCTTCCTTCGTGGTACTTGCATGAGTGTTTGGTGCCCCATTGATAATAATTTGGTGAGATGAAGTTCTAGAATCGTAGCTTCCCATGATAGAACTTTCATTGTGGACCTTGGGATCTCAAAAGCTCCTACTCCTAATATGGAAAATGGTGCATTAAGCATTGATTATACCACTTCCATCCCTTCACCTTTCCATTCAATGAATGTTGTCAACTAAAACAACTCTCTCCCTCAGGACAAGGTCATTATTATTCATTAAGAATTTACACATTTACAACAAGACTTGTCCCTTAAAAACATCTCCCAAACTACCATACCTGCCATTTACAATCTTCATCATTTGATTGAAAGTGATGATGGCTTGCAAGTGATGAAGAGAATTGCTCAGATTTACAATAAACATTCCTCTTCTAATACCCAATCTACAACCATTCCTGTAAGCCGAGGACCTTAAGTTCCTCCCCCTTCAACCATAGCTTCCATCCCAACTTATACCAATCCGTAAGTCCATACAAGTACACATCATGTTACTTCTTTCCTGATTTCCCCTAGCATTACTACTTCCTTTGTAGCATCATAAGTCCCTTCCACCACCTTCACACCTCATACTATTCCTTTCACTTCACCTAACATCACTTACACTCCATAACCATTTTCCCTTCCACCTCAACCCACATACCCCGATCTCCTTCTTACACAACTCCTTACCACAATTTCATCTATGTAACATAAAATTTCAACCATTAGCCAAGGTCCATCTACTCCACCTACATATCATGTTTGTAGTAACCCCTTATCCTTAGAAATATTACGTACCTCGATGCCACAAGGGATAAAAATGCCTCTGTTTGAGAAATATGGAGGAAAAGGAGACCTTATCAACCATATTAATTCCTATACAACTTTGTGTAGTGACTTCATCCTTGATGATAAACTGTTAGCCAAACTGTTTCCAAGGACCTTGAAAGACACTGCATTAGAATGGTTTTCCAACTTACCTAATCATTTCATCTATTCATTCAATAAATTGGAAGATGCTTTCATAAGTAAATTTCAAGTTCATATGAAACCTAAAAAGACAATGGTTGACCTTATGTGATGTAGACAAAACAAAGATGAAAAAGTCACAGAATTTATCTCATGATACCAATCTATGTATGCTAAAATTGATGTCAAGATTCTTGATGCACATATGCAAAATATGTTTATCAAAAACTTGCACACACACCTTTAGGATAAATTAATAATGATGAAATTCCCTTCATTTATGTATTTATGCACAACCTTGTGTGAATACCATAATTCAGTTTCAAGTTGTGATTCAAAATTCACTTCTAACCAAGCTGAGAAACTTGAACACAACAATAAAAACCAAAATAACCAACAAAACTTCCGCAAACCAAATAGAGGCTTTTTCCAATTTAATCCACCTCCCCAACCTCAACCACAACTGACCCAATCCATTCCAAATCAAGTGGAAACTATTAAAGCAATGGTGCCTTATACATATGGGGACCTAAAGAGAAAATTTACTCCCCTACCCGATACACTTCAAAATACAATGAACCACTTAATTCAAGAATTCCTACTCACTTTTCCACCCGTCTGATCACTTGATCCAAACCAGGCTTTACCACCCACATTCAAACCTAATGCTTATTGTCATTTTCATTGCTAGAATGGACATTACACTAAAAATTGCAAGTGTCTCAAACATCTAGTTCAAGACCTCATTAATTCAAGCCTTCTATCCATTATGGGTGTTAATGATCAAGGAAATAAGTCTGTTGCACCCCCTAACTAGAATTTTCAGATTTCCACTAATCCCATGCTTAAACATACTACCTCATTTGTCAAGGCTAGCAAACCTTCAACCACTGATGTAATGAATATTGATACAAACAATGAAAAACATGATGCAGCTCCCTCTATTACTACAAAAAGTCCTCTAGATGTGATAGTAGCTATGATAGATGTTATCCCTTGTAAGGGCCAAACCCCTAAATCTCTTGATATCACTTTTTATTCTAAAGACATACTACAAAAACTTCCTAATGGTCCTCTTTACATAGATGGAAGAATCTATAATAAGCCCACTAATGGGATATTAATAAATCCCACTTGTGGTGAGAATTTGATCATAGAGGAGTTTATAGTATTACATGAGCTATATCAAGATGAATATATTAAAACAACTACATGGATTGAGAAACATACTAGTTTTGCATGCCCTAGGATTGGATTGATTGTGTTACCCTTACAGATAGGACCTAAAACTTCAAAGGAAACATTTTCCATTATTCCACAATCTAACCAATTTCATTTGTGGCTAGGCCACCCTTGGCTTCACTTAATGAAAGCAGTCTCATCGGTTGTTCACAAGTGTTTGAAGTTTCCACATAACAATGAGATAGACACCATACATCATAGTGGCTTTAATCCTTTATCTTCCAAAGGAAACTTTTCATTAGAATCCTTTTGGCCTACACCCATGGAACCTATCACACCTAAAGATACTTCTTTTTCATAACCTATCAAATGTTTAAATCCAAAAAGATCGCCGAATTGTCTCTTCATAACTCATCCCCATCCACTTCCACACCTCCTATCATAGATGAAACCATGCTTCAACCTAAGTTTGACATTGAGGAAACCATACAACCTCCTGAACAACCACCCCTTGATACTTCCCCACCATGGTTTAAATGGGCAAGGGAAAATGAAACCACTCTTGTCATGCCTTCTCACATTAAACAACTGTATAAAGCCAAAGAGAAAGTGGTTGATCCATCCTCTCTGATTTATTTTTCTCTTCCCTCTTCGAAAGTGGAAGAACCTATGATGCTTCAATCCTCTCTTACACCTCAACAACTCCAAAATAGAATTAAATGAAACCGTGGTGCTAGAGAATGAAGGCATCATCGTTGTCTCCTTGCTCGTTAATCTTGCCTAGAAGAAGATAAAGAAAATAAACCTTTACCTTTGATTGAAGCAATAGATGACCACCCTCCTTCTCCTAACCTACCACATGACAGCACAGTGCAAACTTCATAACAAATTGAACCAGTCCAACAACCTCTTCTTTTGATCCATCCATCCTTAGAAATCACCCTTCATCCTCCTATTGTTATTAATCTTGATGATGATGATGATGCAACGATAGAAAAAATAGATGAAGAAGTGTATAAAAATTTAAATTCTTTATTTTCATCTACAATGAGCTTAAATGATACATCCTTTTCACCAAGTAAATAACTTGGTATGACTCCTGGTTCAACGCTTTCCATTCTTCCTTTGGATAGTCAACTGCCCTCGCATTACACTAAACAAGATTGGGAGGTTGATGACCTATTAGAAGGTTGAATTGCATTTTCCTAACTAGTTTTTTCTTTTTCTTTTTATATTCTTTTCATGTGCATAGGTTGTTCCCCCATATCATGTGTTTGATATATCCTCTCTTCGTACACTTCTTCTATTTGTATCTCTCCCTTCTTCTATATGTCATTCATTGTCATTTTTCAATTTTTTTTTATGTTTTCCTTTTGGGGATGACACAAAGTGTAGAGACGCCCTATGTCTCTTCCATGTTGACCCACAAGGTCTTTGTATTTTTCTATCTTTTTGTTTTTTTTTCTCCTTTTGGGGATGATGGAAATCATTGAGACAGAAATGTCTCCTTTATGTTGACCCAAAAAGATTTTTTTCATTTTCTTTTCTCTTCATTTTTCATTTCACTTTTTTTTTCCTTTTGGGGACAATGCAAAGTGTCGAGACCACAATGTCTCTTCCATGTTGACCCAAAACAAACTTTCATTTTTTAATTTTTTTTCACTCTCTTTTTGTCTTTATTTCAATTCCATGTGCTTTGGGGAATGATGAAAGTTCAGCACTCTTTCATAAAAATCATTGTAAAAACAAACATACTGACCCCAAATCCATAGATCCCTTATGTGTTTGGTGTGCTCCTTTCTATGGGAAACTCCCTTTCTTTCTTTTTTCATTTTTCCTTGGCATGACACAACCTACCTTCGAAACATATGACTTGGCATAGGGATTTCCAAGTTGGCTCTCATGTCTTGTTTTCTTTTTCTTTTCTTTTTTCTTCTCTACTTTAAAGTAATTGCTCACATAATCATATGTAGCAATTCCTTTAATGTAGGGGGGATACATTACTATTATTTCATTTACATTCTTGGTCCCTAGTGCAGCTTTGTCGTTTACATGATGTGTTTTTCACTTTGTGGATGACATTGGGTGTGATGTCCTTCATACGTGTGATTTATCTTAGCATATTACATTAGACGTAATGTTCCCTAAGTGACTAACCTTGCATGAACTGAACAAGACTCCTACAAACATTTTACATTTTTACATTTTATAATTATTCTCCTTGGATCTCAAACATTGTCAAAGTTGCAAAACCCGATAATCATATTAGGATACATGTATGGATTTTCTTGACTTGAATAAAGCTTCTTTAAAATATGACTTTATAATTCCTAATATTTACATGATTGTGGATTCAATTTTTGGACATACTTTGTTGTCATTCATGGATGGATTTTCTAGTTACAATCAAATCCTTATTAATCCTCAAGATCAATACAAGACCACGTTTACACCTATTTGGGGAAATTTTTTTTGGGTTGTGATGCCCTTCGGTATAAAGAACATTGGTGCAACTTATCAATGAGCAATGACATTGATCTTTCATGATTACATTCACAAAATTTTGGAATATTATGTTGACGATATGCTAGCTTAATCTTTAAGACAAAAAGATAATGTAAATATTCTTCAAAAAATCTTTAAACGAATACATAAATACAATATACAATTAAATCCAAAAAAAGTGTGTCTTTGGCATAGATAGTGGTATACTTTTGGGGTTTGTCATATCTCACAAAGGCATTGAGGTGGACACAAATAAACTTGATGAAATTATTAGCATGCCACCTCCTAGGAATATTTCTCAATTGCGAACATTACAAGGCTTAATTCAAGCTATCCGTCATTTCATTGCATCTTTAGCTGATCGCACATTACCTTTCACACATCTTCTTAAAAAGGGTGTACCTTTTGATTGGGATGAGGATTGTAAATAGGATTTTGAGAGTTTAAAGGAATACCTGGAAACCCCACCTATTTTACAACCTGTCATGCCAAACAAACCATTTATCTTGTACATAGCTACATCTACACATGCTCTTGTAGCATTGCTGGCTCAACGAGATGATCATGGAAAATAGCACCCTATTTGTTACATTAGTTGAACCTTAATTGACTATGAAACTCAATATTTACCAATTGAAAAACAATGCTTGGCTCTTGTATTCGCTACTAGTAAGTTGTGAAATTATTTACTAAATGATAAAATACAAGTCATAACAAAATTTGATCCTCTTAAACATCCATTCAACAATTTAACAAATCTTTCTGGATGCTTAGCTAAGTGAGTGATATTCTTAACTAGTTTGACCTTAAGTTTGTTTCACAAAAAGAAATCAAAGGACAAGCCTTCACCAATCACTTAGTTGATGCTCCTTCTCCTCTCGGTTTTCCTAATCATGAATCCTTTCTTGATGACAGTGTCTTCAAAGCTGATATTCAAATGTGGGAATTGTATTTCAATGGATCTAAGTGTACAATGGGTTTTGGTGTTGGAGTGGTATTAATTCCACCCGATGGAAAACCTCTTCCCTTATTGTATCAATTAAATTTCCTATTCACAAATAACACAACCAAGTATGAGGCATTGATCGTGAGTTTCTAAGTTGATTTAACAATGAATGCTAAAAATATCAAAATATTTGGTGATTCACAATTAGTTATCAAACAAATTAATGGTACATATCAAACTAAACATGAAAAGTTGTCAAAATACAAGGATCTTACAATGAAACTGTTAGAGAATTTTTTATCATTCACCATTGATAACATCCAATGAAAATACAATATGCATGCATATGCAATGGTGAGTGCAACCTCTCTTATATTCCCACATGATCCTTCAACAAACTTCACCTTTGTTATCCATTCCATCATGAAACCTTTGATTGATACTCCATTAGAAGATATTTTTGCAATAACTCAAGATTATTCATGTGAATGGTATGTACAATATACAACTATTTAAAAGATGGTACCATTCCCAAACCTACAAGAACAAACACTCAAAAGTGTTTACGCAAGCTAGTAGCTAAATATGTGATCCTTGCTAATGCATTCTATAGAAGATCTTTCAATGGTATCTTACTACGATGCCTTAAGGATTTTGAAATCCCTATTGCACTCTAGGGCAGGTGCATAAATTTGGGTTAGAATTTTGTGGCCAACTTCAAAAAAATATTTGAAATGACATAATGATCAAGCACATTATAACATGCTCACGTTATTTCATTTTAAAAGAAAAAAAAAGTGAAAGCTATTCATTTTCTCTTTTCTGTTTTTCTGCTCTGCCCACGGCCAAAAACCCTCATTTTCATGCTTGTGTTCTAGGAGGAGGCATTCTTCAAAATTCATCAGCAATATTTTATTTTCGTTCATAAAGATGGTTCCACGATGATGAAGAGGTGTAGGAGGTAAGTATTGTTTTCTATTTGTTTTGGATTTATTAGTTTGAAGTTGATTTTGCTTGTTTTAGGTTAGATTTGATGTTTTTTTTTTAATTTGTAGGAGATGCAAATAATCCTAAAAATCCTCAACAAGAAGAAAAGGAAAATCCTCCTCAACAAAATAAACCTCCCCCACCAATCACTCAACACCCTCCTGGAACTCAACAAAATTTGAGTGAAATTGAAAATAACAAAAAATAAATTGAGGATCATATCAGTAGGTTGAGTGATCCAAATGCTTCAACTGCAGAAAGAATGACACTAGAAAATTCAATGGAAGAGATGTTAAAAAATGTAGATTCAATAACCCAACAAATAATGGGATGGCAAGATAGGAGGTAGGCAGCTAGGGCATATTATGCAGATAAACTATCATATAAACAAGTAAAAAATTTAAAAATTACTAAAGGTGATTTGTGCTCTCTATTCACTGACCCTAGAACAAATCAAAATATTATCCTCAATGCAAAGAGGTTTCCTATTCATTGGTGCCACCACCAAGAGATTAGGAACCATTTTTATGATAGGTGGTACTTGGTCTTTGATTACCCACCATACAATAATTGTGAAGTCCCCCAGTATTTTCTTAGGAAACTATACAGTGAGTTCATATTGAACCAAATCCCAAATTATTTTGATATGAGGGAGTTCCAGAGGAGAGGTGGGGGGTTGGCTCAAGATAGGCCTGGTGTACAATCGGATCCTGCATAGCAAGGGAGATGACCTCTTGCTAGGTCGCCTCGTGAGCACATTGTTATTCCTGTCATTGTGAAGGAGAGTGCTAATGTAGAGACATTGCAAGCGATCAACACTTTGACCTAGAGTGCCATCCATCATACTAGCCCTATTGTACAGTGTCATCCAGGGGAGTCTTTGGGTGGTGGCCTTCAAACCCATGTGTGTCAATCTTGTGGGGCGACTTGTTCATATGACCCCACCAACACTTAGGAGGCTACTACGCAGGATCTATATTCTGCTACATAGGATTCGTATGTTGCTACACAAGATCCATATGCTGCTATGGGGATGGAGAGGATGGCTGACATTTTGCATCATGCATATGGCATTGATAGTCGGGTAGAAGTCAACATGTTCATTGAATTTAATTTATTAAATTTTGATTCTGAAATGCATGATTAACTAATTTAGTTTTATTATTTTAATAAAATTACAGGGTCACAGTGTTGAGAATTGATACACCGGTCCTCCACCTACTTATTTATGCAGTACACATATCAATGGGGTATGTAACAAGTAAAAAATTATAAATTTATTACATGTTAATAGCATTTTTTTATGAATTGTATTTTAATACATGTGATTTTGGATGTTGAACAGGATAATATTGGTGGTTTCAAGCAAACACCTCCTAGTGCCAGTAGATTCAATCAAATGTACACGGAGGTAATAGAATAAAGAAAACTTAACTAATGAATTCTACTTAATAGATTTGTGTAGTTTATATTCATATTGTTGGTTACGTTGCATTACACATCATTCAAAATCAAAGCATTAGTTCAAATTCCATAACTAATTACTAGATGTTGATAGATGACAAAATTTCAACTGTACAATATAGTTGTTTAGAAAGTCAACATAAGCATCAAAATGCAATTACTTCACATGGAGGCATGTGATTGCAAAGGTGCACCACCACGAAAAACTATGGATGCTTGGAAAAAATCTATGAAACCATAATAGTAAGCAATAGCATAAACAAGGCAGTTAGTGATGCAGAGCATCATATCAAAACACTCAATCGTTAGGGTAAATCTAATGGAGAGCATCCAACAAACACCATCAACATCATTTCTTCAAGGTATTTAAATCCCAAATAGAATAAGGAGAAGATCAAATATAATTTCATCAGAAATCTACTTTTCATTCAACTAAAATCCACTCAAATTCTCTTCACCATTCCATAGGCCATAATTCATCATTCCACTAATCAGTATTCCAATTGACTCATTCAAAGAAAAAACCATATTAAATAAAACATTGAATTAATCAATTAGATTCAAATTATTCTCAACCACCATAAAAACAACATAAACTAATTATTGACACTTGAACAATTCATCCTTTCATTTATTCACCAAGGAAACAAATCAACTAAACCATACCTCACTGTTATCAGTCCATTATCAAGAACTGTACTCACCATATTTTGACTGGAACAATCTATTTACAGGTTACAAAATCCTGCTACAATAGAATCTTGATTATCATCTTGCGGTTAATCACCAATTTGCTCAAAAGGCTTCATAATAGTCACCCATCTAACCATCAAAGTCACCAAACCTATCTTATACACCTTACCCAAATTTAGAACATCAACCAGATCATTATTTTGATAGTAACCAAGCTCTCAATCATATCATAGAAGCTTTGAAATGATACAAGTTAGAAATGTTGAAGATAGGAAAGATTGCCACCCTAGGAGGTAGCTCTATTTCATAAGTATTTTGGCCAAACTTGTAGACCACCTTGCAAGGTCATATCTTCTTCATCATGAGTTTTGTATAATTTCCTTTTGGAAGTCTCTCCTTCTTCAAGTGTGCCATCACCAAGTCTCTAACCTTGAATTGGACATTCCTCTTCTTTAAATTTTCATTTTTCCTTATACTTCTCAACATTCTTTTTAAGGGTTTCCTTAACTTGTTGATGAATATCCGTGATTGTAATAGCAAATTCTTCACCTTGAGCACTTATCCTAGAAACTCCTTGTAGAACTCTTAGTTCATAGACCCCTCTAGGGTGCATGCCAAAGACTACCTCAAAAGGTCTTCTACCAATGCTCCTATTCATGGAATCATTATATGAAAATTTAGCCTGAGGTAAAATCATATCCCAAGCTTGTCCATGCTCCTTGGTAAGGAATCTTAAGAGGTTTCCCAATGATCTATTCACCACTTCAGTTTTTCCATTTGTTTGTGGATGGTATGCTAAACTAAAGGACAATTTTTTTCCTTGAGTTTCTTCCACAAGGTCCTCCAAAAGTGACCAAGGAATTTAGAATCCCTGTCAGAAACAATGCTTAAAGGCAGTCCATGTATCCTAACAACCTCCTTAAAGAAGAGACCTGCTATATTAGATGCATCATTGGTGCATTTTCAAGGAATGTGCCATATTACTAAATCTATCAACTACCACAAAGATACTATCAAAACCTTTTTGGGTTCTAGGCATCCCCAAGACAAAGTCGATACTTACACACTCCCAAGGCCTATTGGGAATGGGAAGTGGTTGATAGATTCCTACATTTGATGAAGTTCCCTTTGCCCTTTGACATGTTTTGCATCCTTCCACATACCTTCTCACATCCACCTACAACTTTGGCCAATAGTAAAATATCCTAACTTGTTCTAAGTTCTTGTGAAGGACAAAGTGACCTTGAAGACTCCCACTGTGTTTCTCCTTTATGATATTCTCCCTCATTGAGAATTTACACACACACAGTTGGCTTCCTTTGAAGAGAAAACCATTTTTCAATAAAAGGTCATAGAATTCACCATGAAAAGAATTCAAATGCTGCTTAGAAATATTGTATACCTCCTTGAAATTTGAATCTTCATGATACATATCCTTTAATGCTTCAACACCCATGCTTTGGAGTTGGATCTCTTGCACTACAAGTGCCCTTCTACTAAGAGAATCTTCCACCTTATTTTCTTGGCCCTTCTTATGCTTTATTGTGAAAGTATAGGCTTGCAAAGACTACCCACTTCATGTGCCTATGATTGAGTTTGTCATGTGCATTCAAAAAACTCATGGCATGATTATCAGTATAAACAACAAATTCTTTAGGTAACAAGTAGTGCCTCCACTTTTTGAGGGCTTGGACCATAGAATACAATTCCAAATCATAGGCAGAATACTTCCTATCTACTTCATCCAGCCTCTCATTATAAAATGCAACCGGTCTGCCTTCTTGGCTCAAAATAGCCCCTATTGCTTGATTGATAGCATCACACTCAATGGTAAAAAATTTATCAAAATCAGGGAGCACAAGTATAGGATTTTGTGCTACTCTCATTTTAAGATATTCAAACCCTTTATCAGCCTCATTGGTCCAAGAAAACTTACCTTTGTTACCTCCTTTGATGGTGTCCAAGATTGGTGCACAAATTTGGCTAAAGTTATTGATGAACTTTCCATAAAAGCTTGCAAGTCCATGGAAGCTTCTCACATCTCCCATGGATTTTGGTGTTTTCGAAGTAAGAATAGCATCCACCTTTGAAGGATCAATCGTCAAAATTCCCTTGGAGATGAAAAAACCAAGGTAGACTAGTTCTTCCTTCATGAATTCACACTTTTACATGTTGATCAATAGCTTCTCCTCTTGTAACCTCCTTAGTACCATGTCAAGGTGCTTCAAATGTTCTTCTTTAGACCTACTAAACACAAGGATGATATCTAAATAAACAACAAACTTTCCAATGAAAGGTCTCAATACCTCATTCATAAGGTGCATAAATGTACTAGGGGCATTTGATAACCCAAAGTGCATCACCAACCAATCATAGAGACCTTCATTAGTCTTAAAAGATGTATTCCATTCATCCCCCTCATTGATCCTTATCTGATGGTACCCACTCTTTAGATCAATCTTGGAAAAGTAAGATGCTCTTGATAGACAATCCATGAGGTCCTCCATTCTTGGCATCAGGAACCTATATTTGATTGTGATCCTATTAATGGCTCTTGAATCAGTGAAAATCATCCAATTCCCATCCTTCCTTGGTGCTAGGATAGTAGGAACAACACATGGGCTCAAACTCTTCCTCACTAGCCCTTTATCCATCAACTCTTGCACTTGTCTTGCAATCTCCTCATTTTGAGTAGGTGTCATCTTGTATGCAGCCTTATTAGGAAATGTATCCCCTAGAATTAGATCAATATGGTGGCTTATATCCCTAATGGGAGGTAGGGAACTAGGCAATTCATTCACCGTTATGTCCTTGTACCTTTCCAACAACTCTTGGACTTCCTTTGGTGCATCTTCCTTCTTCTTTGTGGGCAGATCTACTTCACTTTTTGGCTTCATAATCAAGAAGAATCATCTTCCTCCTCCTTGCTTCAAGGTCTTCATGAACTACTTCTCACCCACCATCAAAACACTAGGCCCTTCATGCTTTTCCTTGTCTTCTTCTAGGAGAGGTGAAAGGTTGTAAGTCTTCCCATCCTTCACAATGGAGTGTGTTCTTCTCCCCATCATGCTTGGTCTTCCTATCAAACTGCTAAGGCCTACCTAAAATATATAGTTTAATACTTGTACTCAAAATTTTATTCATTAGATCTCATACATTATAAGTCATGACGTGGATCTCGCTATTGTAACTTTTTTGTGATTGAATAATTTGTTGTTTTATTTCTAGATGTTGGTTGTGGAAACACCTCCAAATTTTACAAGGGCAATGGATATCGGTGTTTCATCTACTATACAATCCTCCATGGCTTTGATAGAGGAGGTATGAGGAAAATTACTAAATTTCAATTTACATTTGTTGTTATAGATGTTAGTACTAGTGAAAAAACAAACCATTATTGATTCACAGTTTAAGTCCTATTTGGATGGTTTATACAGGGCTTGAGCATGTCTGAGCCTCGACATGCAAATATTTCCATCGTAGAGAGTGATCATGAGATGGCCGTAAGTGATTATTTTGTTAAATATATTATTTCTTATAATGTAATTTCTATATATTAATGTCTTTACTTCTTATTGTAATAGTCAAAACTTTACCAGGAGCTATACTATAGGAGGAGTAGCAAGAGCACAATAGAAATGAGTGATAGACTTATCGCCATCAAATCACCAAAAAAGGGAAAGAATTTATTTCTAGAGCATGGAGAGAAATGAATTTTGATTCCAAAGCCCTTTGTTGTATGCCTAGACATGGTAATTTTGTACATATCTTGTATTGGATATATTTGACATTGTATGCCTATATGGCATTTGAGCGTAAGCCTATATGGCTATTTTGTAACTATATTTTATACTTATATCAACATATATTGATGTATGTGTACATGGATATTTGGTTAATACAAATCTTTTTTATCGATGTTGTCCATATTTGCTCTTTTTGACAATGTCAAAAGAATGGCTGCATATAGATTAGGAAAAATACTTTTCCTTTTAGATTAGCAATGCATGGAAGTTTTAAAAAGTATCCTTGATATTACAACAAGATATGTGTTTATACCATAGCAGAAAAATCTTTTGGGGAAAAAATCAGCAAACCAAAAGTATAAGATTTTATGAAAAAATCAGGAAAAAGTCTAGAAAATTTTGGAAAAAAATCAGATTTTTAAAAAAGGTAAAAAAAGTAGAACAAGAGATAAAAACTTTAAAAAAATAATTAAAGGAATTTCCATAGCATAGATATATAGAGAGAAAATAAAATAAAGAGTTTAACTAATAAATTGTAAAAAATAGATTTTTGTGGTTTATATTCATATCATTGATTACATTGCACTGCACATTTTTCAAACTCAAAGCATTGCTTCACATTGTGTAACTAATAACTAGATGTTGATAGATGAAAAAAAATTCAATTACAATATAGTTTTGACAAAGTCAACCTAAGTAGTTATGCAATTACTTCACATTGCATAACTAATAACTAGGATCAGCTCCTAATGGCATTTTCTTGTCATGGCATTCTATGAGACAACATTTCTTTGAGGCATTTTTTCAAACAATTCACTAACTTGTCTATACTACCACATTTTTGAACCTTGTCTACCAAAGCATTTTGTCAAATAGTTCATTGCCTTGTTGCTATGGCTGAAATCCTAAAACAAGTGCTTTCGAACAAGCTATGGATGCTTCGAAAAAATCTATCAAAATCATAATAGTAAGCAATATCATAAACAAGGCAGTGAACTCTTTGAAAAAGTGCCTCAAAGAAATGAGGTCTCATGGTGATGGAATGCCAGGACAATCAAATGATTTTGATTGTCATGGAATTCCATTACCATGAGACCTCATTTCTTTGAGGCATGTTTTCAAATAGTTCACTACCTTGTCTATGCTAACACATTTTTTATACATGTCTATCAAAGCATTTTATCAAACAGTTCATTGCCTTGCTGCTATAGCTAAAAGCCTAAAATAGGTGCTTTCAAACAAGCTATGGATTGTCATGGAATTCCATCACTATGAGACCACATTTATTTGAGGAATTTTTTGAGATTTAATAAGGTTCAAAGAACCATTTTTCATGTCTTGTAACAAGTTTTAGTTTTGGAGTCAAGTCTTGTTGTAAAAACAAGGTCTCCTTCCTCACCATGTAAGCTTGATTCATTTAGGAAAACTAAAGAATGAAAGTGCCTTGATGTATCCAAGTCCTTGAGGGGAGTTGAACTGACATGTGTAGTGTTTGTGGTGTCTTTTATGATTTTTAATTCACCTTTGAAGCCTCATTTCAATTGGGCTTTTGTGAAGTTGTAGTCAATTTCCTTAACTAGGCAATTAGGGGTCTAATTGGAAAAAAAGTTAGTTTCCAACATCCACCTAATTCAAATGTCAGTTGGAGGATGTTGGGAAGGGTAGTTGGAATTTAAATAAGCCTCTCATGGTCAAGGCATGGATTTTGAATCATTTTTTCTTAAGTTCTAATGAAAGAAGTGGCTATTTTCTATAAATTTTTGTGTGTAATTTGCTACAAAAACGTGTGGTACGTCCTCTGTACGATCTAGTATGGGCTCAAACCTATTATGGTTGGAAATAGGAGAGTTTAAAATTTCATTTGAAGGTGGTTTGGTGAATTTTCATTGAGTATAGGCTAATATATCTTTGTTTTAGCAGCAACAAGTCAAGAAACCCTCAAAACTAGGGTTTGGCCAAAAAATGCTTCTATCTTCCACTCCCATGGTGTATAGTTGCTAATTTCTTGTGGGATGGAAGGTATTTATGTATATTTTCATCTTTTCAAGGTTTTGGAGAATGGAAAAATGTGTGGGAAAAGTTAAAAACTGATCTAGGCCTGGCATCTTCATGTGACAATCCTAGCTTGTAAAGCAAAAATCAAAGTTTTGCTTGTTTTGAGAGATTTTTGTTCAAGGTGGAATTTAGGAATGATTGAAATGGTTGTAAGTAGTCTTTAGGAGTTTGAAACAAGGATTTGGGGAGAAGGGGTGAGCCTAGATAACTAAAAACCAATCAAGTGCACTTAATTAGGCCTCTGGAGGACAGCGTTAGTTTGGTTCATGGTTGCTTTTCCAACCACTATCAAGAAGTAAGATTTTGTGGCCTTGTAGAGGCATAATATACTTGCCTAAAAATAGTAGTTTACATCAGAAATAGGTTTGTGGGTAAGAATTAATTGGACTGTCCTACCAGGCAGTGCTACAAGCAATTGGGGGTAAAGAGGCCTACTAGTTGAGAAATGAACTAATGGGGTTTCCTAAGTGCTAAACATGGATATGGTGTTTTGATTGTGGTCTATTAGAGCATGTTTCAAGTGTTTATAAGTCCTTCAAAATTATGAGATTCAAGGACCCTTGGTGTGTTGAGTTTTCCTTATAGAAGGACAATGATTTGATGGTGTGTTGATAAGAGTATTTGAGAGAAGCACTCATAAAAGAACATCTGCCAACTGAGATTGGTGTACTTCCCTGCTCACTCTGCATCAGCTTTGAATCCTTGCATCTAAAGGAAATTTCCTCAACATAAATACTCTCTCAAGGTTAACAATAATACATTGACCTTGTTTCCCATCTTAAAGTTTGGACCACATCCATTACCTCCACATAAAACTCGACATCCTTGGTCTTCTTGGTTCCCATGCCTTGATATAGTTATGCTAATGAAAATGAAGCAAAGTAATCACCTCCTTCTCTACTAGCTGGAAGAATGCATACTTAATGTTTTGATACATGATATCAAATCTCTCTTCTTCTCTCATGGTTGAATATCAAAATCCAATATGGTGGGACTCTAGAGTTCCAGTCATCTTTCTTCCTCTTCCACCAAATGTTGGCCTAATCCACACATCTGCTAGCCTAATTAGCTTTGTTTTTTGAAAGCTAAAGTTTCTCCTAAGTCACCAATGTAGCTCTCTCTTCCTTTTCAAAGTCTTTCATTGCTACAAATCATCTTTGGTATTTAATCATTTGTACCACATGGTTGATGTGCTTTGAATCATCAATAATAGTCTTCAAAATTGGCTACTGGTACAAGTTCATTATGCTTTCATAATACTTTATACCATGGAGTTTAGCCATTCCTTGATGCCATCAAGTGAAGATTGAGGAATGGCATTAATGTGGAGTACATCCCACTTGAAATCTTTGAAATTAATAGCCATATCAAATTCCTTTTTCCCAAGTCCTACTCTCTCAAGGTTAACAATCTCAATGTCACTAATAGCGATTACTACTAAGAAAGGTAATTCCACCAACTCTACCAAACAGTTTACCATAAGAATAATAAAAGAAGATGCTTTGAATGGAACTCCATGAAAGTCAAGCTCTCTAAATGGTACATATCAAATTCTAGTTCAAAATATTTTAGATGAGGCTACTTCTATAGCTCTCTTACTCACTTGACAAAACCTTGAAACTCTGTATTGATTTTATTTTTCCTGTCCCTCTCTTGTTGGTCTGCCTCAATTTTATCAAGATAATGCATTGACCTTCTTGACCCTCCTAAATTTTGGACCACATCCATTACCCCCACATAAAACTAGACATCCCTGGTCTTCTTGGTTCCCATGCCTTGATATGCTTATGAAAATGAAAATGAAGCAAAGTAATCATCTCCTTCTTTATTGGTTGGAATAATGCATGCTTAATGTTTTGATACATGATATCAAATCTCTCTTCTACTCTCATGGTTCAATAAAAAAATCTAGTATGGTGGGGCTCTAGAGTTCCAGTCATCTTTCTTCCTCTTCCACCAAATGCTAGCCCGATCTAGACATTTTCCAACCTAATTGACTTTGTTTTTTAAAGTTGAATGGTACAAGAGCACCCACAACTCACCCTCAATTTGTAATTGTTTGATGGTAAATTGGGAGGAAAGTTGGTAAATTTTAGTATGTTGAGGTCTTTTTGTCTTGAATAAGGTCTAATAGACCAATCTTTTTATCTACTTTGGGAATTAGTAGGTTAGGGTGGACAAATGTGCAAAAGCACTCTTGAATTAAATAATTGTTGATCTTTCCATAAAGAAAAATTATGTAAAAATTTGGTGGGAGTGCAGAGAAAGAGTCTAAAATTCATACATTATAAGGGTGTCTAAGTGGTCCTAGGCCTTTAGAATATTAAATTTGCATGATAAATCTTAGTAAGCAAAACCATTCTTAAATGATAAATACTAGTATTTGTAGGCTTATTAAGGGTTTGGTGGTTCAAAGGTAGTTATGGGAATTGAAGGGAGATGATTCTCATTTGAAATGTATTAAAAAAATCATTCAAACTTGAATGGGGATTCAATCAATAGTTTTTTTGAAGATTGGTGCTCTTCAAAACACCTAAAACTATGGAATTTCAACATTTTTCTAAGTTCTCAGTTTATTTTCTCTGTGTATGGCCTAGTACATGCCTCTTACGAAAAGAAGTTCATGAAACATTATGGTGGCGGATCTTAACCTAAATTTCAATATGTTTTGATACACCTTTGGTTGTTTTAGTGAAAGTAAAATCCATTTTTCTTTATTCAGCCTATATAGACTAGCAAGGTCTAAGTTTACTTTATTTTTTGTGATGGAGCCCTTCCTCATAGTGTGGTGAATTGTGACGTAGAGGAAAGGTTTACAATGTGTTTTTTTCATGTTTCTTTAACTCTTTTACTAATGTGAAGGTGTTTATAGGGCTGGTGATGTTGTTTTAGGTTGAGAATGTGAGATTTCATTGCTACAGATCATCTCTGGGATTTAATCATTTGTACCACATGGTTTATGTGATTTGAATCCTTGCATCTAAAGGAAATTTTGTCAACATAAATACTACTACTCTCTGAAGGTTAACAATCTCAATCTCACTAATAGTACATTTACAACCATATTCAATGATTCTCCTTCAAAAGGCTACAAATTCAAATATTGACTTAAATAGCCTTCAAGAGGCTTTAAATAGCATTTACAAATGATTCTACATCTTTCCAATCATGCCTAATTGTTATTTTTGTAACTAACATGACTTATTACATTATAAATCAATTATGGATGTGTTATGACCTTATTCAATTGACAAAACTCATAACACATAACTAACTTAAAAGATTTTCGTGTACCAAATTTGCTCAATAACCTTGGTGCCCCTACACCAAATTTCATTATTTCAGTAAATGTCATTACAAGTAAATCTCATTACAATGCCTTAGGTACTCTGTTTTCACATATAGTTTACAATGTCACCATACATTTGAGATTCTCTTATAATGTCTACATCATAGGTTCTCATTTAGAGGTTAACTTCGAATGAGAAACTTGAGATTCCCTCACAAAGCTTCACACACTCTTTTATAATGGCTTGAAATAAAAATTGAGATTTGTCAAGATCATTAAAATAAGGATGTTGCATTGCTTTTTTGGCTAAGATTCTCTTCAATGGCTCCAAAATCAACATTTTCTGCAAGGAGAGACCAATCAATTTTTACTAGTTTAGTTACATATAGGAAAAGTAAAAGAATAAAAAGAAACAACTCATGTACAAAATTGAAATGAAATGAAAATAGATGGAAGGAACTTACAGATAAGCATGGTAGTCTATCAACTTAGTCACTCCTACTCATACATCTTCACTGCGAGTTCCAAGATACCTATTGTACACAACACCTCTCATGAATCTAGAATATCTTTAAATTCGAGATGCTCCTATAATGTCTACATCATAGGTGCTCATGATAAGGTTAACTTCAAATGAATAACTTGAAATTCCCTCACTAAGCTTCACACATACTTTTGTAATGGCTAAAAATCATAATTGAGATTTGGCTTCATAATCAAAATAGGGATGTTGCATTGCTTTTATGCCTGAGCTTCTCTTGGATGGCTCATAAATCTGCATTTTCTACAAGGGGACATCATTGAATGTTTATCGGGTTACTTATAGATATGCAAAGTAAAATAAGACATGATAGCATTGGCATCAAAAAAATTAACCTGGATACAAGTATAAATTAATAAGAAGCATTATGCATATACTTACAAATTAATCTAATGAACCATCTGGATCTGCTCTACTCTTTATTATGTCAAGTATTGCCTCATGGTTAGACTCACAGACCTTCCACAAGGTCTTGTTCAAAGGTCTACCCCCATATTTTCTCAAACAAACATTGGATGCCACAACAAGGTTCGAGTAATGAAGAATCTTACGATGTGTGTCAAAGTCCTCAAAAAACCAATGTTTAACACTCTTATGTGGGTACCTTCTAAGCCATGTTCCAGTAACAACAACTAATCTTGTAGGGTATTTGATGTTTTCTCCATCTATAATTGGGGCTTCCAATTTATTTTTAGCCTCAACACAATGACACAAGTAATAGTATGTTCCCTCTTCATTGTCTTCATCTGCAATAACTGTATAAATGTGCCCTACATTGATATGTGCATAAAATCACTCAAAATTAGTCAACATTATGAATATAGTACAAAGTAAGATAACAATATAGAATTTGAAAAACTAAGCAAGTAGATATATTACCTAGTTGAACTAGACTTGATACGTGGCCAAAGTCGACCGATGATTCCATCTGTGTTAGTTCCAATGCCGTCGGAGGTCAATATGTGTGAAGTGGGGTAAGAGAACTTGTCAACCATTTGTAAACCAACTCCCCTGACTCACAATCATTCCAGGATTGCATTGTGCATGAAGAACAAAAGCATTCCATCTCATGTGTATTGATACTCCATGAACCTGCATTTGAGCTAAGGAAAGAGTGTAGCTCACTTGATCATGTTATTGTACAAAAATACTCATATGGTGCAATGGTAGTATCATTCATCAACCAAAAAAATCTATGAACTGAAGACATACCTTCATTACACCACTCGATGATTGAACTTGCATCTATCAACTTTGCATTGTCTTTATACTTTAACTCTTCTCATGCTAATGCTCTTTTCACGCATGCTCCTACACCATCATGCTCCCCCTTTCCATACCCGGCCTCACAAAAGTTCCACATATGTTGAACACCTATAGTGAGATGCATCCTGCACAACCAGTAGAACATGCGCGCGTTCTTGAACTGTGTTGCACAGTTATTCGACCATATTATATGCCGACCATATGCTATGCCCCTCTGATCCAAATCACTATAGAACATCTAAAAGCAACCTTGCACGAGCTCTAGAGAATGTGTGTGATCATCATTAATATAAAAGTGATACTCCCTCAATACCTTCCTTTGGTCCTCTGTACTAACAGTTGCATGAATGAATGCTATGTGCACAAATATCAAAACTTGTGTGGAGTTGTAATACTGCGAGTGCACCTCACACTATGGTTGTAGAGTGTAGTACTCTACAAATTCAACCACTGATACTATGCTATAAACTAGAAAGGTGTCCTTGCATAGCTTGAATTGTGTGTCCAACCATTGGGCTCTATGGGTATGCCTTGTATACTCATACACTAGATTCTCACAAAACATGGACATAAATTGATACACTAAAATCTTCTCAATAACCAAATCACACCTTTTTGGCTGAGACCCATATTTTTTAGTGTATGCCACTATTTTGTACTTGAAATCTACTAGTTTATGCCCCACCTCATATGTTTTTTCCATATGTTGGCATACTCGCATTCGTTGGAAGCCACCGCAATGCTCGCATGAACCATCCAAGCATGTTATCCTATAGAATATTTGGCCATCCTCTATTTGACATAAATTTTTTGATAAGAAATCTCTTGAAGATTTTGGTGTGGCTTCTATGCTAAAATCCTACAAAACATCATTAGTATGAAAATCTAAACATATAAAATGATAAACATCATAATGGTTAGTGAATTCAGTATGTAGTCTACAGCAACAAGTAGTGCATGTGTGATTTATCTTGACATAAAAAGGTTTAATCATTTCAAAGAATCTTTGAGAAATACTAATTTTAGGATAAGCATTTTGAAATTTATGAAAAAATTGGGTTTGAGTCATATCCAAAAAATGCTTTGGATGTGGCTCACGGTTCTGACTACCGATTCTCCTTCTTACAACATCCCTTTGATTTGGAGATGGCCTTGTATTATTTTTCCAATAATCTTCAATTAGTGTTCTCAATGCTTCAACAACTTTTCTATCTTTATGTGGTAGTCTTCCCGAGAATTCCCATAATTCATTTGAATCAGTGCCCTCAATTCTTTGCTACCTTTGAATGACTCTTGATAAATCTTTTCTACTAATTCCCATTTGTTCACTTGTCTTTTTAATGAGACATGATCTCTTTTTTTGATAGCTTACCAAAGTTGATGTAATGACACATTGGGTGACATTACTATCCTTTGAGCGTGAGGTCTTACCCACACTCTCATAAGCATCCATAAGATTCTTCACAATAGTGTTTTTACTTGATGCATTCGATGTTCTCAACCCAAGAGTCTTCATGATGTTTCTATACTTTAAACCCCGCATCATTTGAACAAATAGTTGACATCTTCCGGTCTCATTTAGCCTTTCAAAGAAAATTTTCCAAATCTTATCAACATATCTTCTACAAGTGTGTTTTGGAATATTACCTTCCATGTGCTGCAAAATATCCTCATAAATATTAATAAAAAACTTTGGCTTTCTACGCAAAATTCTAGGTGGTGTTCTCTTAGGTACATACATCTCAACATTAGAAATTTCATCAATATTTAATTTAGGTGGGCTAGATTGCATACCTTCGACTGAGGGTGGAATAGAATACATACCTTGAGGTTCACATGGGGATGATGGCATACCATTTTCATCAATTTTGAGTGATGATGTACTCTCAACTTCAAATGTGGTGGATGGTGTCCAACCATACTTACTTGTGGTAGATGGTGTACCTCCATATTCACCTCTCCTTAATGGTGTCCCTTCGTATTCACTTGTGGTAGAGGGTGTGTCTCCAACTATGGTATCTACATCTCCCCTAGCATGACTCTTTTTCATTCGTGCCATTTGTGCTACCAATTTATTTTCTCTTTTTGACGATTGAGGTTCCTCTTTAACTAGCTTGTTTTCGTCAATCGTTCCCAATTTCTATTTACACGATATTCCCTCATCCATTTTTTCTCTTTATCTCTAAAGGCTTGGAGTTGATCATCTATTAGTTTTTTCCTTTTAATAGTCTGTTTCTTCGGGAATGACAAATAATTTTACTTGTACAAAAAGTGCTAAGTCAAGTCAAATTAACTAATAGTGAAGGGTTGTAAAAGTCTATTAAAGAGGGAGACCAACGTTCACCTCTTTCAAATGTTATTTTTCAAAGTTGAAGTGGTTTTTTTTTTAGTATGATATTGTGAAAGATGGAATCAAGTTCAAGCTAACCCCATTACAGGGAGATGATAGGGAACAAGACAAAATGGCAATGATAGTGATGATGGGAAGGAAGGAGTTCCTCAAGCATGAGAAAGATAAAAATCGTAAAGGTGCAGCTACTTACAGAAAGAAAAGAGTTGAGGTACTAAAAGTAGACAAAGGAGTAATGTTAGAAAGGGAAAAAGATGGAAAAATAGTGATAAGAGAAAGGGAATCCTTTATACAACATCTATACATGTTTGCAAAGCAGGTTGGAGACAAGAAAAGGACTGATTTCGGTCAAGAAAAGGCAGGAATAGGTGTAGGATAGTCTAATACTATCAAAATAGAGGTATGCAGACTTGATGAAAAGAAATTTGAGGTGAAGAACCTTGGGGCAGAGACCCTAATGCAAGGAAAAGGAAAGATAAGTGGAGACAAGATGGAGAAGAGGGGAGAATGGCCTAGTAAGGTCATGGTGGAAGAGATGGATTGTCCAATGAAAGGGCAAGATGGAAAGCAATAGATTGATGACAAAGAAGATGGAATACCACATGATGAGAAGGTCTTAGTGGCAAAGGGGAAGAAGGAAGAGGTAAAAGAGTTTGGATGGATTGAGGAAATCCATGATGGGATTTTCAAGAATAAATAAATTATGATAGGGGCACTGTTGTGTCCCATACAGATAAAGAGAGACAAGGAGCATACAAGCACTGTAGAAATAGGGACATTTAAATCAGAATATACAGAGGTAAAGGGAGATTTGATTCAAATTCTAGATGCAAAGAACCCATGTAGGGGGAAAGAAAAGAAGAGAAGAATTTTTTTTGATGCAGGTCATAAAAATAGAAGTTGCAAAGAGCCTAGATAAAAGGCTAGTGGAAGAATGTATGATAGTTGAGGATAAAGATAAGTGCGTGGAAAGCATGGCAGATGCATTAAGTGGTCCACTAAAGGGACAAGAAGATAAAGAGCATAAAAATAAAGTGTTGGAAAAGAGTTTAGTGGAGGATAAGAGATCAAAGGATGTGATGCATCAAGTGGAATGGAAAAAAGAAAAAGAAAGGTCTAAGATAGAGTTTGTAGAAGGTGTCGTCACCATAAAAGGTGAAATTGAAAATACAAAGTATTTGAATGACTCAAAGATGGAAGAGACTAAGGAAGATATATTGATAAAGGTTGGCCAAGTGAAGGCTAGAGGAAAGGTGAGACTGGGATCTCCAAATGAAATGGAGGAGAAAGAAAAAGATGAGGCTAGGATAGTGGATGGTCCTAAATGGGTAAGAGTACTATGTGGAAATTGTATGCAGTTGTGGTAATGGTTCCTAGATGGGAGAACCTGAAGCAGATGGTGAAGAGGATGGATAAGAGGAAAAGAGTGAAGGGAGTGCTTGATTACTTCCTTTTTTTTGATGATAATGTTGATGGAGGTGAAGCCAAGGGTGAAAAATAAAAGAAGGACAGAGAGTGGACTGTTTGGAAGTAAGTGACACCATGGGACAAGTTAGGAGCAATTGGATGTAGCCATGGATGATAGGACATAGTAGGAAGGTGCAGGTTCAAGGTGATCATTCAAGAGAGGAATTGTTTTTCAAGCACAAGGCCAAGCCTAAGGTGAATATGAAGGAAAGAGGGAGCAATGGCATGAACAAGGAGGATCATCAGAGATTTGTTGTAGGTCAAGGTGTTGTAGAATTCCAAGAGACATGGAAAGATTTCATGGCTAGATGTATGGTGCAGGAGCACCAAGGATAGCTAGGACCATTAGGTGGTCAAGTGATGTTTTTTTTCTTTTTAATCATGAGTGTGATGTAATAAGGTCTCAAAAGACCATTAGGAAGTGTTTTGAGTCATGTTAGGTTGACAGGTTTATGAAGTTGCCATGTCTTGGCAAATGTTGTCAATATGATGGAATGAAGCCTTCAATGACATAAACATGAAAATACCTATAAGGGGGAAATGTAAAGGTCAAATTAGTGTGATGAGGCCATCATAAGGCCATTAGAATTGGTTGAAAGTCAGTTTTAGTGTCAAAAAGTGAAAAAATTGCAAAAAAAAAGAAAAAAAGGCAAAGTTGCACTAAAAAGGGAATTGAAAGGTCAAGTTGGTAAAGGGAAGTTGTAAGGTGGTTTTAGGCAGTTGTAGAAGTTGGAGTTCCTTTAAAAAATTCCATGTAAATGTTGGAGGGAGGATATTGTGGCATGAAATGAATTGGGAATGATAGTGGAGTGAGTCTACTATGATTTCCATCAGATTGGAGGTTTAACCATTTAGTTTTGTGGGTTTTAGAGTAGATTTTCAAAGACTACCTGTGTAACTCAGAAATTAAGGGTTTGAGAGTACAAAGAATGCAAGCTTGATCCATTCCACCTTTTGTAGGTATTGTAAGTCAGTGGAATGGATCATAATAGGTAGGGTTAAATGCTTGGGGGTCTATTTTATGAAGGTGTGTTCATTTGAGGGAGTAGGAGTGATGCCTAGGGTTGGAAAAGTCAAATTTCCTTGTGAATTTGAAGGCTAGATGGTGGGGATTGTCAAAATGATGAAGAACTTGTTGATATAATGAAATTTTAATTTTATGGAGGGTATTTGGAAGGTGTTTGATGCTTTGTGGGTGTCTAGAAATGCTTGGGCATATGACTTTCAATAAACCCTTGGGTTTTAGCATGTAAAAGGAGGGTTTGTTGAGACAACACTTTAGAATGTTTGTGTCTGGGAACTAACCATGGATTTTGTTGCTTTAGAACATATCAAATGATTGTCCATTGGTTTGGAGTAAAAATAGAGTCTTTAAGAGAGCTCCTTTGTAAAATGGGTCTAATCTAGTAACCTTTGGGTAGGGTAACCTATTGAAACTCCATATTGTTGCAAGGGAACCTTATGTGATTTGCTGGGCATTATACTTGGGGTCTGAGTCGATGCTAAATGGATGATGTGTTGGACCTTTTATTGCCTTCTCTCAAACATAGGTCCATTGGATGGATTTTGAGACCTAAAAAGCAAAGGATATTGTTTTGGACAGTTTGGGAGAATGAAGTTTTGAAGGTTGTTTCCTTGCATGCATTTGATCAAATTGGGTTGGTTGTTGTGTTTCTCCACCTTGTCTGTAACAATATTTGAATTGACATTAGGTTTTTATGAGTTAATCTTCACCTTGGCTCTACATCAGGAAGGCCTTAGAGTTGTGAAATATAGAAAAACCTAGATATTTATGAGCAAATTGAGGGTTTTTGTATTGGAAACCTATTTGAGCATGCATTAGGAGTATATTCCATTTTTTTAGAGACATGTATGGAAAATTTGGTAGCATAGACAAGGCAATCAGCTGGTTTGTATAATTTTTTG
Organism: Sequoia sempervirens; assembly: GCA_007258455.2. Lineage (NCBI taxonomy): Eukaryota > Viridiplantae > Streptophyta > Pinopsida > Cupressales > Cupressaceae > Sequoia > Sequoia sempervirens. The sequence continues at coordinate 492,061,999 of VDFB02000017.1, forward strand.
AAAAAATACCTCAATGAAAGCTTTAGAAGCATACACAAAGAAATTCAATTGTTAAATTTAACAAAATTCATCAAATATATGTGGTTTAAAAATGTAATAGGAAAGTGTATAGAATTGTTTAATTTAAAATGTCTATTGACAACCTAAGGTTGTAACATGACAAACAAAAAATTTGATCAACATGGAATAAGAAAAACAATTAAAATGAAAGCAAGCCATAATAGAATGAAAGAAAATGTACAAAGACTTCACATACCCAAAAATCCAAAGTTTCAAATAGAGTTCTACCCAATTATGTATCCTTTGCTTCTTCTTTCCTCAAATTCCTCAAAAAATTGACTTTTTCAAAAGATTGTTCCCCTCCAAACTTCAATTGTATATTAGTTATCACTGCAATTGAAACTTGAATTCATATTACATGCCTTCCAATGTGAAAACTCTGCTATTTCATGCAAAGGTTATGGAAATATCATGAAAAAGGTGGTGGAATCTAAATATCATACATGCACACTTCACTCAATCACCAAAAAGCTACTTTTTGTTGAAGCGCGCACAAAACTAGGAGAATATATAGAATGTGGGATGACATCATGGGTATATTGTGTTTTCTAACCATTTTTGGTGCAATAAATAACATGCACGCATTATAACGCGCTCACGTTATTTCCCACTAAACAACCATCTCTCTATTTATCAATAACGTGCTCGTGTTATAATAATTTTTTTTTTTTAAGATTTATATGGTAGACCCACTCCCACCCTATCTCCCACATAGTTTCACCCTCTCCCACACTCTCCCACTCTCTCCCACCATCTCCCACCCTCTCTCTCACTCTCCCAGTCTCTCCAACTCTCTCACATGCTCTCTGTCTCTCCCACCCTCTCTCCCACTCACCTACTCTCCCACACTCTCTCCAACTCATTCCCACCCTCTCCCATGCTCTAAGACACTTTCCAACCCTCTCCCACCCTCTCCAACAC
>VDFB02000017.1:492063079-492162737 GCA_007258455.2 Sequoia sempervirens
ACCCTCTCCCACCCTCTCTCCCAACCTTTGACACTCTCTCCCACTCCCACCCTCTCTCTCCCTCTCTCCCATAAGCATAAATAAATACATATAGGCATACATACATGACACACCAACACACATATACATATAAAAATATGAACAAACATTCAAAAAAGTGGCATTTAACTAAAGGAAGAAATGACAGGAGCGCATTATGTGTTGCTAGAAACATTCCCCAGAGAATCAAAAAAGTCAAAACTAATAAATAACATGCTCACATTATCACACACTAGCATTATATTTTTCTTTGGGAATCCCTGAGAATTAGCTTTGGTATTTTCCTTGGAATACCAACCCAAAGGCTTGGAGGGCATTCCCAATGACCAGATACATGTTTTTTTGCAAATTCTACAATTTTTCACATAATCGGGTTCGTGGTCACTGTCAGGATTGCATTTGGTCAATATCAACCATATCAAACACATAGGTAATGTTAAGTTCTCTCTTAGCTTTCCAACGATATAATTTTTTTCACTTTTTAACAATGTTAGGCCTTTCATCCATAATTTATTTTGTTTGTATGTTTTTTTTTGTCAAAAATCGATTGTTGGTTTTTTTTAGATTTATAAATTAACCGTTCATCAAATTTCAAATAAATTACATTTTAGAAACTAGACTCCATTCTACAAATTTTAAAAAATATTTTTTAAAAAAAATTTATTACTTTTCAAAAAAAATCTTCTTAGGAAGTGCTCACATGGAAAATTAGTAAAAATAAAATATTCATTAAAAAATTATCAATTTTTTTTTGCATCAACTAGATACTGTTCTAGCTAACTTCTGACTGTAGTGATTTTAAAATACTTAAAAAAATTTCACCTTGCTCAAGTCATACAAGAGTTGCTATGCTATGTTTTTATGAAACAAACAACACCAATTTGCGTACATCCCTCTTTCGAACCCCTTAATCTCAACCATTTTCAAAATAAATTAGTAGTTTAGAAAGTAGACTTGAAGCTCTTCGATCCTTAACACCTCCAATCTCACATAAAACAAATACAATAAAAAAATAACACACATGTCATCCCCAAATCATTTATGAACTGTAGGTTTTTGGCACCAATGCACTTCTCTACCTCTTCTAGGGTTTTTCACCTAAAAGGAGAGAGGTAGGCCAAAAATGTTAAGGGGTTCATTCAAATTATGTTATGTATGATGTTGTATGAACTAAATGAGATGATCTAAATATAGTTATATGAACTAATTGATGGATTATGAATGCAAAATCTAAGAATTATGCTATGTTGGAAAACACATTGTGTAATACAAAATCACCTACAAGTGAATGGAAAAATGCAATAGAAATGAATCAGACTAAAAGAGTGCATATAAAACATTGATAAAGACTGTAAATTACATTTGAAATGTTGGTGATGTTGTTATTCAGGCCTGGAGGGACTCATTCACAATTCTTGGTGAATCAGTCCCAGTTCTGTCAAACTGAGCCAAACCCTGTTTCTGAAAAAAGGGTACTAGAAAATGTAGAAAACTCAAAATTGACCTTGGGGTGGGACTCATTTGTCACCCATGGTGAATGAGTCCACTTTTGAATTTCTATATTTTCGAAGGTGGATTCCAAAGATTTTGATCTACACTTTGACTTCCTATAGGTGTCTACTTCTGAAACTCTGATTTATGGGTCTAAAAATGAGTTTTGGTTGATATTTTGACTTGTTGAATGAGGAGAAGACTTCAAAAACATTTTAACTTGATCTCCAATGAATTCAAAGCTTCCAAGAGACCTAAATCTACAAACACACAAGAAGAGAAGAAGAAATGGTGAATGCTAGGGCATGGGGGTTTGCCTTGGTTAAACCCCATTTTAGTAATTAAACCAAAATGATGAAAGAATAGAATGAAACATGCAATAATGGAATAGATTACCTTTCAATGATTTTTATCTTATAATTTTGTAGCAATAGAGGAAGATTCAGCCCTTGAATGTCTTTAGGAGATTTCTAGATGTCTTACAATGATAAAACCCTAAGTTGCTTGACTTGAGATGAAAGATTGGCGGATGAATAATGAAGAATGGATGTGAATTGAGTTAATGGATAAGAGATCTGTAAATTGAGTTTAGAGAGGTGATTTATAGGAAATTCACCTATTTTACCCATTAATACCTCACCACAGGCCAACATGAAGCAAAATTAATCTCAAATTTTACTTTTTTTCCGCTCAAAGGTCAAAATTGAGCCAAATTGGACTCATTCGCCAGACATGGTGAATGGGTTCCACCTGGATGGAACTTATTTTTGTGCATGGAAAATGGATCCCACAGGGGCCAATTTGATAGCTTAGATGCCAAGAGATAAGGAAATAAGGTTAAAAATGCAACCTTGTCAAGTATTTGATCAATTTGAGCCTTGGGATGCACAATATGGGTTAATATGGGACTATTAGTGAAGATGTGAATGTAAAATAGGGATTGGGACACAAAAATCAATGTGAAAGTGTGATTAAATACACTTTACAACACTAAAATGAGGTCCACATAGCATAGGAAGGCACAAGAACCAATGTGAATGTGCAAGACACATTATGACACTATTTTAACATTAAGTTTATTTTAAAACAATTCTAGATTGATGTAATAATGTTTTAAACATATTTTATAATGTTAAATTGGGGAGAAATGGGTTCATTAAGTCTAGAAAAGCATGAAAGTCCTTTATGCGACTTTACAACACATTTACAAGACATCATTAAAAGCATGTTACTTGATTTGCAAGGGTCTAACACCTAGTGTGCGATGCATAAAGTCTAATTATCATGAATTAATCCCATGTCAAGCAAAGGGTACTTTTTTCTATGGCACAATTTATTAAGGGTGATTTTTTTCTTGTTGAGAATCAACACAATACCAATGCTAATAGTGAAGAAAAATATAAATTCAGCCCTAATTGGTTAGGACCTTACATAGTTGATACCAGTTGTGGGTTTGGTGCTTATGTCTTAACACAACTTGATGGAAAACCCCTTAAGGAACCTATTAAAGTTGTGCATTTACATTGGTATTATCTCTAATCTCTTTGAATAGTATGATTGTTAAAGTAGTGTTGTCTAAAGTTATTTGATGTCATTATAAATAACTTTCACATTGTTGTGTTCTTGACAACTAAAATTTTGTTTGTCTTGAACACTAATGTAATTATTTAAGTTTATTTTATAATTACTTTAGGACTCATACTATTTACCTTTGTTTTATGTTAAGTTAGATCCTTATATTAGTTATAGGTGTATTTAATTTAACATATTCTCTTCTAATCAACAATGTTGCATCTATAATAAAACTAAAATATGTTTTAAACTAGATCACATTAATCATGTTAAATCATGTAAACATTAATTAAATACTTTTATCATAATTCATTTAATTAATCACATTTCATTTAACATCCACACACAAAGAGACACATCATAATAACACCAAATGCACATGTCTATATATATATATCAAAGTTTCATATACATCTTAATATCATATACAATATCACAAAGGTCTATGAGAGCTAGACCCCTTGGGCTCTACTGCTCATTATCCGGTCCCTAGATGTTGTGAAATGGTCATTTGTGATCGTGACTGTGAATTTCCGAATCTGACTGCAAACTCCAGACCTGTACTCAACCAAGAGCCACAAGATTCTTCTCTATCATCTGATCTCTCTCCACTCGTACCTATGCTAGCTTTGCATGAAATCTCTCAACCTCTATTGAGGTATATGATGTATTTCCTACACTCTCATCTTGACGAAGTCATCTTCTCACATTTTTGTATGCTACTCGTAGCCTCACAAAAGGTCTGAGCGACTCTAGCTCCTCCTCCACAATCGTTGGGGGCACATAGTTAGGATCTATCTCCTCCTTTTTGATGGATGTAGACACTATCTCTATGGAAGCCTAATGATATAAATCTTGCCAGTCTCTCATCATTCCTGCAAGATAGACAAGGTACACAATTAGTAATCATCGTGATATATATATATAAAGCATAAAATACTAAAGTACATGTGTAAAATCAAATATCATCACCTATTTCTCCAATTAGATGAGGGATTCAACCTCATCCTCTCTGGGGGGCATGGAGGAAGTGCTAGCCTCTCTCTAACTTTGGGTGCCGATGTTTGTTGTAGCTACTACACATTATTTGGTCCTATAAGTGTGAGGAATCTCCATGCTTGTAACGATCCTCAATAAATACCTCATCACCCTCACTCAAGGGTGGCTCCTCCTCGTAATACTCATCCTCCTGATAATTATCCTCATCCTCTACTCCATCCTAGTCCTCATATTCAAGTAAGCATTCAACTGATACACATCATCGATAACATCAGTAAAAATGTCTACTGGCTTGTATTGTACATATTGTGCTCTATCCTCTACTCATACATCCCTTGAATCAAATGTACCAATCCTCCATCTAAGTGTGTTGCTCATCCATATTGATTGATAACAAGAGCCACTGTGTGCATCATAATTTTTCTAACAATAGAAGCTCATGAATATAGAAGCATGGGGAGCTTGATCCATGCTCTAACTTGCTCATCATGAACAGGTCCACCTATGCAATACTGCATGTCCCTCTTCTTCTCATGGAATGAAAAATCTCCTTGGAAATATACCCACTCTCCTTGAATAGCAACTTGGAGAATGCAATGAACATCCTCAAGAGTGATGGCCATCTTCCTGGTGGGAAGATGAAATGTGCAAGTATCAACATCCCAATGCTCACAAAGGGCCATAAGCATGACGTCATGGTATCTCATAGGTGGCATAAGATATGCCAAATAGATACCTACTAATTGTAAATGTTGTCTTTTCTACTGATAGCACTAGAGCATGATCCCTCAAAAATGTGACCTACCTTCCCCCTAGCCACTATTGCGACTAGATAGGGACCTATCACAATCATCACAAAAGGATCTAAAATCCATCTAATCTCTTCAATTTTCACATATTTCATCGTGCAAGTGTACTAAAGTAAATGTAGTGTGCTTTCTTAATATCCCTAAACACTTTAGAACCCTTTTAGGACATTTCACAAAGAAACAAGTCACTTCGCAAAGAAATGGGACACTTTGGGAAGAAACAAGACACTTTACGAACAAAAGGGACTCTTTGCAAACAAATCAGACACTTTGCAAAAAAAATTTCTAAGATCATAAATTAACCTATCCATGCATTAAAAATCATTAAATTATTACAAAATCACAAGGCGAAAGTTGCAGAATCAACTCACCTCATAATATAGCTTGTCGCGTGCCACCTTCTCATGAAGCTCATCCAATCACGAAGTTGTGTAATTTCATCTGCTCAGCATTTTCTCCTCATCTTACTCATCACTCTCAAGCTACAAGAAGGTAAAAGGAATAATAAGTGACCAATTACTCCTCTTTACCTCTTTTAATCCATTTTCATCTCTTTTTACTCTTGTGCATTAAATTAGGGTTACTTTCTTTTAAGAAGTTAATAAAGTATCTCTTCTTTCAATCAACATAACGGGAGCTAGCATAATCTATTTTTGATCCTATTTGATATGTTGGAATCATGATTTCACACTTGAAATCATCATCCATCTATCATTATGGGGCATGGTACTTGGAAATTCCCTACGATATGATATTTCTTATTCGATATGGCTAGATTACTACCTTGATTCCACCTCTATAAGGCAAGTGGAATCAAGGGGGGGCATACATCTACCCTCAAATTGGATTCCTAGGAGTTAGATAAAAGGATTTTTGGACAATTAAAGAATTTGTGTTGCAGGATGTGGTTCTTAATATTGTGGTTTTTTAGATAACTACATTGGGGGTTGCATTATCCTGTCTTTTAAATGAGTATCCTTTTATGTAATAAAGTGCACTATTTAGAGTCCTTTAGCTTACATATGCATGAAGAGTCATATGGACGCTAAAGTGGGGGCTAAATGTGCAATAGAAAATTGGACCCTCTTGAGAAAAGAGACAATTTCATGCATAATTTGACCCGCTTTCGAGTCCCCTTGCATCATTTATCCTTCAAAACAACATTTATAGGCCCCTAAGACCCATTTCACCTGAGAAATAACTTAAAACCTAACATAAAACACTTAATTCTTTCATATTCCAAAAACCCACCTTAAAAAATTAGTAGTGGGACCCATTCGCCACCTTGGCCATATGTGTCCCCTCTGGTGGGACCCATTCACCAAGGGTGGAGAATGAGTCCCCTTTGAGGGAAATTTCAATTTTGAGTGGGAATTAAATTAATTCAACTTAATTTTTCAGTGGATGTCAACCTCTTAGGTCTAAATAATAGGAAAATTAGGTATTGTTGCTTATAAATACTCATTTTAAGTCATTTTACACATCTTCTAGTCATTTCAAAAAAGAAAATTCTAAAGTCAAGTCTTCTACTATTGGAATCAAGGAGCACTATTAAGGGGGGGTGAATCAGTGTTCTACAAAATTTAACTTTATAAACTTGATCTATAAACCACTTATAGAATTCAACCAAGAGAAAGTTACAAGAACACAAAGCAATCAACCACAACACCATAACACAAGTATCCTTTTTACTTGGAAACCCTGTTAGGGGAAAAAACATGGTGGAGGTCAATCCACAATATGAGCATACTCAAATATAAGTTCTTACAAAAGGAATGCACATGCATTCAGGAACACTACTTAGAGCTCACTACTTAGATACAAAAAAAGACTCGCTGTCTTAAAAAATAGTTTGGATTACATCCAAAAGATTTGAACTAAGGGAATAGCATCTGCCAATGCCTGATTTTAATTTTGTTAAGCACATCAATCACATTCTTGACCTTTTGTCTGATTCTACACTTCTACTTTGTTTGCTTTAATTCAAATCAGAAATATTTTTCTAAACAAGTGAAACTGTGCACAATTACTCTACAATGCTTCTAACTTTCACATCACATCACAACACACATCAACACACCTCCAAATGATATGAGAAATCACTTATATATCCGTAATTAGGAATTACATCAATCATATGTCAGCTTCAACAAAGTATAAAATATTTACAAACTGTCGACTCAATCCATAAATAATTTTCAATGCACACCAACCAAAGTTGTACACAACATAGTGAGGACCAAAAAAAATATCATCAAACACAAAAAAACTTCAAAAAATTTCTCCTCAAAGATCCACAACATACTACAATCATCAAGTTGACCTTCTTTCACTATTAAATAGAAAATGAATCAACTAGATCTTCTAACTTGCACACCAATCACTACGAGGCTCTAAGATTCAAAGATAACATAGTTCATACATTGAAATATCTTCCCTGAGATCCACTAAAAAAAATGATAATAGAAAATTTCCATATGAATTGATGAACACAATTTTGTTGGATTCTCTATTCTAACTCTGATAGTTAATACAAAACTTTAATTTGACTTCCGGTACGAACAAATACGGACGTGCAGATTAAATCACTAACCAGTGTTTCCATCAATGACAACACTAGATGACTTGTGTAGTGTCTCTTTCCAACATTCTACAATAAGTCTCATTAGCAAAGTTGATGTTTTAGGGAAAAAAACTAGGGTTTTTGTAGGTATTGAAGCTCACTCTTTATTCAAGGTTCAACATTGGAAAGGGTTGATGATGGATTCCTATGGTGAATCATGGAGAAATCTAGGTTGAGGAGATGCAACTAGCCATCAAATCATACCTAAATACTTGGTATCAAAGTGATTCCATCTTCCATTTTCACTCTATCTTTAGATTAAGGTTTTCATTTCATCTACATTTCATTTGCATGTCATTTTATCTAAATTTTTTATGTTTTATAAGATTTCTAGAGTTGAGGTCTTGCATCACTCAAATCACATTTGCATTTCTTATTCTAACATAATAAAATAGGGTTTTTCATATATTTCATATTTTCCTAGTCTTTAACACATCTAAGGCTATAGTTTTATGCATATTTTTCTATATTTGAGGTTTAATTACCCAACTAGGGGTTTGACCATGGAAAACCCCTTGTTAGACAAACAATTTTAAGCTATTTTGCAAGAATTTTTTGTGATCTTGACTTGAGTTTCCATCAAAAATTACTATACAGGTGTCAAGGTGCAGAACATAAACTTTAAATCATAGAAATTTGAAAGTGGACTGATTCACCATGCATGGCGAATAAGTCCCTCCAGAGGTTCCATTTTGAGTTAGATGTAGATCTAGATAACCAGTTAGCGGAAAACAACTTTTGAGCAGAAAAACCCTGACCTGGGACTAATTCTCCCAAGGTGGCGAATGAGTCTCAGTTAAATCAAAATTAGGTTTTGTTATATTTCCAGATTTCTCTCTAGTCCTCTTTAGTTTCTTAGGTGCACACATTCTAAGACTTTTCTTACTACTTAGTTAAATTTGCATTTTCATTCATCATTCTAAGCTTTTTGTAAACATCATTGTGTTTTCAAACATTACATTATTCTTAGATTTTCCATTCATATTCAATCAATTACTTAGTTTAGTTGCTTGCAATTCATTCCATTTATTCTAAATAGCATCATACATTGCATAATTTGAGTGAACCTAGCTATAATTTTGAGTGGGATTCATCTCTCTTTTTAGGTGAGACATCCTAAGAGTGCAAGACTAGCCTATAAGCCCTACCCAAAAAATATGTGATTCAATTAGGAACCCCAATCATTTTGTAATAGCTTTGTGACTTCTTCAATGTTTTTTTCTTTATCTTTTTGTTACATGAGTTCTACTTGTGTAGTCAGTGTTAATGTTTTGAAGGGGTTCTCTTTGTTTTTCTCAAGTTGTAAGATACTATAAGGCTCAGGATCAACATCAAGTGTGTACAGTTTTTTTTTGTAGACATCCTTCATTTTAAAATGAAGAGTAGAAAGAACCCCATTCATTTCATGAATCCACAGTCTTCCCAAAAGGATATTATATGAAAGGTCATAAGGAATAACATTGATCAGTATTTGTAATGTGGTCTTTCCACCTATAATAGGAAAATTTATCACAACAAGTGGTTATTTTCCTCCATTATCAAATCCCTTGATACATAAAGAATCAGGTTGAATGTTTTATTTATCCACACCAAGCCTATCCAAAAGATTTTATACTATACACAATGAGGGTGGAGCCATTATTAACAAGGGTTCACTTTATCTTTATTCTCTTATATTTAACTAATACCATGAAAGCTTCATTTATTCCTTTAGTGGAAAACAATGTTAGCATTTATTCCTTGAATCTTGGCTGCTATGTCATTCAACTGTGCATTAGAAGGGATAGGAACTTGGTGTAAATCACTCTAAATCATGTTATGGTAGTGAGGGGATGCTTGAATAAGGTCCCTAAATAATATCTTAGTAGGAGTATTCTTAAGTTGTACAACAAGATCGTACTCCTTTCCAAAAGGGGGGCCTAATAAGATAGGGTTAGGCATGATAGGATTAGGCAAAGTGAGGGATGTTGAAGGTTTTTTTCTTGGTTGTGGATTATTTCTAGTTTTATATATATGAGCAAGGATATTATGACTCAGCTATTGCAAAAATTATTCTTAGGTGAGTAAAGGATAAGTTCAGGTTTGTTCTAGGTTTGTTGTTTGTGTGATGGTGGGTAAAGAATGAGAGGATTCTTAGGATGTCCTATAGGGTATGTAGGAGGTCCATTGATCGAAGGGGATCTAATAGAAACTTGTGCATTCATAACATCAACACTCTTGGTTTGATGCATTTATAATAAAGGGAAATCTAGAATCACCTTTTTATCATTGTTTAAGGGAGCCAAAATTTTGTCTTTATTTGCACCATGATATCTTCCCTAGGAGGAGAGTTTTTAGGAAAATTACAAGCTAGATGCTCATGACATTCAAAGGTCATTTCTTCTAAAATGACTTCATCACAAATAATTTTTTTATCAATGGTTGTATTGCCTTGTTTATCAATGATGGAATTATCTTGTTCCATAATGTCTTCCCTAGGGGGAGAGAGACAAATAGGATTCTTGTGACTCTCATTGATTTGTTCTTCACAACTAAGAGAAATACCAAGAGGAGGATAAATGTGATTATCATCATTTTCCATGATTTTATTCTTGTTTTCTAAGGTCTTATTCTCTTGTGCCTTAATATCAACCCTAGTAGGAGAGCTTTTAGGGAAGTAATAAACAAGATGTTCATCACATTCCATGTTTAGGTTTTGTAAAGTAGCTTCATAACAACTAGGGGAAGAATCAAGAGAAAGAGAATCATGCTTGACAATATTTTGATCCTTTCATTCAAATAGATCTTGCCAAATGGTATGAGAATTAGGAAAGGGAGAAACATGACTTTCATGACTTTCAAGGATATCTTATAACAAAAAACTATTTTATTCATTACTATGAAGGATATTAGGAGAAGATCCCATGCAATTATCATGGTTATCTATAATTACACCCTTATGGTCTATAATGTCTTCCCAAGTGGGAGAAGTAGGATTATCAAAGCTCTCAATTATTAGATCTCTTAACACCAACATGTCCTCCTTACACATGTCATTTTTATGGTCATTTACAATTGTAGCATTCTTGCAAGTAGGGGAAGTGTTCAGAGAGGAATGTAAACTAAGTAAAGTGGTGGAAATGAATTCATATTCTATTGTTATTCTATCTTCCAAAGGGGAATGAGGAGTATGGAAAACAAGACCATAATTCTCAATGATTGCATCTTCTTTCACCAAGATACCTTCATCACTAAAAGGAGAGGTATAAGGAGAAGAAAAACTATGATTTTCATGAATTTCCATGCTTATATCTTCTTCTATCATATCATTCCCAAAAATAGGAGAGAAAAGAGGGGGTGTAGGTTTAATGAAAGCATCAACATTTCTACTCTCTTGCATTGAGCGATTCATAACTAGGGAATTCATTGAATGGATGACTAACATGTTTATTGACTAACATTTTCTTTTAAAACTTGGAAAAGAATGACACTAACATTTTTGAAAATTAATCTATGAAAACCCAAAATGGAATGTAAATAATTAAAATGAAATACAATTTTCATTTTTCAAACAAGGTAATTTACTGACTACATTATGCAATGATCTGAAAATGAATTTTACAAATGAAAATTTAGAATTAAGAAGTGCATGAAATGGACCAATTTTAGCTAGATGTATTGAAATGCATGTAATAGTAATTCAACCCACTAAAATAGATAGTTAATGGTAGGAAATAGAAGTATAAACACAAGATTTTCAGTGTTGTAAAAGGTACTGTTAGATGGGCACTGGGACCGATTCACCCAAGGTGGCGAATGTCTCCCAGTAGAGATTTTTTCCAATTTTTTTTTAAAAATTCAATTGATTTTTTATGTTGTATAATCTGTAACCTAATTGTAAATGCAGTTTTTAGAAGATTTTCAATGATTTGAGATCCAAAAACTCACTTTCACTAATGCAAAACTTTAGAAACCCTAGATGCCAATTAACTAATGAAAACCCTAATGCAAAGTCAATGCAAGCTAGATCTAGGATGATGATGGACTCCAAATAAAAAAAAAAAGGTATTCTAAATGCTGGTTCACCAAATTCAAATGGTGAAAATGTGGGATGGATGCTATTATATGGTTTTAGGAAATAGAGCACACCAACTTTCCCACTTTCATTCAAGGATAAGTCTTGAGATCTCAATGCAAAGGAGAAAGAGATATTGTAAGAGGGAACTATCCTAGTGGATAATTGTAAGTTAATGAGAGGCTCACCACCAAGTTAAGAGTTGGAAAAGACAATGAAATGCAAGATAAAATGCAAAACCCTAATATGATTCAATGACCTACAAAATGACCTAGAGAAGTGTGGAAAGAAAAAATCAATGTGTGCACTTGGAAACTTGTAGAGACTTGAATGGAGACTAAAATTTCTACAAATCCTAAAATTTTGGCTTATAGGGACTCATTCGCCACTCTTGGTCAATCAATCTCATTCAATTTTTTTGGGAATTTAAAGTCTAAATCTATTCTTCTCGGTCTGCTCAATTTGCTTCTCCAACTTTTGAAACTCTGATTTTGGACATATAGGTAACCTTTTAGTGAATATTATGACCTTGAAAATGGGGAGATAACTTCAGAAAGCTTGTGTGGACTATGGAAATGGAGTGAAAAACTTCTCTTATCCGCACCTAAAAGGGGAATGAAGGAAGAGGAATCTGATTTCACAAAGTTCACACTCAAGAATAAATCCTTGAGATTAAAATGCAAAGGATATTGTTCTTAAGGCTAGAAGTTGATAACAAAGATTAACTATTGATGAAAAACTAAGAAAATGCAAACTATTTGAAAACATAGTGTAGTGTGCAAAAAGACATAAATATTAATAGAAATGCAAGTAATACATAATAGGAAAGTAAAAATGAAAGTGTGCACTTGGATATTTATTGAAGACTAGAATAGAGACTGGAAATGCTACTGATCTTTAAATTTTGACCTATTAGGACTCATACGCCATTCTAGGCGACTTAGTCCCAAATATAGAAAACTATGTTAGGGCTCGTTTCAGCCAAATGGGTATTTGAATCTACAAAATTATCTAAAAAAAATGTATAGTGGGACTCATACACCACTATTGGCATATGAGACCACTTTGGATTTTATAAAAATCCAAAAGTGGAGTCAGAAGCTCTCAGTTTGCTCTTTCTATTTCTCCAGGTGTCCACCTCTAAAACTTTAATTTTTGGAACTCTAAGTGTCTTTTTGTGGATATATTGACCTAGCCAATAAAGAGATAACTACAAAAAAAATTCAACCTATTCTTCATTCATCTCCAAGCCTTCAGATCTACAAACACACAAAGAAAGAAAGAAAGATGAATGTTGGATGTTAGGGAACATGGGTTTTCCTTTGTCAAACCCCTTTTAGGTAATTAAACCAAATGAAGGAATAACATGAAGTATGAACATGAAATGATGGAATTGTAAACTTTCCATGATGATAGGTCTTGAATTTCTATAACAATGGATGAAGAAATTTCCCTTGAATTCCTTAGAAAGCTATATTGATGACTTAGAATGCTAAAACCCTAACTTGCTTGACTTGAGAGGTAAAATGAATAATGAATGAATTATGAATTAGGGTTTAAAATCTTATTTATATAGGAAATCGACCTAAAATTCTCATTAATTTGATCCCCAAGGCTGACATGGAGGAAAATTAAACTTAAAACCCAAATTTTCCTACTTGAACCTCAAAAATAACCCAAATGGGACTAATTCACCACTCTAGGTGACTTAGTCCCACCTAGATGGGACTTATTCACCCAAAGTAGTGAATGGGTCCCATAGAGGCTCTTTTACTAGCTAGGATGTTGGGGAGTGAAGAAATCAAGTTTATGTGATGATTTAGTAAAAAAAAAATTAATTAAAATAAGCCTCAGAATGCATAATATGGGTTCATAGAGGCCTATTAATGATGACATAAATGGTAATTAAGGCTAGAGACACAAATTTCAATGTGAAAGTGTCATTGAATACATTTTACAACATTAAAATGAGGTTCACATAGCCTAGAAAGGAACAACGTCCAATGTGAAGGTGTAAAGCACATTACAACACTAGATTAAAACCAAGTTTAGTTTACAAGCCTTCTAGATTAATGTGAGAATATATTTGACAATATTGAATTAGGGGAAAAATAGGTCCATTAGACTTAAATGCTTAATAAAAGTCTAGAAAATTGTGAAATTCATTTACAACACTTTACAACACCTTTACAAGACATGTATTTTATTCAATTTACAAGAGCCCAAGACCCAATACAACATTAAATGAAGGAAATAATTAGCCAAAATATTAATGAGGGACCAAATGAGATAGAAAATGTAGAAGGGTTACTTTTTTGGTGTCCACATTTAGCCCCCACTTTAGTGAGAGGATGAATTTGCTTCAAACTCACACTAAAGTACACTCAAGAAGGCTCCAATCGTACCAATGTAGATAGTCTAGGATAACAAAGATCAAGGAAGTGGTCAAGCCCCTAGGATCTAAGATCCTATGTCAAATTGACATGAGTGAAAAAGGACATGCATAAGGTGTAATATTTGTAACAAATAAAGATATGTGATCATGCAATGGAAATAACTAGAAGGAAGAGAAGTAAAAATGAGTAGAAATAAAAAGGTGGATCAAAATTTCACCATTTGTCCAACACGATGTGGATAAGATCTAGATTGTTTGTCCCAAAAATTCATACTCACTCTGAGGTGATGAAATTCTTGGTTTTTTCCACCGGGTGAGAAGTCCTAAGAGGGTGAGACACATACACTCATGGTTGTTATGCACTCATACACATGCAAGTGGATATGGGGGAATTCATGCCTCAGATTGGGCTTCCCGCTTAACCATACCAAAGTTATGCCTTCTAATAGATTTAATAAGGCACCACACAAAAATGATCTTCAAGCTCCATGACGCAAGAAAAACTTTGTATGTTTGAGACTCATAGACATTTTAAATGCAAAATGGTGAAAGGAATTTTGAAAGGTATTTTTCATAGTTCATGCAAGTTCTCATCTTAGAGAACATCATGCCTAATGTTTCCAAGAGAGGATAAGTGAAAATTGTATCATCTTGTTTCTAAGAGAGGGCAAGTGCAAGGTCTCATCCTGGGAAATATTGTACATAATGTTTCCAAGGGAAGAAATTGCAAGAACAAATAAAATCACATAATGAAATATAAGTGTCTATGTATGCCCCCACTTTAAAGTAGTTGATAACACCATTACTATGAGAAATTACTTTAAAGTGGAAGAAGAAAACATGAGAGCTTACTCAGAAACCCCTATGCCAAGTCATATGTTTCGTATAAGCTACATCATGACAAAGGTAGTATGTCATGTGTGATCCAACTTAAGGCATGTCATCCACATCCCAAGCTTTCTCTTATATGTTCAGGAAAGGATGATGACTAGACAAAAGAGGAAACAAAAATTGACATATGAGGACAAGGCTACCTGACCACTTACACCCACTTAGTGAAGGACAAGGGTGAGCCAAAATGACTGATATGATGCATGGTAGAGTGAAAATCAGTATCAATTAGAGGAATTAGGTGCCCCCACATAAGAGAGAACACCAAACTCCTTAAGATGTTGGATTTTATTACTCAAAGCATTACATTCATTTGTAGAATGACCATGAAATCTATGATAGGTTCAAAATGAAGTCTTGTAATAGAATTTATTTTGATTTATTGGAGGGATATCAAGTGATCTTGGAGGAATCTCGACAAGATACCTTCTTGATCATTGGTAGAAGAGGTTCCTTTGTTTTGTGACAAATATTTCTCTTGTTTAGTACAAGATGTCATATCTACGTAAGACTCTTTAGATTGCAATGATTTTATCTCTCCTTTATATGAGGGTGTAAAATCTAAGGAATCCAAATCATTAGTGTTTTGCAAGATGACATTGAAGTTAAGAAAGATTTTTTTGTTTGTTTCATATTTTTCAAAGGATCACTTTTGAGACCACTAGTATCTATCAATTCATAAAGGACTACTATTAAATTCATCTTAGAAGGATGGTTTGTGATGGTGTTAATGTTAAGTGAAGGATTCTTTATTTCTATGAAAGGATAATAACCAAGACCATGAGTTTTTTCTTGCATGTTAAGATCGATGGGAACATGGATACATTATTCTCTAGCACCACATCCTTTTCCACTCTAGCCAAGTTGTTTCATAAGTTCATAACCTTTTCCCTAAATATTTTTAATTGCTTTTGGATTGGGTGGTTGTTGTTGTGTTTTTCAAATTTTATTGTGTAATATGTTGTCTTTTGTTCTAAAGTGGCTACAGTGAATGTGTTGGAAGGTTCATCTGAATTTTATGTTGACATTACTACTTTTTCCTTTTCACGTGTAGAGTATTTTGTTGTGATCTTAGGTATGTACAGGATCATGATGGGCTAAAAAGTGGCAATATGATGGGTATGTGGCTGATGACTAATTTTTTACCCAAAATTGATGAAATAGAAAGGCTTTTAAAGGAGATTCTCAGCTTTCCACCAATATAAATTATGCTTTACCTTGAATTTAATAAGTAATTATTAATCATTTTCTATTCAAATTATGAATAAAGTCCTAATTGATAGGCTGATTGAAAATCATCTATAGCTTTCAAATGGTATCACATTTTTTGAATAAAAAATGGTGTCACATTCTATACTTTGCATACTATAGAATTAAAAATATAAAAATTGAATTTCATGAAGTTTTGACCAAGTTAAGGTGGTCAGACATACTAGTTTTTATATTTTTAAAAAAATTGTAATAAAAAATTCATAATTAATTATTTACTTGGAAAAAATTACAAAAAATATGCATCACATCGGGGCATGAGTCCTCTACTTATATCTAAATATTATAAAAAATATTATCATTTTATTATGGTTAGGGTGGTCAAAAACACCACTTCTTATTTTTTCCCTAAAATTTAAGTACCACTGCATTGAAATTTCAAATTTTCACCAAATAGATTTTTTTTTTTAAACAAACCTAGTAGTGTAGAAACTACATTCAATTTTCTACAAATTCTATTCTTACATATTTTTGAAATAATATAGATAAATTATTCAAATTTTTATGTCAAGTTGCCTAACTCTTATTTTTTTGAATTTTTTGCCACTTAAGGGCCTATTTTTTCTATGATGATCTTGCACATACCCTCTTGTATTCTCCCATGAATATTGATGTTAAATATAAGGAACCCCAATCATCATCTAATAGCTTCATGACTTCTTCAATGTGTTGGTGGAATTTGTATTTTTGTTGCACAGGTTCCACTTGTGTGGTTGGGGTTAACATGTCCAAGGGGTTCTCATTCTTTTGCTCAAGTTGCAAGACACTATAAGGCTTATGATCATTTTCAAGTGTGTAGATTGTATTGTTGTAGACATATTTCATTTTACGATGAAGAGTTGAAGGCACTACATGCATCGCATGAATCCATGGTCTTCCTAAAAGAAGATTATATGAAAGATCATGGGGCATAACATGGATCGGTGTTTGTAATGTGTCCTTTCCAACTATAATAGGTAAAGTAATCACACCCAATGGTTTTCTTACATCGTCAAATCCCATGATAGATAAAGATTTGAGCTTTTTTGACTTATCGACACAAAACCTATCCAAAAGGTTTACGCTACACACATTAAGGGTGGATCCATCGTCAACAAGGGTTCACTTTATTCCTATTCTTTTGTATTGAGCTATGATCATGAAAGCATAATTTTGTTTTTGCACTTCCAAAGGGGGGAGTTCACTTTAGTGGAAAACAATGTTATCATTTATTCCTTGAATCATAGTTGATGTCATTTGGTTGCACATTAGAAGGGATAGGAACTTGTTGAAAGGCATTTTGAATCATGTTATGATACTGAGGGGATTCTTCAATAAGATCCCACAATGATATCTTAGTAGGAGTATTCTTAAATTGTTCAACAAGATCATACTCCTTCCCACTATGCGAAGGAAAATGAGGAGGATTGGGTAAGATGGGATTAGGCAAAGGTAAGGGTGTTGGGGTTTGTTGACTGGGATGCAAATTGTTTCTAGTGTTATATGTATGAGAAATGATATTATGAATTAGTTGTTGAGACAAATTATTCTTAGGTGGGTAGAGGATAAGTTTAGGTTTGTAATAAGTTTGAAGTTTGTGTGATGGTGGGTAAAGAATTAGAGGATTATTAGGATTTCCTATGAGGTATGTAAGAGGTACATTAATCTAGATGGATCTAAAGGAAACTTGTGCATTCATAACCTCAACGGTCTTGGGTTTATCTATTTCTAATAAACGGAAATCTAGAATAACCTTTTTATCATTATCTAAGGAAGACACATTAATATTGTTGCTATTTTCTAACACCATGATATTCTCCCTAGGAGGAGATTTTTTAGGAGAACTAAAAATCAAATGTTCTTGACATTCATGGATTGGTTCTTCTAAAATGACTTCATCAGAAGAAGGGGAATGATCAATGGTTGAATTATCTTGCTCAATAAGGGTTTCCTTAGGTGAAAGGGGATAACTAAGATTCTTATGACTCTCATTGGTTGTGTTTTATAACATCAAAGCATCTTCCTTAGAACTAGAGGAGATACTAGTAGAAGAACAAGTATGATTATCATGATCATGTATGACTTAATTCCTTTGTTCCATAATGTCTTCCAAAAGAGATTTGTTATAGACCTTAAATATTTTATCATCTAACACCAACATACCCTCATCATTTATAATCCCATCTTCCTCGAAATCACTCTCACAATCTAAAGGAGAATGGAAATTAGGTAAGGCGATGTTTAGGAATATGTCTATGATTTCATTCTCTTGTACTAAAATATCTTCCCAAATGGGATGAAGAGAAGGGAAAACAAGATCCTCATGATTCTCATCGATGATATCCTCTTTTTCCAAGATACCTTTGTCATTAAAAGAAAAGGTATCATGAGAAGAACAAATATGATTATCATCATTATCTATGTTTGTATGCTCTTCTATCACATCATCCACACAAAAAGGAGAGATAGGATGTGGTGTAAGTTTAAGGTAGGTATTACCATTTTCACTCTCTTGCACTAAGAGACTCATAACTAGGGAATGCATTGAATGAATGACTAGCATGCTTATTAACTAAATTTTTCTTTGCAAACTTAGAAAAGACCGAAAGTAACATTTTGGAACAATAATGTATGTAAACTGAAAATGCAATGTAAATGCCTAGAATGAAATGCAAATTTTTAGATTTCACACAAGGTAATGTACTAATTATGTTATCCAATGATCGAAAACTGAAATGTTGTGAATGAAAAATTGAAATTAAGCAATGCATGAAATGAGCCAAATTAAGCTAGATTTAGTGAAATGCATGCAATAGGAACTTAACCAAATGGTACAGATAGTTAATGGTAGCAAAAAAAATGGAGAAATAGTGTTTTCAATGTCATGAATGGTAGTTTTAGGGGCATAAAGGGACTAAGTCAACCAAGGTGGTGAGCAAGTCTTAATAGGGATTTTGTTCTGAATTCTCATATTTTTTTGGTTGATTTTTATATTTTTTGTGTTGTTTGATGCATACCTATGATGCAAATGAAATTTTTTAGAAATTTTCAATGATTTAAGATGCAAAAATGCAACCTATATGCACTTTCACTAATGCAAAATTTGAAACGCTAGAATGCAATTTAACTAATACAAAATGCAATGCAATGTTAATGCAAGATAATTATAGGATGATGATGGACTCCAAATTAAAAAATATGGTATTCTAAAGGTAGGTTCACCAAAATTTGGACTATGGAAATGGAGTGCACAAATTCCCTTATACAAACCTAGAAAGGGAATGAAGGAAGAGTAATCTAATTTCACAAAGTTCACACTCAAGAATAAATCCTTGATATTCCAATGCAAAGGAGATTGAAATTTGTTGAAGGAGATTATTCTTAAGTCTAGAAATTGATAAAGAAGATTAACTTTTGAAGCAAAACTAAGAAAATGCAAAATGTTTGAAAACACAATGTAGTATGAAAAATGACCTAGAAAGATGAATAGAAATACAAATAATACAAAATAGGAAAGTAAAAATGAAAGTGTTCACCTGGAGATGTGTTGAAGACTTGAATATATACCAGAAATGTTGCTGATCCTAAAATTTTGACCTATTGGGACTCATATGCCATTCTAGCAACTTAGTCATAGATCTAGAAAACTATGGCAAGGCCAATTTCATTCAAATGGGTATCTAAATCTATAGAAATCTCTGAAAACATGTACATTGGGACTCATACACCACTAATGGTGTATGATTCCACTAAATGGCTTTTTTGAAAATTTGAAAGTGGAGTCAGAAGCTATCAGTCTACTCTTTTTGTTTCTCAATGTGTCAGCCTTCAAAATTATAATTTCCAAGACTATATGTGACTTTTTGTGGATATCTTGACCTATCCAATAATGTCAAATTTTTTGCAACCTATTCTTCAATCATCTCCAAGCCCCCATATCTACAAACATACAAAGAAAGAAAAAGAAATGTTAGATGTTAGGGAATAGGGATTTTCCTTGGTCAAAACCCTTTTAGGTAATTAAACCAAATGAAGGAATAAGATTAAGTATGAACATGAAATTAATGAATTAGAAATGCATGATGATGATATATCTTCAATTTCTGCAATAATGGATGAATAATTTTCCCTTGAATGCCTTAGAAAGCTTTCTTCATGACTTAGAATGCTAAAACACTAACTTGCTTGACTTGAGATGTATAATGAATGATGAATGAATTATGAATTAGAGTTTAAAATAATTTTTATGTACAAAATCCACCTAAAATTCTCATTAATTTGATCCCCAAGGCTGACATGGAGAAAAATTAAACTTAAAAATGAATTTTTCCCACTCAAACCTTGAAAAATAGCCCAAATGGGACTAATTCTCCACTCTAGGTGACTTAGTCCCACCTAGATGGAACTCATTCCCCAAAGGTGGTGAATGGGTCCCACATGGGTTCTTTTTCTAGCTGGGACGTCGGGAAGTGAAGAAATCAGGTTTATATGATGATTTAATCAGGGTTTTGATCAAAATAAGCCTCAGGATGCACAATATGGGGTCATAGGGGTCTATTAATGATGATGTAAAGGATAATTAGGGCTAGGGACACAAATTTCAATGTGAATGTGTGATTAAATACACATTAAAACATTAAAATTAGGTCCACATAGCCTAGAGAGGCACAACATCCAATGTGAATGTGTAAAACACATTACAACACTAGATTAAAACCAATTTTAGTTTACAAATCTTCTAGATTATTGTGAGAATATATTTTAAAATTTTGAATTAGGGGAAAAATAGGTCCATTAGACTTAAATTATTAATAAAAGTCTAGAAAAGTGTGAAATTCATTTACAACACTTTACAACACCTTTACAAGACATGTATTTTATTGAATTTACAAGGGCCCAAGACCTAATACAACATTACCCTATGGAAATATTAAGCCAAAATCACAAGGAGCACCCAAACGATACACAAAAAGTAGAAGGATTACTTTTTTAGTGTCCACAACTTGTAACCTAATCTTCAATAATCTTTCAAGCTCCCAGAAACCTAGATCTGCAATTGCACATAAAGAGTATAAAACTTGTTGATTGTTAGTGAATAGGGATTTTCCTTGGTCAAACCCATTTTAGGTAATTAAACAAAATTATGAAAAAATGAAAAAAGGACATGAGACATGAAACATAGGATATGAAAAATGAACAATGATACCTTGAATGATTTCTTGTAAATGATATCTTATAAATATGCAACTCAACATGAAATGGCCATGAAGGATGTAGATCTTGATCTTGACAATAAGTGTAGAACAATACTTGATCTTGGATATTCAATGCTACATCACAATAATATCTTCATAGCATGCTTAATTCTTGATATGCTTGACATGATGATAGATCTTCAATTGTTGCAACAATTGATGGAGAATTCTACCCTTGAATGCCTTAGAATTGATATTGAATGGTCTCTAGATGATCTTATGGAGTCTTATAATTCTTAGCTCTTCAGTGCTTCACTTGATATCATGTAGGATTGTATGAAATGATGATTTGAAAGCTTTATTATATAGGAAATGCACTCAAATGACAATTTATTTGATCCCTTGAAAATAAGCCAAATGGGACTCATTTTCCCAAAGTGGTGAATGGGTCCCACAAGGGCTATTTTGTTTCCTAAACTATTGGGGAGTGTGTAAAACAAGCTTATTTGTTGATCTTGTCAGGTTTTTGATTAAAAAATTCCTTGGGATGCTCAATATAGGGTCATAGGGGCCTATTAAAAGGTCATAAATGCAAAACGGCCCAAAATTCAATGTGAAAGTGTAAAAAATTACATTTTACAACATTAAATTAAGGTAACATTGAGTCTATTTAGGTCAAAAGGGCCCTAAATCCCATGTGAATGTGTAAAACACATTACAAAACTAGATTAGGTCCACTTAATTTAAAAGCCTCCTAAATTTAATGTGAAGGTGTAAATAAATACACTTTACCACACTATGTTGAGGTGGAGTTAAGCTCATTTAGCTTAAATAGGCCCTACACCTAATGTGGATGTGAGAAACACGTCACAACACTAGATCAAGGTGACATTAAGTTCAATTTATCATTACTTTTTCCTAAATTAGGTGAAATTGTACCATTTCCAAGGTGGAATCTTTTCCATGATTACAAAACCAATGTCAATCAGAGTTCACTTTATCTTAAATGTAGTAATCTTAGCTATTATCATGAAAGCGTCATTTTATTTTTCCACTTCCAAAGGAGGGATCTCACTTTGGTGGAAAACAATGTTAGCATTCATTCCTTGATTACGACTGCTATATCATTTGGATTTGCACTAGGGGGGACCAAAAATTTCTACAATGAATTTTCAAGCATATTATGGTAAATAGGTGACCCTTGAATAAGGTCCCATAATGATATATTAGGAGGAGTATTCTTATGTTTTTCAACAAGATCATACTCCTTTATGTGAGGGAAAATGAGGAGCACTAGGAAAGATAGGCTGAGGAAATGGTAATTAAATGAGAATGGTTTTTTGTTACCTATTGTTCCTTGTATTATATGTGTGAGAAATAGTATTGTAACTTAGTTTTTTGAAAAACATTATCATTATGTCATTCTAAGATAAGAACATGATTATTTTGAACTTTTTGTTGTTGTGACGGTGGGTAAAGGATAAGAAATGGCTCAAGATATTGCTTCAAGGGATATCTAATGTGTATAACCTCGAAAGACTCATCCTTACTGTGATGATATTTTAGCACATTAGAGTTTTGAGGTTAACTTATCATTTTCATCAAATGAAGTCACATTACTAATATTTGAAAGAGATGCATTAATTCTATCATTCTCTTGTACCATGATATCTACCCTAGTAGGACAGTCTTTAGGAGGATCAAACAAGGAGTTGATCACATTCTATGGTTGGGTTTTGTAGGGTAACTTCATTACAAGTAGGGGAGGCATCAATCGAAGAATAATTATGATTGATTGGATTTTTTTCTTAAATTAGATGTTTCCAAGAGGAAGAAGCATTTGGAGAGGGAGAGACAAGAATCTCATGGCTCGCAATGAGTGTATCTTCTAACAAAAAATTGTCTTCTTCACAAATAGGAGAGATATTAAGAGAAGAACAAATGTGATTGTCATGTTTATTTGTGATTTCATCCTTTTTCACTAAAAAATTCTCATAAGCAAGAGATGAATGGATAGTAGGTAAGCTGATGTTTAGGAACATGTCTATGATCTCATTCTCTTGTGCCATAATATCTTTCAATTTAGGAGACTTCATAGAAAATGAGCTTTCAACATTGTCATGATTCTTAATGAGTGTATCTTCTAACACAAAAATACCTTCATTGCAAATAGGAAAGGTATTGGGAGAAGATAAAATGTGATTATCATGATTTTCTATGCTTTCATATTCTTCTATCACATCATTCCCAAAAATAGGAGAGATATGAGGGGGTGTGGAATTAAGGAATGTGTCAATATTTTCACTCTCTTGAAGTAAGAGACTCTCATAACTAGGAAATTGATTGGATGAATGAATAACATGTGTACTAATGCCATTTTGATTTGTAAACTTACAAAATAAATATAGTAAATTTTTTGAAAGGTAATCTATCCAACTTATGCAATGCTTGGAGATGCAAACACTTATCTAATAGATCAGATGACTTTCACTACTGAAATAAGCTTTTCCATGAACACAACGTAAATTATATGCTTTAATTCCAATACAAATATTCAAAAATGAACTTAAAATGAAATCAAATTAAGCTAAATCTAATCAATGAAACATAATCTAATCATATTGAAATAGAGATATGATAATAGCAAATAGAAGCACAAAAATGAAGTTTTTAATGCTATAAAATTTAGATTCTAGATTGATTTGGGACTAAATCGCCTAGATGGGTTTAAAAGAGTCCCAAATAGGGTTTTTGGAAGGTTAATATGGTGAAAAGTAGTCAACACAAAATACCCAAAAATATGGAAAAACCACTTTTAAAAGGATTAAACCGACCAGGTGGGAAAATGAGTCCCAAATTAGGGTTTTTGAACCAAATTTGGCAAATTCTGAGTTGAATTTAGGGTGTCTAGGTTGTATGATTACTTGACTATTTGCAATTACATATTTCTAGTGAAATTGAACGTTGCAAGATGCAAAAATGCAACCTATATGCACTTTTTCACTAATTCAAGATTTAGAAGCCCTACACGCAATTCAACCAACATAAATATAATGAAAAGTTAATGCAATTTAGATCTAGGACTACAATGTTCTCCAAATCATAAATAAAGGGTCCATACGTCAAGTTCACCAAAATGAACTGAAGGAAATAGGGTGTCCACCTTTTGGTAGATGGAACAACTTTTGGACCTATTTTACTCTCAATTCATTATGAAACTAAGATCCCTAAACCAAGTGACTCAATTGAGGGAAGGACACAAGGGATTTTCCTTAGGTGTGATTAGATGAGGTTCACTATTAAAATGAAGTTTCAAATTAGAAATGCAAACACTCATACATTAAACCTTAGAAACTTAAAAGCATGAAATTAGACTGATAAATAAAGAAAAAAAGTACCTAGAGGAGTCATGAGGATGTCTAATCAAGGTATGAAAACACTAAAAAAATGTTATTTTTGAAGTGCACTGAGGTTGGTATGCCAGATTAGGTAATTTAGTCCTAATCTAGAGTTTCTAGGTAGAATCTAGAATCTCCTAGTGACTGTGCAGGATCTATAGAAATCTAGAAAAAAGGTTATTGTAGGACACATATGCCCAGATAGTTGCAAAATGTCTTTAAAAAGGTGAAAAAGTCCTAGGAGAAAAATTTTGAATTGAAAATTTGTGGGCCTCCGAAGATAAATGAAATAAGCACTTTACAAATGATTTCATGTAAATAAGTTGGATATCTTTCTCCAAATTAGAATTTTCATGAGTCTTCACAACTTCTCATGATAATTTTGACAACTTTTGCAAATTTTCCCTCAAATGATCTTCAGGCTCCAATTCACTCAGATCTACAAACACACACCAAGAGAGATAAATTTTGTTGTGTTAGGGAATAATAGTTTTCCTTGGTCAAACCCTATTTTGGTAATAAAAATTTGAAATGAAATGAAATAGCATGAAGGAGTGATGAATGAACAAATTCATGTAATAACTCACCAAACCTTGTTGAAACCTTGGATTGCAAATATGGAAACTAGAATGAAGTGGCCTTAATGAGTGTAGCTCTAGATCATGAAAATTGAATAGGATAATGGCTTTGGATGATTGAACTTGATCACCAGTGCTACATCATCACATTATCTCATAAACATACATGACACACTAAATATTTGACATGATGAAATGGAATCTTGATTGCTGCAACAAATGATGAAAAAAAATTCTCTTGAATGCATTCTTGGATTTTCTTGAATACTCTGTAATTCTCTTGTGAAATATTAGGATGCTTGACTCAAAATTGGTAGGTTGCTCGATTTCTTGTTAGGATAAATTGTGTGAAATAACCTTGTATTTATACTTGTTTATTCCAAATTTCTTGAAATTACAACACTACAAGCCAACATTAGATCTAGGATAGTAAAATCTCACCAAGAATTTACTATAAAATAGGTCTAGGTTAAAGAAAGACTCATACGCCAAGTTGGGCATAGGATTCCTAGTGGCTTAAACCCGAGACACAAACTTTGAGAAGTGTCTTGTTCAATGTAACATTTAAAATCAGGTTTGGAGACCTAGGTGGGACCTATATGCCCATAGGGGTGTATGAGTCCCAAATCCCTAGATCTTGAACACATAACCACAAACATTAAATTATGATTTTTCATTTGTTAAATGTTGAGATTATCCTTGAAAAATGCAATTTATTAGGCTTGTGGATGCAAAATAGGACCAATTAAGGTTAAAGAATCTAAATTTTAATGAAAAGGGCCCAAAACATAATGTGAATATGTAGGACATATAACACCAAATTAAGGAATTACTTAGCTCATTTTGTCAATTATTCTTGAATTAAGTGAGGAAAAGGGATATTACCAATATATATATATATAATTACCTTTATCAACAAACCCTTGTACCAAATTTCTCCAATAATAAAATAAACTAATTCATTCAACATCCATCTTGCTTCCTCATCCTCAATGATACACTATATTGAATTAACTTTGATAATACTCTCCTTAGGTCTCTTAACTTGGAATATGCACAAACTACCCTATAGGAGGTACATGATGATATTTTAGGATCACACTCTAGTGGTCCAAATATATCAAAGAATTTAATGATAACTAGATACTACTGGCCAAGAATAAAACAAGATTCTCATAAGTTTACATGCCAATGTAATTGATATCACTTAGAACTATACCCTAGTTGAGTATCCACTCAACCATCCTGTGTAACATAGAAACATCCTCAAGATATGGGTGGCTTATAACAAGGATGAATCTCCAAAGCAAGCCAATTCCCTTGGTGAACCTCCTAAAACTACCTAATTGAAAAGGAAAAGGGATAGAAGGATTTTATCAAAACTAAAAAATTAATTCCAAGGAGGTGATGCACAAAAATATTTATGTTTAACTAGTTTAAACATATGAAAATATGACGCATGAAGGTTTTGGCTTGTTCACAACTCAAATAAAAATATGAAGCACATAAATATTTCATATGAAGGTGCTAGTTTAAACTTATTGTATGAAAGAAAAATAGGTTTCACAACTACAATATGCTAAAATGGACACACAACATATAACCTGAACTTAAACATGTATCCTTTTCAAAAATATTACTTGAAAAGGGAAAAAAAGGACTGAAATTCAAATCACAACTAATCATGTGCCAATTCATGTGCAAAATGAGATAAAAATAAAGTGATTTTAGGAACTATTTCCATTATTCATTGAATCAAAATGATTATTTTACAATACATTTTAGAATTGAGTTACGAGGTTAATATTTTCTACAATGAGCATGAAAAGAAAGAAATAACTAGAGAAAAAGAAAGGCCTAAGAGATACCTTATAAATAAATTCAACTTCTAAATCCACCCTTAATTCATATTTGGAAATGAAAATCAAACTTCAGCTTGATTGAAGCTAATTGCTACCCCTTGACTATTGTAAACACCACAAAATGATGAATATTGATTGGAAACTTTCCTTGTTGCAATTTTATTTTTGATCCTACAAAAATCACTACTAATACCCCTCAAAATTAGGAAACTTTAAGCAATGTATTCGATTTAGAAAGGTTTCATTAACAAGGAAAATTAATCCTGATATCAAACTTCTACAAATTTCCCTCAAATCAAGTAATTATACTCTTGAGTATGTCTTAATATGCAACTTTTCATTTGATCATCATTTCCTTATGACTATAAAGCAATTAGTGTGAATAGGTATCATATTGCTTGCCTTGAGTGTTAGACTACTCAAGTAGCAAAGTTGTGATTTCACCATGATATAAATTCAATTAGTAGGCATTGTCCTTTTGGTTCCCCACTAATAACTGTCACAACAATAGAATTAGTACATCTTTGCATAACTTCAAAATATAATTTCACAACCAAGGCATAAAACATGAGCATAACTAGAATTCAAATCAAAGAAAAACTAATACTAATCACTTCTCTTCTAGCAAACCATTTGATATCTTTGGATGTATTGATCACTTTGACAAAAAAATGCACATGATGCCTATTTTTTTTGCTAATTCACCTGTAATACCCTCTAGATCTGCAAGGTTTATTTCTTAAAACCCTCCACTATTACCATATGCCACTAGCTTCCATTCAACTATCAGGTTTGGATAGTCTAGTGTCTAGAAAGGTTGTTACATCTTAATTTCAAATTCATTACATGTCCTTCACCATAATAATGCTACCTTAATGCATAAACATCATGATTTGAGCTATTCCATTAGCCTCCACTCTTCCATCAAGCTTTTGAAAGTGAAAACCCAAAAAAGGTTACTCCCTTTTACAATGCACATGAAAAAGATGAATTCTATATACAATTAAAGGTAACTTCCATTACACTTGAAGGATTTTGACAAAACTCCACAAAAAAATTTTCTTCAAGGAATGTTTCATAGGTTTTCTATCAAACATATACATCTCTAACCCTTTTGTGCCTTATACACAATGGATAATCTACTAATTAACAACTCTAAATATTGCATGGGGCTGTCCATTTACAAAATAGTCATGTATACATGATAATGATTGCCACATACCTAGGTATTCCACTATCATACTTGTGACACTCATAAGGAATTCCATTTAAACAATTCCATATCCTTCACCCTACTATGTTGCTCCTTTAAAAACACTGTCCAAACATGCAACACAATCTTGAATCTTGCATTGCCACCATTATCATACTATTGATTACCTTTTCTTCCTTTGATCTCCTTGAGATTGCTTCATAATCTACTTATTGAATGATTTTTCTTGATGAAACTATGGACATATTATTCCTATCCATTGTCATTTTGACATACTTGTTGATTATCATACAAACGCAACTTCAAAAGGAACCAATCACCCAATCCTTTACCCCTGAACTGTGCTATCCTTATCTCATACTCTTAATATTAATTATTGAATGGAAAAAGAAACATAGATAAATTAACCTATGCTTAGGATGCATACACCACAAAAGCTTAAAATATGGTTTAGAAATGTTCATTCCAATCATCCATTAGATATTTGAAACTCACTCCTCTACCTTTAGAATGCCATCCTTTCCCATATTCATGTTCATGAAAACACCACGATGAAGAGTACCACTAAAGCTCACTATAATATGTCAACTCATCATTATGCAACTTTGCTCCTTTGTACATTCCCTACCCATCAAGCTTTGTTAGTGTTGGTCTTAAAAATTCACTTCCTCCTTGATGCTCAAGCATTATGATAGTGGGACAGTCACCAAACTATCATCAACACATCAACAATGTAATGTTTAAACAAGGTTGCTACCTCTAAATAAGAATAGAGGCTATGGTGTTCATGTTCAGTGAAAGATCAATTACCCTAATTATGCATTGAGAGTCCTCTCAACTCTTCTTGCTCTTTCAAAACCATGGTGTTTAATACTAACATCCATATTTCAAATAAAGGAATGGAAAAATAAGGGTGTTTTATGCATGAGTATGCATGGAACTCAATGTAAAAATGAACTCTAACTTGACCACTCAAACAAAGCTGAAAAACTCTCAATCATGCAAACCAACTAAAGGGAAAAATAGTAACCTGCTTGTACATTTCCTCAAGAAACATGACACGCTTCCATTATTCATCAAGGAAATGTATTGGTGGCCTTTTTCAATAACTCCTACTATATTGTATACACTATTGACTATGATTATGATCAAGATCTCCCATTAAAGGTCTGCACCATATATAATTGATATTGTGACATGCTGAATATGTAGGGTTTCATGGTCTCAAAAACCTAAAGGTTTGCACCTTACTTATTTGAACATCCTCCCTTTGATTAAAAGCTCAAATCAATCTCATTGAGGTTTCCTACTATCCTTCCATATGATAGTTTGACAGAAACCCTCTTGAGTATTCTTTAAGCATTACCACAGTCACCTTTCATCATATCTTTGCATTCTTCAATGGATTCTTCATGTAGTAACTACCCTATTGAGATTTTTTCTCCCACATGGGGTCATTCAAACTCATCATGATAGTGACTTGCAATGTCACAATATTTAAAGGACTATCCCCAACCTTTATTGATTCTTGCTCATTTTTAACTTTCAAGAATGTATCCTTCTTTATACTAAATTGCTTTATTTCCCTCTCCATGACTATGATTCCATTGTATGAAGACCACATAACTCTCCACTATAGAAAATTATCGGGTGACCTCATTAGGCTTCAAATTAGACAAGAGAACAAGCACAAACTCGACGACATATAACAACTTGAGACTTCTCTTATAATTCTTCAAATTTCTCATTACACTTGACTAAATGCTACTGAATCCTATTATAGCTAGCACAAATATATTACCCTTGATACAAAGCAACTCTTTTTGTTGCATATTTGAAACCCTAGGTTGCAAATTTTAGTGATTTAAACTCACTATCTAATGATTACATTTGCTAGGGCTTTAAAACCTAAAACTCTCTTGATCTCTTCTACCATATTTTCTTATTAGATAGACAATCAAAATGAAACTTTAACATAAATATGAATTCTTAAAAACATGTACAAAACCTAACCCATGCATGGTATAGGAGAAACTCTCTCATGAAAGAAAAATCATGTGAAAAGGGAATGAAAAGTTTCATATTTGAAACTCTTCTTTTTTGCAAAGCCATAACTTCAAGAACTTTGGTTTTCCTTCCTTTTGCTTCAAAACATCAAGGAAACATCTGCATGGAAAGAAATTCATGTAGATTCTCCCTCCAAAACTCAAATCAAAGTTGGAAAGCTTATCATTTTTCCATTTGCATATGGATTCCATGAAAAAGAGACTCTAAAAGGATTTAAATACCTTTTCAATTTCATGTCATAAAATATAAGCCCTTAGACTTAAATGTTTGACCCTTAATATTATAATTTTCACTATGACAATATTTACAAAGAGATATTCCATGGAATATAATTTAAAAACTTGGCAATAAGAAAGCTGTGTTAACTCTTTTCCCCTTAGATAAAATTTTTCAAGTGGAAGCCTTGAAAAACCTAGGAGAGGACCTATTAACCCTTTAATGCAGTATTTTAACCTAGGAGGTAAAAATAGGTAATAGTAATAAATTTTAGCAACACAGAGATCTTATACATCCACCAACCTAGGAGCTTAAGCAAATTACTACATTTGGCCCTTCTCTCAATGAGGAATCGACCTCATAGGGAAAATCCATCCTCCATCATGTAATAGACACAATTTCATAATTATCACCATATAATATTTTACCACATATATTGAAGCCATTCCTCTAACTAACATCATCAATAAACAAATTGCTAAGTTTATCCTCAATTACATAAATTTTCAATATGGTATTCCATCGACCATTGTCACTAATAATGGTGGAGCATTCAAGAATCAATATGCTTGTTAGCTTTACACTAAACTTCACATCCAACACCACTTTTTGACCCCATATTATCCACAAAGTAATATTCAAGTGGGGGAATGAAATAAAAATAATAATAAACATACTTAAGAATATCATTGATGATGTTAGCCATGATTGGCACATCCAACTCAACCTTGCATTATGGGCTTATTGAACTAGCATTCACACATCCACAATTACAACCCCATATTCCCTAGTATTTGGAATCGAAGAAATTTTACCTATCAAGGTCGAGCTCTCATCACTCTAAGTTTTTTTTCAAAATGTGATTATTGATAAAGAATATAGAGTTACATTACTACATGACTTTCAACTTTTAGATGAATGGCATCTCAATGCATTTAATCACCTACAATTCTATTAGGACCATCTCCATCATAGTTACAAGAAAAATATCATTTCATAGTAGTTAGAGATAGGAGACTTGATACTTAAAGAAAATGAGAAATACAATCAAGAAGGTGAGAAGAAAGAAAAAATTGAGCCTAACTTTTTAGGAACCTTTTTTTTTATCATAATAGCCTATGGATCAAGAGCTTAACAGTTCAAAACACCTAAATCAGAAGTATTAGATGAACCTATCAATAGTGTCACCTGAAGAAATTCTATGCTTGATCGGTAGATTATCTTAAGTGAAAAAAAAAAATTAGTAAAGAGAAATAATCTCCCCTATGGTGAAAACCACTTTGGTGACACCTTGGTTAAGTACAATGGTGAAAATGTGTTTTCATGCGTCATGTGTAGAAACAACATTTTACCATCTATTAATGATTTCATCCAATCCATGTATAATAAAATCATTTTCATATTCTTATCATCCCTGACATGGCTTGATACTAGTCCATAGTAAGATCATTCATCCTAAACACCATCCAAACATCCAAAAAATAAAAAATATTTAAAATATCTTAAAAACCCAAAAAATATTCAAGTATTTCTAAAAATTTAGAAAAATAAAACATCACCTAACATATCCATAATAAATTTTCATTTTTCTACACAAGATTTTAGAAAACACAAACTATGCAACATCCTAACACATGGAGAGTTCATGAAACAATAAGGAATTGGAGACTCTCGCTAAACTATCTATAAACCTACTCATAAATTGCCAAATCCACCTTAAATATCTTATCAAACAAATCATGTCCTAATGGACACATCTTTCCTACAATGGACATTATTCACTATTAAGCAAAAAATTTCTAATAAGAAGATAAAATTACTGCTAATCTATTTGTTCTTTGAGTCTTTTATTGCTTGATTTATCTTCTTGCCATATTCCAATTGGCATCATGCATTTGATTAGGTCATATTTATCCATTCATCAAATAAATCAAGTTTATTTGGTCAATCTCCTAAAGTCATCAATTTAAATTAAATAAATCAACTTGATCCTAACATCACCCTCCTTGATTAAATAAATTAAACCTTTATTTAATTAAGTCTGAAATCACCTTCTACCCTTTTTGATTTAAATAGATCAAAGAAATCAAGTCAAATGGGTCAAAG
The DNA here is from genome assembly GCA_007258455.2 of Sequoia sempervirens. NCBI lineage: Eukaryota > Viridiplantae > Streptophyta > Pinopsida > Cupressales > Cupressaceae > Sequoia > Sequoia sempervirens. Next base: position 492,095,836 of record VDFB02000017.1, read on the forward strand.
CATCTAATCATCATCTAAGTTAATCTAATCCTGATTAAACTAATCTAACCACCCATAACATCCTCTAGTTTTTCCCACTTGCACCAATAAATCAATATATTGATTTATTAAAATCATCATTTTCTCTCAACAAAGCATCTTTTTGAGAATATTCCTCAAGTTTGAATATGAAGACAAGTTGACTTGTCCCTTCCAACATGGCAATAAATTCTCTCTTACATGTCCCCCATTCAACATTTAATTCTCAATTTCAAATTTGAATCTCCCCCTCTTTGGCACATTGGCTAAAACTTGCACATTCCTCAACCTATCACAATGTGACAAGTGGCTTCATCTCATTGGCCAAATCATTATCCCACATTGCTCCATTTTTAACTCTCTTAGCATTTGAAATTTTATAAATAGAGGGCTTATTCTTCATCAATGGATCTCAACAATCTTATGCAAAGTCACTCTCTTCAATTGAGAACTGATTTTGTCCACCTCATATCATCTTCAAAGTAGTTTTATGATTTAGCTTATCTAAAGGGGTTTGGAAAGGGCTATTTTCCAAATCAAAATAGCACCAATCCCCCTATAAGATGTTGGTTTGTACATTTGAATAATATTTCATTGGTTTAGTTTTATTTCATGCTTTGTTTCTATTATTCTTGTGTTTAAATGAATTTTATAGGGAATCCGAGGTTTGCTGGTTTTGAACTGACTAACAATTAGTTGTGATTGATGTTTGATGAAAATGTAGATTGACGATTCACATTTTGGTGCCCACCATGGGGTAGGGATAAGTCTTTATTTTTGTCTTTGATCATGAACTTTTTTAGTAGAGTACCTTCTTTGAATTCAATCTCTGACATTATTTACTACAAAATGGTTAAATTCTTTCAATATTCACTTCCAGAATCCTCACTGGTTTTTAGTCAATACTTGTTGTAGAAAGAAGGCCTTTTTTTTTACACTCTATGAAAGCAACTTTATTCTTTGTGCTTTGGGTCAGTCCCGTTAGAATGTATTTTGCGTCTGAAAAGTCCTTAGGATTTTTATACCTGTAGATGGCTTTAAAGAGAACCCGATGAAAATTAAATTTCATTGTCTTATTGAGCAAATAAGAGCTAATCAGTGATTTGGTTTGAAGCTTGACCAGGTGCAGGTAATACATTGTCTTTGATAATACATTTCCCCCCGTAACATTACATTCCTCTGCAACATTACTTCAATGATTAATATTCATGTTGATTTTGCACTTGTTAAGAGCAATCATTACAGCCTGGACTTTATACTAACGTGGTTTATTTTATTTTATCTTTTTTCTTTCATCATAGCTATGTACTATTTCAAATCTGCCAATGTCATTTTAGTCTACATCTAATTTTTGTTCTTATCACTAACTCTAGCTCTTCAACTTGCTAAAGATTGTAAACACTCCAAGAGTTTACTACCGATCTGTCTAAATAAAAAAAAATGATAAATGGTCAACATTCAAAGTTAAGCTATGGGTACAATAGGAAGAAAAACTCTATCTCCTATGAATCAAGGTCCATTATTTTGTGGGAAGAAATATGCAGTACAAGATTCAATAATGTTCACTAAAGGAGATCAAAAAATGGATGAACGTGAGGCGTAGATTCATTCCCAAGTGCAAGAGCAGTACAGAGCAAGTATTAAAAGGGCTCTCAACTTTCCGTGTTGGACATTAATTTCAATTTAGTCTATAAATGAGAGGATATATGTGCCAAATCCTTATTTAATCCCCACCATTATTTTTATTTTCCATAAGAAAGATAAAGGTGCCTAACAATCAATTGTTTGATGTATGAGTGAATTCCTTGTTGTGGCAGAAAATCTTGATTGGAGAATGGTCAGTCGCTCTGGTGCAGTATTGGAGTTGATAGCCTTGACAACATATTTCTTGAGTGATGACTTTAATGAAGGCTCAGAAACACAGTTTCAAACTTACGCAGAGTGTGATCAATAGAAGCGACTTTAAGATACTATTCGTATTAGACTTCTTCATCGATTTCATAATCACATTTTGGCGAATCAAACTAACACTTTCATCTTTTGTTCGCTCCATTTTGATCTGCTCTTTCATTCCCACTACTAAAGCAAAGAAGCAACACATACAATACTATCTTCTCCATCACTATTCCCAAGTACCTCAAGTGCATCAAGGTAAAATCATGCTAAAATGATACATTTCCAATGTCTTGAGGTTTGGACTATAATTTTCTTTTTGTATTGATGAAGTCTGTATGGTCTAATTTTTCCTTGTTCGGAAGTTGCAGATATAATATTTTGTTTTTTACTTGACATTCCAAGCGCATCAAGTTATGAGGTGAACATAATTGGTTGCGTCATTGTTTTAGTTTGTTATCTTTGGCAACGACAACTAAATCATGAAAAGGTTTTGTATTCCAAGACTAGACTGCATACTTGTGTATGGATAAAAAACTGGCAGGCATATATGATATTGTAGGCATAATTTAATTTGCTATACCTACAAAGTCTGAATGTAATAGGGAAACTTTTTGAGCAACAAATTTCTGTGTGTAAGTTAATGTGTAGTTATTATCTTCTGTCTCCTATCCATGAATGTTGTCAAGTCATTTTAATGGAATGATAGCTTTCATGATTCATTGAAGAGATACTTGAAAAGTAACAGCTACCTTTCTCAAAAATTTGAGAAAAGACACAATCCATATTTATATCTATGTTAGAGTATGGTGGCAAACAATGATGTACTCTACAGTTGAAAAATCATTTTTTTATCTCGAGATGCATAGCAAAGATTAGAAAATATTTGTTTTTGGCAGCAAATGTGGACTTTTCCTTTAATCTAATTAATATTTGAGCTATTTTCTTCTTGCTGGCAATAAATATTTCAGTCTAAAGGCACCTACTAGTAAAAAATAATAGAGGGGAAGCATTCTACATTTTTCCCTTGTGTACATGGCTAAAGGAGGTTTGGGTTAATTAATTGAAGTACAGAGAAAAATCACTTGGTGACCTGCTACTCGATACACCTTTAAGAAAGCAACTATTGAACAAAGATGTAACAACATGTCAACATCAAATGAAAAATGATGGGATGTGCACCATCAAGATTAAAGCAATCACGTTTCGATAGGATTGTAATAGCTAGCAGAAGGATTATAGATCTTATTAAAAGTCAATGCTAATATTTTCCTCTTTGGGTGTAGAATCACACAAATCTGAATTAATAATTGTTGGATCCACTTATTAAAGCTTCATTTACTAGTTCAAAATCATTGGTTTTTTTTTTGCAAACATTCAAGTTAATGCTTAAAATGAATTTAATTAAATAGCTTGATCTTCACTTGATTTGTGTTTTTTTATCTTGTAGGAATTTTCTTTCGCACAAGGGATTCGCAACATTGAAAGATAAGAGGTGATCTTGAACAAATCTTGGAGGCAAAGAGGATTGAAGCCTTAAAACTTGAAATCAAAAGTGTTTATGAATTCTTAGAGCCCCTATTTTACACTTTAGCTTTTTGTTTTGAACCAACTTACTTTTTGGATTCTAAAAAGAACAACTCTTGAAAGCTCTCATTTTTTTTTTGCAACAAGGAATTTAAAATGAACTTTAGGAAAAACTTGCTAAAGTTGGTTTTTAGAGTTAACAATTGAACAAGGAAAGTTTTCACATTTCTTTTGGTGCTTTAAAATGAATCAAAATCATTTCTTTGTGGATTTAAAATGAACAAGTGCAAATTTTTTTTCGTGATCACTTACTTAAACTAATGCCATTGAAAAGGACGTATGCGCTTCTCTCGCGCTTCACAGGGATCTTGAGAATCAAAAGGAATTTTTGGTGACCTTAGGTTGAGATAAAGTAATCACCTCCACACCTCATTTTTTGGGTTTAAAATTGAACAAAACACTTTGCGAGTGTGAGTAAACCTATTGCATATGTTCTCCTTTTGTTTCTAAATGAAGGTTGATCGAACTAGGAATATGTTTGCTCATTTTTTTCTATCTTAGAGGGCTTGCCTTGGGGAAAATTTACTCAGCCAAGGGAACAACTCAACCGGTAACACTCTAAAGCCAAGAGTATTTCCAAGTAAGATATAAATGTGGGTATTGGAGTAAATGCCAGTATCACACAGTTGGCTCTAGGAAGATGGATCTGAAAAGGGACTCTTGCCGTATGGTTCAATCTCCACAAACAGAAAGGCCGAACTAAAACCCTTTGTCTCAGAATTGCCAAAATCCTTGATCTATTTATTGGTGCAAGAATGGTCATTCTGAAACTGCCCCACACTTTTATGGTCTTTAGTAGAAATGGAATGCATGCCATGGGAGTTTCATGGGTGTTGATGCTTGGCCGCCCCGTATAAGTGAGTATCATGGAGGGAGCCAGTAGGGTCAAGCATTTAACCACTCGCTAAAGATAAGCGTAGCTAGACTTGTCCAAGTGGGGACTCAACAAATATTGTCTTTCATATCCATAGGGTTGTGATTTTTCTTGAAATCAAAACACTTTTCTTGATCGAAAACATTGGAAAACCAACATTCAACATGAGCATCAAATCTCAAACCCTTTAGGAGAAGAAAATATCCTTGAATGAATTCACGCGCTACTGCTTGCCCTTGGGATTTTATCCTTAGAGGCTCCTAAGCATTGGGATTTCATCTCAATTTTCTCCTACTAAGGTCAACATTAGGAAACCTTTGCCTTGATTTCCTTTATTTCCACATAATGCACTTTGTGGGATGAAAGAGAATTGGGACATTGGACATCTCATTTCAAAAGTTAATCAAGAAGTGTTTGTGGTAAAAATAATCCATTAAACAAATATTGAATCAATTGGACCCCACACATGTTCCTGGCATCTTTTGGTCATATGGTTTTCATGCAAACATTTGTCTTTTGATTTTGAATTACTCTTAGAGAAAGGCATGTTCTTCACTATCTTGGTCTAGTAAACAGGTCCTTCTTAGGTTCATTTAGCATCCAATCAAACACTTCATCCATCCCAAATATTTATCATCTCCATCTCATAAACAACTTTAGAGCTTTGGAAACATCATTCTAGACTTGGGTAAATCATCAAAATCAAAATCACCTTGTTTAGTTAGGTGCATGGAAATGTATCCTTTCTCATACATTTAATTGAATTATAACCCCTTTGAACAAGTTCATCCTAAGATAACATCTAACATCTTAGGGTTTACAAGTTCATTATCCAAATCAAACCAATCAAAATCAAGCCCTAATTCTAGTATTTATACAAAGTCCCTAAACGTTTAACACTCATATCATTCACCCCTTTTCATCCTTCATCTCATCATTGGTCCTAAACACCTTATAGGTCACTTTTACAACAAGGTCAAAACACAAGAGGAACATGGAATATAAAATTGATCCATACATCATGAGTAATCCAAGTCAACCAAACTATCAAAGCCTTACAATGCCAATTGATTTTCAAAACTCACATTTATACAATCCATACATGGGATCATTATCTCCTACAAACCTCAATGGTACAACAAATGTGAGTCTACCCAATCTAATGTTGGAAGACTTTTTCCGATGGTAGATTTAAATCAAAGTCCAAAATTACAAGTATATCCACCAAACAATCAATGCATGAGTCTTCAAATGACCAACATCATCCCACCAAATCCATACACGCCAAAAGTGAATACACCAAGTACAAGATTACCAAACATGAATCTAGAAAAATTTGGGATAAATATGTTTGTGAATCATACAAATGTTGTTCAAAGTCCAAACAAGATGTTAACAACTCCATGTATTAATCCAAGTCAAGGTAACACCATGAAAAATCAAAGTTATCTAAATCAAGCCAATGTGATTCCCAACACCAACAATGTTCCATTTCAACCTATCATGCCAAATTTGAACATCATCCCAAGTTAGAACATTGTCCAAAATCAATTTGTCCATGATCCCATTCAAAAAATACAAGTATGCATCCCAAATTTGCTTGAACAAAAACCAAATCAACTATATCAAGGGAGTCAAGATCAAAATCAAGATCAAATTTGGCAAGATCAAATTGTTACACTTACCAAAATAGTTGAGTCATCTTCACAACCATTACCCATATCAATATCATTTCTTGGTTTAGGGCTTCCCACTTTACCTAGCACCAATCACTCCATCCAAATAAATCCACCTAAGACCAATCAAGCCATAACATCAAATCCTTTGAATATACCATTGACATCACACCAACAAATCGTATCTAATCAAATGACAACATCAATCTTGACAAGTCAAAATATGGTCTCCCAAGGACCTATCACCTTGGTCATTCTGACCATTCCTATCACCTCGATCATTCCAACCACCCCTATCACACTCATCATATCTCAAACCATCATTATCACTCCAAACTTATCTCAACAACTTATCACTACATCCAACACAATTCCAAATCCACCACCACTACCACCAAAACCAAATGCATCAAGACAATATAACATTGTGCTGAAAGCTCACCAGGCCTACTGAAAGGCATTCTAGCCATGCAACAAGCAACACAAGCTCAATAAGTGCAATAATCCTCTCAAGCTACCCAAGCCTCTCCAGCTGCCCAACAAGCACAAGAACAAACACAAAAAATGACAACTATTGAGAAAAAGGATCACGATCAATCCATCACTGAGCACCTTGAAGTTGTGTCTACTTCATCCAATGATCAAATCAACATATGTCAAGAGTCACTTCTCAATCATGATCAAAATCAACCAACAATACCCAACAATAATCCAATTCAAGAGATTTCAATATCACTTGACTGTATGGTTGAATACATTCACAATCTCTCCACCACAATTGTTGAAAACAATGTTCAAGATCTCTCAATTAAGGAGCATATTGAAGATGTTTTTACCCCACCTGATGATCAACTCATCATACATCAAGAGCCATTTTTTAGTGATCTATTTCAAGGAGTGTTAGGATTGTTTGATCCTATTGACATAATGCACGATCCATTAACCTATGATCATGTTGAAAATGTCTCTACATCACCTTATGAGTTAGAGGACATATCTCAATAATTCATTCCAAAGCATGATCAACATCTTTCACCAAAGTCTAGCAGTGGTCTTTTCTAAGACATGTTGACCCCTTTTGACCTCATGGTTATAGATACTAAAGGAACCTTGAACTCAACACTTGAGGATATTGGACCACTTACCATGTCTAATGACGACATCCAAGAACCCTTTGTAAGCAATCCATCCTTTGAAATTAACCCATGTCAAGAACTTGATCCAAAGCATGTTGAAAGCAACTCTGAAAGCATTCAAGATCAAGAATTGTATCTTCAAGATACTACAATAATCTAATGGACACTCTCCTATCTATACAAGATGTTTCAAATGATGATCACATCCACATAACACATACTCCTCCATATACCCATGAGATGCTTTCTATGGATGGACACATAGATGATCTTCATTCAGAACATGATTCTTTTACTCCTGACATTATTACACAAAAAGAGCAGGATATTGAGTTGTCAACATTAGGATTAGATATATCCCAAATTCAGATTGAGGACATCAAGGATGAGGATATCCAACATTATCCACTCAAGGAAATCTGTCAGATAGGACAGGATATTCTAGAGTCAATAGAGCATCCAATCGAAATAACATCATCTGTAGGGGTCATTTGTCAGAGCATGTTTGCTGAACAAGAACTCTCAGAATAGGTAGAATCAAAGAATGAAGGTAATACTACCACCATACTAGGGGCAACTATGTCTCAAGTAAAATTCAACATAGGGAGCATGAAGAATCCTTATGATGAAATCAATGCCAATACTACAACCAGTCACATAATGAATCTTCTTCCACCCATCACCCCATCCATGAATTGGGTTCAACTTCAGAAGAAATATTTGAATCAAAGTATGAAGAATGTTATCAAAGCAAAAGAAGTTGAGAAGAATAATGGAAAATTCAAATACACATGGATACCAAAGAATACAAAGAAATATCATACCTATCAAACTCCATCAGTCAAAGAAACTATGGGGAAAAATAAAAAAGGGAAAAGTATTCATCAAAGATGTTCGCAAAAGGAAAAATAGGATTTTCAAGTGACGTACATGGTGTATCAAGCAGTCGGTCCTAATTCCATGCACACTTCTGTATCCACCCATCATTGCTCATCTTCCCAAGTTTGGAGAGTCAAAGGTGCCAAACTGTCAACCAATCCATCTTTTTTCCCTAAACACACTCCATCCATGCCGCCATACATGATATCCAATTCTCACATTAACCATGTATTGGGAATGAACCTTGATGATAAGGATTCAAAAGGAATTCTATCGTGATGCATGCACAAAGACAAAGTTAACTCCGGTATTGACGAAGCAAATCAGGAATTTCAACATTTGCATTTAAGTGCACATATCTTGGCAAAGTAACTTCTTTAGATAGGCTATCAATGGAACATCATGATAGGAGCATCTACATCAGCAACACCTTGTGGTTCAACATGAGCTTTAAAATCTTTTAGAAAAATCAAAAAAATCAAAAAATATGAAAATCCAAAAAAATTAGAAAAAGGATTGAAAACAGTCAAGATAAAAATCGTCCTCTAGTGAAAACCACTACGGTGGTGCTTTGGGCAAGACCATGATGAAAACTTAGCAAATAGGTGTCATGTGTAGAATCAAGCATCTATGTACACTAGTTTAGGTGAAAGCATCTCATCCCATCCATAATAAATCAAGCATTTCATCCATCAAATCCATAATGAATCCAGAATTCCATCCATCTTAGCCATAATAAATCCAACATTCCATCCATCTCAGCTATAATAAATCCATTCATCCATAAACCATTTATTCAATCCATTTTTCATCCATCTGCATACATAGTCCAAGATCTTGACAATGTTTGGTGCACACTTTACGCTTGCTTATGGTAAATATCTTGACATGGGTCATTTTCATTGATCCTTTCCTACCTAGCATTATCTAAGCCATGAGGCACTATCCAAATGAAACATTCCTCTATTCAAACACCTTATCTTATTACAAGATAATCCTTGGCATCCTTTGTGTGCTTACCATATACATCCATCCATAGGCTTATCCAAGCATCCATCCATGGCATTCCATACATTGCTAGACACTGGGGGCAGATATTGAGATCTTGCTTCAGAAATAAATCTTTGTCTATATCCTCCAACTTATATGGTGATCTGAACATTGGAAAACATGAAATAAAATTGGTCCATCACTTGTGAGAAAAAATCCAAATTGCTAGCCCATGGCATATTTTGACGAGAAGATGTTCCTTATCAATCATCATCTTTCATCAAACATCAATCCAAACAATCACTATCAGTCACATCTAATTTACACTTCAAAAATCATGTCAAATCATTCAAACTTTTTTTCCAAACCAAGCGTCATCAATCCTGATCAATCAAATCCATTCAATCCATAATCTTGGGATATCCATCCCAATCCTTTTGTTGCTTAACACTATCCTTGCATTGTTGTGCATCCTCAACAATTTTATCATCATCAATCCTGATCAATCAATCCTTGCATTGTTTTGCATCTTCAACAATATCATCATCATCAATCCTAATCAATCAATCCTTCCATTGTTGTGCATCCTCAACAATGTTATCGTCATCAATCTTGATCAATCAAATCCTTGCATTGTTGTGTATCCTCAACAATGTTATCATCATCATTAATCCATTGATCTGATCAATCAACCTTAGCTTAGTTTTTAGCAAAATCCTCAAATAGAGCATTGGTATCATCACGCATATCCATATCTAAATCGTTAAAATCATGCAAAAATCCAAAAACATCAGAAAATCAGAAAATCCAAAAACAAGTCAAAAAAAGTAAACATCAAAAACATGGCATCTGAACTACGTCATCTCTAAGCTTAAACATAGGCAAGGATAATCTTTGATTAGCCTCTAAGACACAAAATCCAAAAGCATTCAAAAAACACAAAATCCAAAAACATTCAAAAAACATCAAAATCTAAAAAAACATTCAAATCACATCAAAATCAAGAAACATTCATAAAATATTAGAAAACCCCAACACATTCAAAAAACCAAAAAATCAAAACATTTGTAAAATCTTGAAAATACCAAAAACAGCCTCAAAACATTCCAAAAACATCAAAACCATCCAAATATTTGAAAAATCCATCCATCTCATCCCACTTTCACACACAATAAACATGACTCATAATAAAACAATCATCATACTCATCCTTTGGCAAAACAAACAGAAACAACCACAACAATCAACAAAAGAAAGCTTCAGATGTAAAATCAAAATTGAAACAACAAACTTTTAAAATGCAAAATCAAACTCCCGATCATTTTCAAACATGTTAGTCAACCTTATATCAACAGCCTATCAATCAACTTATCAAACCATCACCATCCTATACAATGCATGTCCTAGGATATATCGTTCCAACAATGGGAATCATTTTTGGATATCACTTGGATTCTTATCCTTTCAAAACACATCCCTCTGGTTGAAGGTATAAATAACATTTGCTTGTTTGCGTACTTGATATTTTCTTTTGATTTATCTTATTGTGCTCATTCCAAGGACCTCTCGATGATATCCGAATGAAGGATTTAGGGAGATAGGAATGGGGCAACGATCATTATCTTTTGTCTATTGTGCCTGTTGGATGTTCTTGTAAAATAACTTGGCAAATACTTGCTTTGTTAGGTACATCCTAGCAAGGTTTCCGTATGTCAAGTGTGAACAAGAATACTCCCATCTATTTGTCGAGTCAAATTCCATCACACTAGGTACAACACCATCCTGGGTTTCTATACCTTGATGCATTGTATCTATGTGTGTTATCAAACATAAGGTAAGTAGCCCTTTTAAAAATCCCAATCCTTGATAAGAAAATCATCATCATCTATCATCATCAGCATCTCTAATAAAGTCTTGTCAGATCATGGACTTGTTGGATCCTCTTATCATCATCTTATTTCTTCTTTCTTCTCTCCGCGCTCACATAACATCACCAATGCATCGATCATGCATCCATCCTGCATCCACAAACCATCAACATACCACATATCATTCATATCATACATAATAGGAAACATCAATCATTTCACATGCACTGCATTTGCATCATCATCATAATATAGATCTATTAGTCTAAGCATCTGCATAAATCATACATAATCATAGCATATCACATCATCCATCTCATACATCATCACATCATATCATCATTTAAGTTGTTTAGGATAATATAGATTCGTTATTCTATGCATCTTAAAACCGTCTCATTTGCATCATCATCCATAACCATCCATCTTGAACCTCTTTATCGCGAGATCGACCCTTAAATTGAATCTTTTCGCTTGATCTCTCAAGGGGCCAATGTACTAGTGTATTTCTTTCTGCTGGGGCATCTGAAAAATTTAGAAATTTTCTCAATTTTCATCGTGACAAGTTTATTGTTTGAACCAACGCAACAAGTACATTGCTTCAAAGAGGGGAAAAATGTAGACATGTGAAATTGACATCATGCATTTGATTAGGTCATATTCATCCATTCATCAAATAAATCAAGTTTATTTGGTCAATATCCTAAAGTCATCAATTTAAATTAAATAAATCAACTTCATCCTAACATCACCCTCCTTGATTAAATAAATTAAACCTTTATTTAATTAAGTCTGAAATCACCTTCTATCCCTTTTTTATTTAAATAAATCAAAGAAATCAAGTCAAATGGGTCAAAGCATCTAATCATCATCTAAGTTAAGCTAATCCTGATTAAACTAATCTAACCACCCATCACATCCTCTATATTTTCCCACTTGCACCAATAAATCAATTTATTGATTTATTAAAATCATCATTTTCTCTCAACAAAGCATTTTTTGAGAATATTCCTCAAGTTTCAATATGAAGAAAAGTTGACTTGTCCCTTCCAACATGGCAATAACTTCTCTCTTACATGTCCCCCACTCAACATTTAATTCTCAATTTCAAATTTGAATCTCCCCCTCTTCGGCACATTGTCCAAAACTTGCACATACCTTAACCTATCACAATGTGACAAGTGGCTTCATCTCATTGGCCAAATCATTATCCCACATTGCTCTATTTTGAACTCTCTTAGCATTTGAAATTTTATAAATAGAGGGCTTATTCTTCATCAATGGATCTACACAATCTTATGCAAAGTCACTCTCTTCAATTGAGAACCGATTCTATCCACCTCATATCATCTTCAAAGCAGTTTTATCATTTAGCTTATCTAAAGGGGTTTGGAAAGGGATATTTTCCACATCAAAATAGCACCAATCCCCCTATAAGATGTTGGTTTGGTCATTTGAATAATGTTTCATTGGTGTAGTTTTCTTTCATGCTTTGTTTCTATTATTCTTTTGTTCAAATGAATTTTATAGCGAATTTGAGGTTTGTTGGTTTTGAACTGACTAACAATTAGTTGCGGTTTATGTTTGATGAAAATGCAGATTGAGGGTTCAAAGTAATTTCTTCATTTGTCGAGGAAAACTAGTACATGTCATCACTTTCTTTGAAACAACACTATAACACTACATTGTCTCAAAGAGAGGCAAAGTGTAGACACCTAATTCTAAATAACACATTTATCCAAAATGAGTCATTTTTAGTCATTCGACCTAAGTAGTATATCTTCAATATTTAACTAAATATATATTTTTTATTTAATTATATTCATATTATCTATTCCTCTATAATAATTAAAAATTAATGTTAAATTTAATTAATATATTAGTTATTCCTCTATTCATCTATATTAATTAAATAATCAATGTTATTTAATTAATTTTCTGAATATTCTTCTATTCTAAAGATTAATTAAATAATTATTTATTATTTAATTAAATATTCATTTCCTACTTCCTCAATTAAATATTTTTTAAATTATTTAATTAATCCATTTATCTCTCAACATTACCTTCTTTTAAAATTAAATAAAATTGTTTATTAAATTCAATCTTGCACATGCAAATAATAATTGAATTTATTTAATTATTAAATACTTATGTAAATTTGACCTCACTTGTTGACTAAGACTTACTCTCATTCCACTCATCCATAAAACTTACTTCACTCCCACTCACTTTTAGTCCTCTAAGCAATCAATTCATTCCACTAACATCAGTATAAGTTAACACTCCAGTCAATTCTCTTAACTGAATCATGCAATCATTGATCTAAAATCATGTATCCACTTAATTGACCATCAATTCCTCTCATCAATTTTCAACCATTGATCTTCTCAACCTCTCATCTAATCTTGATCATTAATGGTTATCATTGAATATATATAAATGCAACCATCCTATCATTCATTTTTCATCTCAGATTGTGCAAGGAACATAAACAAAAAATTATAAAGTTTTATGCTATTGTGGATAGTTAAAATTTGAGAGAAATTTTTTTTTATACCATTTCTCTCAAGGTGAAATAGAAGAGAGTGATGTAGTTGTGCTAAGGTGAATTATGTGTTTTTTTAAGTGGTTGTAGGTTTGCATCATGTTTAAATTATTTTTCTTTATTTGTTTTATTTTTGTGATCATTTAATTGTAATTTCTTGTTATTGCTTGTATTCCTTCAATATTTCACAATTAGTTATATTGGTCATGCACTTGGAATATGACATATTAGAATATGTTTCATTTGGATAGTCAAAGAACTAACTAGAACAAAGGATTGCAAGTGAAATTTCATGTTTCTTCTTAAAGTCAAGAGTGATTTCCTAAGAGAAGACTTCATGACAATTCTTGATGGATTGCTATATATGTATGTTCTATGAAAAATGTATTCAAATGAGAGAAAAAAGTGAGATTTCTCTTGAATCAAAATTCAGTCACTCACATTACTTAAAAAACTATTATATAGTATTGGATTTATAATGCCATTATCCCATATGAAACTAATTATAGGAATATACTACCAAAATAAAATTTATTTATTAGATTAACAATAGCATATTAATTTATTTATTTAGCTATATATGTCAAGTATTAATTCTAACACCCCCCCTTAGTACTGACATAGAGGAAAACTAGAAATTAGTATAGATATTCTTCATCACTTTGATGTGGAATTCCTTCATCACTTGAAGTGTGGTCCTTTCCTTCAAATATCAAAACGTTATCCTACAACTTTCCATCAAGAATATCCCGTGCTTTCTGTTTACAATTCATTACTACATGTCTTGTCTTTTTATAATAGAAACATGTGCCACTTGCATTTTTTAACTTTGTCATATGTTTGTATTTTTTCTAAGAAGTACTCGCTTTTTTTTGTTCATTCAATGCAACTTTTTCTCCTAAAACATGTTTTTTTCTTTCATCAAGCAATGCAGATATAATACCTTCTAGACTTGGATTAATTTTGCTTAAGGTGAATACCTTGTGAGACATACTATTTGGAATACTATTTAAAAGTATGGATTTTGCATCATTTTCCTTTATTTCTTCATTTATACCAGCCAACTGATTTATCAAGGAACCAAATTTACTTATTTGAGACACTATATCTTCACCTTCCATTTTCAAACCTTTTTGTTTTTATACTTATTTCTACATTATCAACTTTTGATCCAAATGAAGTATTCAATTTTTCCCAAATGTCCTTAAAAGATTTTTTAAAATCTACATGATGAAAATAAGGTTTAGATAAACTAAGAACAATTATAGCCAATGCTTTCTTATCTTTTATCTTCCATTTTTTAAGTTCATCTGTATCTTTTGGCTTTGGCATTGTACCATCAGCAATTTCCTAGAGATCTCTTTCAATTAACAATAATTGTATTTGTATTTTCCAACTATGAAAATAATTTCCATCAAAATTTTCATAAAGGCTTAATTTATCCATTTTGTGTTGAATACAATGCATCCTTGAATATTCAGAAATAAAGGGAAAAAAAACTTGTAAAGAAATAAATTCTTCTTTTTGTGCCCTAATGGAACTCTGATAGCATCCTCTATTAAATTAGCTCCAATACCCGATGACTCTACAAATGCATGAGTGTCAATGAATTATCACAAGTTTCTCAATATACCTTTGGTTTATGTTCATACTGTAGAAACAATAGACTAATGTTGATGCCATAGAACTCTGTTATGAGGAGCAAAAATAGTACAAGAAACTCTCAAAAAATAATCCAAGCTCTTTCGATAATGAAAATGTCACCTCTAAGATAAATCTTCCATCAATACAAATATATTAAGACAACATCCAAAGAAATAGTTGGAAACATAAAATAAAGAATTTTTGATATAGTTTATTGTGGATCTTGTATCATATTGGTGATACCTATGTACCAAAGAAAAAAGTATTTCTTGCTTGATTTGGGAATAGTTGATGATAAATTGGATCGAAGGAGGCCTTTTATTTGGTGTTGTGAGGTGTTTTTCAAATCCACACTAGGTATTGGACCCTTGCAAATGCATTTATCAATGTCTTGTAAAGGTGTTGTAAAGGTGTTGTAATAGACTTGCATGCCTATCTAGACTTAATGAACCCATCTTCCCTTAATTCAACATTATAAAATGTATTTAATAGCATTATTACATCAATCTAGAAGGGTTATGAAATAATCTTAATGTTTTTGATAAAAGGGGTAAAACGGGTTTTACAGGGACCCGAAATCACAATGTTTACAAAATCGAAAAGAGGACACAAAAGTCCAACCAAAAAGACCAACTGCCCGAGAAAAGATCAGCAACAACCAACCGAAACAGACCAGAAAGGTCTAGCCAAAAGGAACAACAAAGTAAACACCCAAACCCCAACCATTTATTTAGAGTCTTGAGGACGGACTCCGTCTTTGCCTCTAGATTCTTCATAGCATTGACACCCTTTTTAAAAATTTGAATCATCTTTGAAGTGGGGGGAACCTTTTGCTTTAGATTGGCTTTGGTTCTTTTGGAAATGCCCGCATCCGTATCCTGGCTTTTGTCCTCAGTTTCCTCCATATCCACCACAACAGACCCCTGCTGGGCTTTATCAAGCTTTTCAGTCATCATGTTAATGATAATGGCATTGTGTCTTGCAATTCAGTTGTTTTGCTCAACAACGGTATTGATGGTATTCTTGATATTCTCAACCTTGGAGTCAATATTTTTGTTACTATGAACTTGAACCCCACTATCCACATCTTTCTTTTCAATCTCAGCAATCTTAGCACCCAAATCTTCAATCTTGCTTTGAAGGGCCCAATTTTTAATTTTCATCTCATTAATTTTGGTGAAAGTCCATTCCAAGAGTTTGAAGTGGGACTCCGATTTGGTTTTGGCAAGGTTCAGAACATCTAGAGAAGGATCTTTGCCAGTATTAGGACAAGTTTTCTCAGGGTTAGAAGTATTAGGGGAGTCATCATTAGCTAGATTATCTGGCTGAGGTTCAGCACAAAGCTTAGTTTTGTTGGCATCAGATTCCTTTGACTCAAAGGATTCTTCGGAATAGGAAACAAGGCTTTTCACCTAGGGTTTCTTCTTAAAGGAGGGGCTATCAGGCTCAAGCTGGGCGTATAGTGTTGTAATGTGTCTTACACATTCACATTAGATGTTGTGCCTCGGGATGCACAATATGGGATCATAGGAGCCTATTAGTGATGATGTAAAGGTCAATTATGGCTTGGGACATAGAATTCAATGTGAAAGTGTGATTAAACCCTAATTGAGCAAAAGAGTCATAGTGTTTCACACTCTTAAAAATCTATGGTTCAATAGGATATCACGATGCTACCACAACAGAAATACAAATCTAAAAAGAAACATTCCATCAGAAGAACAATTCATGCACAGTTAGATGAAATGAGAATAATCTACAAGAATGAATGTTGCCTCCACACATAGTTCTACAATAGATTGGGGGATATATAAATTTTAAATTTTAAATTTTTGGAATGAAAACGATAAACAAAGTGAAGTGTTAAACAATGGAAAGAATGAACACGGTGGAGAAAAAGAGAAGAAATGTAGATGATTGATGGAGTCAAAAAGGGTTTTGCACATGGTCTACATTACTCACCTGTTGATGAATGAAATATTGGTAGAAAATAATAGTAGTTGCATGTGGTCTTCACTGTAGTACCATTGTAAACATCACTATGAGAAAAAAAGATGAATGGAGAGAGATCGGAGAGAGGTCCAAGAAGAAACCTTTTTTAATACCATATTGAAATAAGAGAAAAAAAAGATTGCTCTCGAATCAAAATTCAGTAATTCACATTACATAAAAAACTATTACATAGTATTGGCTTTATAAGGCCATTATCCCGTATGAAACTAACTACGAGAATATAACTACCAAAACCAAATTTATTTATTAAATTAATAATAGCATGCTAATTTATTTATTTAACTATATATGTCAAGTACTAAATTCTAACATAATGATACTATAATACCTCTTCTACTTTGTTATTATTTTGAATTTTTGAGGAAACATAACATTTTAATTCTTCACCATTATTTTTATTACATGATATTAATTTACATCGAAAAATAGTGATAACCTTTCTTAATACTTATTATTAATTTTAATAACTAATTTATAATTTTTGATTGATTTATTTGTAAGAATGAAAACCCAAACCATAATTTAAAATTTTTAATAATGTTTTGCTCTCACCCTTTCAATTCATCCAATCACAAAGCATGGACAACAAAGATTAAATCTAACTTCTAATTTTTTGTTTCTCAATCCCTACAACTCTTTAAAAGACCATGCGTTTACAAGTGTCATGTATGCATCGTTAACAACACATGCACTTGTCTATTTTCCGTTAAAGCAGGTAATTCCAAGGCAGCTTGTAAAATGTTAGAGAAATATACTACAATGATCATCACTGTATACTTGCAGTTCAATTTTCTTAATCTACATGACTACTGAAATCCACGAAGAGAACCTCTCATCTTCCATTGACTTACAGTCTTCTAACATTAGTGACAATACGAGTGTTGATTTGGGTAGACAACAGGTTTCCATAGATTTGGTTTATCTACATAGATAACTTTTTTAATTTTTAATGATTTTATTTTGTACCCATTTTGGTTTTGTCCTACATATTTGTTTAGTAGCTTTCTAAGTTTTTGTCAAATTTTTAGAGACTGGTTTTATGCAAGGCATGTGTCTGTAATAGGTCTCGCTTCGTACCGAGCCATGGATCTTAGGCTCATGTGGTTTTTAGAGTATACGATACTTGTCACTTAAAGTTGTAGATCTATTTGGAATTGGAATGCTTTCTTTTCTTTTTTTTTAAGAAAAGGTGGCAGTGCCACAAATTTATTGAATAACAAAGGAGACTACATTTGTCCGAGAATTGTAGATGAGAAACAAAATCTGCATAGTTCAAAAGCTAAAAGAGTAACAAGGGAATATATCCCAGATGAGAAAACTCGAGCAAGAGAAACAAAAGCCTATGAAGAAAACAAAAACCATTAAAATGGCCAATCCACCGAAGCCAAAGAGATCAGAAGAAGCCACAGAAGTCCTATGCAAAAAGCAACTTTCTGAGAAGCCAAAGAGATCAAAGAAGCCAAAGATATCCTATGCAAAAAGCATCTTCCCATAGACATTTAGAGTGCTCGAAATATCTGAGGAATTGGAATGCTTTCTTGATTCAATCATTGCTAATAAAATCGGAAGTGGGTGTTACTCATCAATATAAATAATCTAACGTTTATGGGTTTTCCATTGTGTAGTTTTGTTCTCTCAAAATTTTAAGAAGCTTCTAATTCTTCATAAATAATCCTTCACAGAACTCTAATCAATATGAATTGACCCAAATGTCAGTCTGTTATATATTGGTGTTGTTTGTAATCAATGTGAGATTCTAGAGTGGAATACTTTCTTTAATTCTATTTAGAGTTTTCAGCCTTATTGCATATTTTCTAAGGCAGTCCTCCTGACGAACAGGGTTCTATAAGTATAATGCAGGTATTGCTCATTATTAACTCCACAATAAGTTTAATTCAAGAAAACAATGTAGGCCACGCGGCTGTGTGCATCTATTTCATTTATCCCCTTACATAAGTAGCATTAAACTCGGAGACATTGTTCCTATAGATGATCGTCCTCTAGAGAGAGACCCATTAAAAATTGAGTAAGTTTTGAGGTGAGTGCCTTTTTTTCACCTTTCACTAAATGTAAACCCAAAAAGATTGATAGTATATTCACTTGTTAAATGTATTATTGTATGTACAGGCCACTCTTCTAATATTTTGCATTAAGACTAGACAAGACAAGCACGTTGGCTTCCAAACTAGTACAGGGAAAACGCAACTAAGTCTTTCTAAAGCCCATTATTATTAATTGTTATTTAGACTTTATCTTGTCTATTTATGTAATAATTCCTCAAAGAAAGCTTAAATTTAGGTTTCCCAAATAATACAAGAGTTTGGTGCCTTCAAATGTTCTTTTTTTCTACACTAGAGCTATTTCCAATTATAGTAAATAAATGTCCTTTTGAGACCAAAGGATATTGTGCTTTCCAATTTGGTGCTACGCCTTCAGCATATTAGGTGGTTCTATTTCTTTCTGGCATGGTTTCATAGAACAATAATTTCTCAATGTTTTTATTGAGCATTATGTTTTGTTTTTAATTGTATACTTTCAAAGAAAACTTAACACTGGAAGCCATCCTTGCAGCATGTGGCAGGGACTACAGGTGCACTGCAGCCCTTGTTGCTTTCTTATTTTAGGTGGCTTGGATTGGATCTGATGGTGAATAAGCAACTACGTCTTTGCCTGTAGCCTTGTAGTTTCAGGTGCTAAATAGATAAGTTATTCTCCTTAAATGTGTCTTTCTAGTTGCAGGTTGTGACTTAAGTGGTAAGACCTTGGCGGAAGATTTGACTCTAAATGAAGAGCCTAGCTCTTTCGATAGGCTTTCCCTTAGATCAATGATCAAAATTGAAAGGAATATCATTACACACATTTTAACCATAGAATTTGTGGCATGTAGTAAATAGACTTTGACTGAGCAAGAAAATTATTTGATTTCTCTATCAAAGTGAAGATGAGAGAGGATGATATACATTTTTATGAACTTGCCATGAGTTGTCAACACAAAAGGGATGACATAAATATTTGCAAACTGAACAAATTTCCTTGTCAAGAATATTGTTTGGGGTACATGCACTCTACTCTCTATGGACTGCAGTGCAAGCTCTTTGGAGAATATGCACCTTTCATGTTGGAAAATTGCGCCACTTTTTAAAATGAGTTCTTAATTGTAAGCTTGCATGTGAGTCGGTGCAAATAAGTAGGAAGAATTGTTGAATGGATGGTAATGGATTGCAGTCTCCAAGGAAATTCTAACGACATATGTTTTGTGGTCCAATTATCCCACTTAAGTACTTTTTCTTCTTTGAGACATATAAGATCGTCAATATAAAGAGTGACATGTCAAAAGAACTAGTGTCAGAATCATATGTGATAGCATCTTCAAAAATATCATGCACCTCTCGACTTAAAACATCTTTAAATATCTAGTAAGGTTTTTCAATAGACGGAAACCTCCCCAGGCGAGCCACTTTGAAGGAAAAGGCAGAGGTAAGACAGCAGAAAATAACAATAGTGATGAACAAAAAAAATAGTTTTATAAATATCAACAAAGAGCTACTGCTCCTTCCAAATATTTTTTATCTTAATCAAAAATAACTTTGGGCTTTCACATTAACAGAGTTGTAAAACATTCAATACTCCAGAGCATAGACAATTTAAACTTCCTCGGATTCTTGGATGCCGGATTAAGCCTCTTCCGTCAACCTATCTTGGTTTGCCTCTATGCTCTAAACCTTTAGAATCGTTCTAGATTTCTTTGGTTTAAAAATTCAATAAGAAGTTATCGGGGTGGAAAGGAGCTCTTCTCAGTCAAGCTAGAAAAATCCAGCTCCTTAAGGCTTCATTGCAAAATCTTCATGTTTATGCTCTTAGTATATTTAAAATTCCTGCTAAGTATGCTGAGGCCATTGAAAAAATTTAGAAAAGATTTCTTTGGTCTAGAGTGGAGGACAAGAAGAGAATTCCACTTGTTGGATGGGATCTGGTTTGTAGACCCAAATCGAGGGGGGGCTTAGGCTTAAGGAAAATTAAAGTCTTGAATCTTCCCTTCTTGCTAAATAGCTTTGGAGAACTCTCACTTTGAATGGTGAATGGCATGATATGTTAAAAGCCAAATATTTTAATAGCTGTGAGTCTTTTAATAAGGTTATAAACTCTTCCTTTTTACCTCGTGGGTCTGTTTGTTGGAATGATATAAGTAGAAGTAGAAAGTTGTTGGAAATGGGAATTGGTTGGCTGATTGGAAAAGGAAATTGTGTGAGGTTTTGGGAAGACAGATGGCTTTTTAAGGATCCTCTGATTAGAATTGGGAAATTCAGTAAGTGGATGAATGATTGTAAAAGGGAATTTGGTGTCTTGGTTAAAGATTACTAGAGGAACGGGGGTTGGGTTGATCTGAAGACCATTAGTCTAGATCTTAGCTCTATTCAGTCGACTTTCAGGGCCTTAAGACCGGTACTACACCAGGAGGAGGATATAGTTGTTTGGTTAGACAACCCATCTGGTATTTTCTCAGTTTCTTCTATCACTTCAATGTTGGTTAGTCTGGTGGAGCCTCCTCCCTTCTGGGCTAAGGCTTGGATTAATCACTTGACTCCTAAAATAAATATGTTCTACTCGATTATGCTACATAATAAAATTCTCACTCTGGATAATCTTGGAAAAAGAGGAATTCAATTACCAAATAGGTGTTATATATGCAGGAATGATGCTGAGACTATTAATCATCTTTTTCTTCACTGCCCTTTTGTTTCAAATATTTGGGGTAAAATTCTTATGCTTCTTGATGTGGTCTGGGTTTCCCCTATTTCTGTTGAAGATTTCTTCATGCAATGGAAAGCTCCTTCAAAAAATCCTTTTGTGCGAAAGCTATGGTCTTTTGTTCTACCTTTTGTGTCTTCGAATATTTGGAAGGAAATGAACAATAGAGTGTTTAGGTATAAAGAGATGCTAGAGGGGGACTTACATGCTAAGATCGTAAGGCTATAAAGGAAAATTTATCTTTAATTCCAAGAAAAATGGTTGAGAAAGCTGATTGGTTTCTTTTCGACTTTGCCATAGCTGAAAAGTGGAATTCAAAATTTGTTGGGGTAAATGTCATCAAACCTGTTGTTTGTGGAAGAGAGAATGCAAGTTGGTTGCTACCGCCTTTGGGCTGGGTGAAAGCCAATTTTGATGGTGTAGCTAAAGGAAACCCTGGGAAAGCTGGTAGTGGATGTGTTTTAAGGGACAACTCTGGGGCTTTTATTGTGGCTTTTGCTGTGGACATTGGCACCCAAACTAATAATGTTGCAGAAGTTGTTGGGGCTTATCATGTGGTTAGTTTAGCTTTCAAGATGAATACAAAATGTCTTTGGTTGGAGGGTGATTCAATGAATATAATAAATTGCATTTTAGGGCTTACCCCTCCCTCATGGACCATAAAAAAGTGGATCGAAGATACTAAATTCTTATTAATTAAATTTGATAAAGTGAAAGTGTCCCATGCCTATAGAGAAGCCAATAAAGTGGCTGATTACTTCACCAATGAAGGGGTCAAGAAGGGTTGGGAAAACACGTGGAGGAAGAATGACTTCCTCCACCCTGATGTGAAAGCGCTAATTTATTATGATTTAATGCATGGAAGAGAAGTTTGTCTTCATCATGATGAAGCAGATAAAGATTAGGTACATCAATTTCATTAGATTTGATGGGAATGACATCATTTTCCTTTTTAAGGAGAGTCTTCGGTATGCTTTCTGGGTGTTTAACAAAATATGCCTAATTGGGACCCAAAGCAACAGTAGGGTTTTGTTTAATAGAGCTCTGAAAATGGGAGGAGAAAGAAAACGTGTGGAGCCGAGCAACTTTAAGGAGAATAAAAAGAATGACAAAGCTTGGGAAAGAATTGAGAAGGGAGGCTTAGTCCTGTATTTGGAAAAGCTCCATGGTACTGACTAGGGGATGCTAGACTATTTTGTTAAAAAATGGAAAAATGGAGAGATTGTGTTGTTTGGTAGGGATGTTAAGCTGAATGAGGATTTAATCAGTGAGATAACTAGTCTTTCGACTGAGGGCGTGAAATTTTACCAGGACCGTTGGTTCTCTGATGAAGCGGTCATTAAATTTCCTAAAAAAGGCAAGGAGAAAGCTAAGTTGGTTAAGGTCACCAATAGCTACTTTGATGTGGAGTCCATCAAATCCATATGGAGAAAAGTTTTAAGAGTTATTATGGAGTATATTACGGTTGGCGGGTGCTTCACTAGAGTGTATGGTTACCACTTTGCTATTTTGAACCACTTCGGTCACAAGGTTCATATCTCTCTGCCTTTTTACTTATTTTCTTCTTTGAAGAATTTCCTTGATGAAGTTGAAAGAAACCCTAGGAAGAATGCTATTATTCACCTTGGTCTTGTCAGGCTCATATTTGAGCATTATCAAAATTTACCTACTTTTCCTAAAACTATTGATCTCAGAGATTTGGATGACGAGGATACAGAAAGTAGTAGGGAGACCGACCCCCAGGCCCCCCTACTTGTACCCCTGATGGTCCTAATACCTATACTCCCTAGTCTCGATCTTGTCGGAAGGCCCTTAAGGATTATGCTCCGTCGTCTTATCCTAAGTTGCAGCCTCTGCTTGAGTGCCCTAGCCTAGGTTTTGCTTCGCCACCCTGTCATAATCCCCAGCCACCTCCCAGCTGTCCTACTCCGGGCTTGGGCTCTGGTCTTAAAGGTACCTCTGTTACTAAACTTGTCTCGTATTCTAGGAATTCCATGGAAATTAATTCTGATAAACCTATGGTCAGTAAGGAGTCGGTTCCTAGTGCCCCTGCATCTAGAAGATTTGGGAATGCCCCTTATGATTCCCCTAATTAGGATGAAATTAATTCGACCTTTAATAAGCTCAATCCTGAGGACATTATGGGTGTGGCAGAGAAAAGTATGGATGGTATTTTCACTATTCTCAAGTGGACCCAAAAGGAAATCTGTGATTTGAAAGGCTGTAATATGGACCTAAGCAACAGGGTCATGGATTTGGAGCAGAAGATGAGTTGGAGTTGTAAAGAGACTGATGGACAGGAAACCCCTTTACCAAGGAAAAGACAGCTTTCGCAGGAAAAAAGATTGACCAGTATCGAGTGCAATATATCCAAGATAGGCCAAAATATTAGGGCCACGGTGGAAAACAATCAGAAAATTTCAAGGTATAACACCATCATCATCAATGCTATGGTGGAAAAGCTCAAAAAAATCAAAAGGGTTCGCTGGTTGTGGATTTGGACGCAGAGAGAGGTGGCTGCAGATCTGCTGGTGAAGGGATTTCAACTCGTACCTAGGCTAACACTAAGAGGAAGACCCCGACTTCATCACATACGACTCAAATCCTCAAGCAGGGGTTACAGGATATGAAGGATGTTGAAATGGAGGCTGAGGAGTTTTTGAATACCTTGGAGTAGTGCGGTCATTGTTGTTTCTAGTTTTTTTGGGTGGTCCTTTTTTGGACCCTGCTATCTTTTTTGCTATCATTTCCTTTGTGGGACAACTGTCTATTCATTTGGACTTATTTTGTTATCTTTTGATGTTTAAACTTTGCAGTTTCAGGTCCCTGTAAAACTTGTTTTTTCCTTTTCAAAAACAAAGTTGTAAAAATCACTTGACAACAAACTTGTTCACACACAAAAGAAAGCTGATTTATAATGTATA
Organism: Sequoia sempervirens; assembly: GCA_007258455.2. Taxonomy (NCBI): domain Eukaryota; kingdom Viridiplantae; phylum Streptophyta; class Pinopsida; order Cupressales; family Cupressaceae; genus Sequoia; species Sequoia sempervirens. Next base: position 492,120,635 of record VDFB02000017.1, read on the forward strand.
TCCCTTGGAAGATTAAAAAGAAAACCCAAAAAAAATGTACAAAAACATTGTAAGAAATATGGCCAAGGAGTACACAATCAATTTCTTCCACAATATTTCATCCTATCTATAGAGAATGGAGGCATCGATGAATTACATTGAGTTGGTAAAAACATATTTCACATCCTTAGACTAAGAGGATGTTGGTATAATAATTATGTCTTTGAGGGTAGGACTGAGTATGTGAGATTGTGGAGCATGAAGTAGTTGTTGGAATCAATCACATTTACTTCCATCCAAGATAATCAAATAATTTCTTTGAAATACTTCTGCAACTTACAAGTTTCTAATGAAATGGTATCTAGCACTAACATGCTTAATCTTCTTATGAAATACAGAATTTTTGGATAGTGTTATCACCCAGTTATTGTTAGAATAATAATAATAATAAAATCTTGTTCATGCTTCAAATTTGTCTACATTCTTTTATATAGGATGGTCTTATTCTTAATACATACTCTCTTTCAGTTAATGAAAGAATGAGTATACACTGTTTCTTTGATTTCTATGATATTACATCTATTTCAAAATGAAACATAATTTGATGTGATATTTGTATCATCAATACTGGTTACACAATTGTTATTTCTTTATCTTATGAACTTGAATTCAATTGACTTTGATTAGTAAATTTCATGAATTCTTGTTTCACTCGCATATCTTAAATTTATTTTCTCTATTTGTGAATGATAATCATTTTGAAGTTCTACGAACCTTGAAATAAGACTTATTGCATACATTATATTTAGCCTTATGGTTGTTATGTACATGATATTACAAAAAAAATATCTCATATAATATTGGATAAAAATTAAATCATTTATCATCATTCATCAATTTCAATCTTGTCACAATTTATGTTGGTGAAGATTTTCAATGTACCATATTGAATCTTTTCAAAATATCATTTGTATAGTTAGTTTGAGATATGGATATGTCAATTTTATTTTGATTCACCTCAATGCCAATAAAATATTTTATGAGATCTAAATTAGTCATTATGAATTCTTTCTAGACAACTCATTTGAATAAATTGATTGATAAGTCACCTATAAATATCAAATCATCAACATAAACTTACATATAATTATGATATTGATTGATTTATTTATTTTTACATGCAATATAGGCTCATTGCTATATCTATTGAATTCATTCTATAAAGGTAAGAGTCAATTCTACTATACCATGCCCTAGGAGCTTATTGATGTCCACAAAGTGCTTTCTTGAGTTTGTAGACTTTGTCTTCATGGCTTAAGATCTCTTATCCTAGTAGTTTCTTCATATATAATTTTTCTTCTATGCAACCATTTAGGAGTGATGATTTTAAATTTATTTGATAGAAATGTCACTTTTTTAAGCTAATATTGCTACAATTGTTCTCACCATATCCAAATGGGATACTAGAGAAAATGTCTCATTGTAATTAACTTTGGGTTTTTATGAATAACCCTTAGTTGCAAGCCTTTCCTTATGCTTCTACACATCATGTTTTGCACTTAACTTGGTCTTATTAACTTACTTTATGATGCAGGAGCATCCAGTGGTGTAAGGGCAATCTTGCATCACCCAAAAATAGTTAAATTTCAAGTTTCTCAGTTTTTAGATGTTTTTACATTTTTGGATACCCTTTTTGTCATAATGAAATTCCCAATTTATGGTTCTTATTTTCTATTCCTGGGTGAAAATATATTACAGTTTTAGTTTCCCAGATTTGCACCTGAAAATCTTCCAAGTTAGATTTGAGGCACTTAGAGTTCCCGGATCGGCCCCGAAACTTGCCAAAATTGGCATTGCAAATTTCAAGCACGTTGTTGACTTCAAGGCCTTTCCAACAATTCAAACGGTTCGCGAATCAGAGTCCCGGATCAAAAGTTATGGCCCCAGGAAGTTGGCGCACTTTCTAGAAGATACAATTGCAAATGTTCTTTTGAAATTTGAACTTCAATTTGTAATTTTTTGGTGCCAAACCACCTAAACTCAAATTTGAATGTTGTTTTGGCTCCAAACTAAAGAGGAGCTCTATTTATGGGTGGGTTTCTAATTTTTGGGTAACTTTTTGGGGAACAAGCTCGCATATTGCGAAAGGGTGATTCTGTAGCTTTCTATAATTTGCATGTGTTATAGAACTTGGGGATTTGAGATCCTCTGCATGTAGGAAGCTCCATTTTCTGAATAATAAAATTATTCTCTTATTTGTGGGTTATTTTCTAAGTCTTGAGTTGCACCCTCATCAAGTGGTATCAGAGCGGGTTTTCTTAAGTGTGTGGATAGATCGCCGATCGTGAGGCAGTTCGCACCAAGACTGTGGTTGTGGATCAAGGTCAAGAAAGATTCCTCCAAGAGTGATGCTTGGTAGGCGTGGTGGTGCCAGAGGTGGTCAAGGCGGAAAAAATGCTGGTGGAAGAGATGCACTAGTAGCCCTACAAGGATAGATTGACGTGTTCCAAGAGCAGTTGAGAAGAGGGTTAAACCTGAGGGAGGAAAGTGAGGATGAAGGAGAGGAAGAAGGTTCAAATGTAGAAGAGGAAGAAGAAGCAATTGATCAAGACCAAATGTAGTTAATAAGGGGAATTTCAAAGATCGGGAAAAGACCCAGAGCAGAAGTCCCAAATTATTCTGGAAGTTTGAACCTGGAAGAGTTGATCAACTGGATCAATGAGTTAGAAGAATATTTTGAGTATGAGGAAAAAGAGGACCTAGATTGAGTTAAGTTTTCAAAAATGAAGTTGAAGGGCCATGCCATTATTTGGTGGAAAGAGGTCTAGTTGGAAAGAAATCGAAGAGGAAAAGGAAATATCACCAGATGGGATCACATGGTAGAGAAACTAAAGAAGTAGTTCATACCAATAGACTACGAGTTAGATTTGTTGAAGAAATTGCAAGGGTTGAAGCAAGGAAATAGATTTGTGAAAGAATATACTGAAGATTTTCACAAGATAATCATCAGAATGGGCCACACAGAGGCTAATAAGGAGAAGGTAGCCCGATATCTTAATGGGTTACGACCGAACATTCAGGAGGAGTTAAGCCTAGTCAGAATGACCACCATTGAGGATGTGTATCAGTTTTCTCTGAAGGAGGAAGAGAAGCTGAACAAAAGACTTGATGGCAAGCAAAAAGGATGAGGAGGTCAAAGTGGAAGGGGCAGTGGAAGACCTTCAGGAAGCCGAAATGATGATGAAAAGAAAGGTGAAGATGTGGGTACTAGCTGAAGCCAAAGGAATGACAACTTCTACCACCCTCGTGATCAAAACAGTGGTGATCAAAGAGGTAGAGGCTGAGGGAAATATGGACAAGGATTTGGAAGAGGTGGTTTCAAAGGAACATGTTTCCAGTGTGGTGAAGAAGGGCATCAAGCCTAATAATGTCCACAACACTAAGGAAGGGCAGACAAAAGGCCAGAAGGTCATAGAAGGGTTGTGAATGTAGATGAGGAGGTCCAATCTAAACATTCAGATGATGTTGAAAGGGGAGAAGCCCTAGTGATTAGGAGAGCCCTAATGACTGAGGAAAAGGAACCAAAACAGAGGAAGAATCTGTTTCGCACAAGGTGCAAGTGTGAAGGAAAATGCTGTGATGTCATTATTGATGGTGGGAGCACCGATAATCTGGTGTCAGAAGAGATGGTCACAAAGTTGAAGCTGAAGAGGGAAAGAAACTTGCATCTGTATCAAATTTCCTAGTTGCAGAAAGACCACAAAGTTTTGGTCAATGAGCAATGTCTAGTAAAGTTCAAGATTGGGAGTTACCATGATGAGGTACTTTGTGATATCATCCCCATGGATGCATGTCACATGTTGGGGAGGCCGTGACAGTTTGATAGGTGAGCTATACATGGTGGCCATGCAAACACTTATTCCTTGACAAAGGATGGGGTTCATCACAAGTTGAAACCCCTAAAGGAGACTGAAGAAAATGTATTCAGTAGTGCTAGAATTTGTTATGTAGATGGAAGAAATTTTTTTGAAGGTATGAAGCATGAGCATGTGTGTTATGCATTGATTCCTAGAGTGAGTAAGGAGGATAGTGAGAAGGTTCCAGAAGAATTTTTTGGGATGTTGGATGAGTTTTAGGATATTGTTTCTAATAATGTACCTGAGGGTTTACCACAAATAAAGAAGATCAATCATCAGATTGACTTGATTCCTGGAGCCAGTTTTCCAAATAAGGCAGCTCATAGAATGACTCCAACAGAAAACGAGGAGTTGAACAAACAAGTTCAAGAGTTTTGAGAAATGGTTTGATACGAGAGAGTTTGATTCCATGTGCAGTACCTGCAGTACTAGCACCAAAGAAGGATGGGGAGTGGAGGATGTGTACAGATTCCTGAGCCATAAACAAGATAACAATCAAGTACAGATTTTCCCTGCCAAGGATGGATGACCTAATGGACTATTTGAGTGGAGCTCAGTACTTCACAAATATTGATTTGAAGAGTGGCTATCACCAGATCCGGATTCAAGAGGGAGATGAATGGAAGACTACCTTCAAGACCAAAGAGGGCCTATACAAGTGGTTAGTCATGCCTTTTGGGCTAACCAATGCACCGAGCACATTCATGCGGCTCATGAACGAGGTACTAAAATAATTTATGGGAAGTTTTGTTATTGTGTATTTAGATGATATTTTGATTTTCAGTAAGACGTTGGATGAGAAACTGATGCATATTCAGAGAGCCTTGGAGAAGTTAAGAGAAGAGAAACTATTGATTAATCTGAAGAAGTGCAATTTTGTGAAGAGGGAGTTAGTGTACTTGGGGTTTGTTGTCTCAGCAGAAGGTCTCAAGATGGACCCAGAGAAGGTGAAGGCTATTCTGAATGGCCTACCCCAAGAACTGCTACCGAGGTGAGATCTTTCTATGGTTTGGCTAGTTTTTATAGAAAGTTCATTAGAAACTTCAGTAGTATTTGTGGACCCCTGACTGAAACAATGAGAGGGATAGAAAAGAATTCAAGTGGAGCACTGGAGTGGCAAAAAGTTTTGAACTATTGAAGCAGAAGGAACAGAGCAACCTATTCTAGCCCTCCCATATTTCAACATGGTGTTTCAGGTGGATTGTGATGCCGGTGGTTGTGCCATTGGAGTAGTGTTGAGCCAAGAAGGTAAGCCCATTGCCTATTTTAGTGAAAAGTTAAATGATGCCAAGAGAAAGTATTTTGTATATGATCAAGAATTTTATACAATAGTTCAAGCATTAAAGAAATGGAGACATTATTTGTTGTTGAAGGAATTTGTTCTATATACTGATCATCAGGCCTTGCAGTACCTAAATAGTCAGGGAAAATTAAATCAAAGGCATATGAAATGGGTAGAGTTTTTGTAGAGTTATACCTTTGTTTTGAAACATAGGGGTGGGAAATCAAATTGGGTTGTAGATGCCTTAAGTAGGAGCCATACATTGATGACAAAGATGCAGATTGAAGTGGTTGGGTTCAATGAACTTAAGACACTATACACAGAAGATCCTAATTTTGCAGAGGCTTGGAAAGCTTGCAAGGAACCTATTATAGTGGACAGGACAAGGTGGCTGGATTTCATAATCCACGATGGCATGTTATTTAAGGGAAGTCAATTGTGTATCCCGAGGAGTTCCATGAGAGAGAACCTAATAAAGGAGAAGCATAGTGGAGGAATGGAAGGACATTTTGGTTGGGATAAGACCATTGCCATTATCAGTGAACATTATTATTGGCCTCAGTTGTCACAGGATGTGAAGAAGTTTGTACAAAGCTGCAGGGTATGTCAAATGGCTAAAGGAGTGAGTTAGAATATAGGATTATATCAGCCCTTACCTGTACTAGAGAGGCCGTGGGAGGATATAAGTCTGGACTTTATTCTTGGTTTGCCAAGGACACAATGAGGGAATGATTCAGTCTTTGTGGTGGTTGATAGGTTTTCAAAGATGGCACATTTCATTCCATGTCAGAAGACCCATGATGTAGTCCACATTGCTGACTTATTCTTCAAAGAGGTGGTGAGGCTACATGGTCTACCAAAGAGTATTGTTTCAGATCATGACACTAAATTTGTGGGGTACTTTTGGAGGACCTTGTGGAAGAAGCTGAAGATAGAGTTGAAGTTCAGTTTTGTACACCATCCACAAACAAATGGGCAGACAGAGGTTGTTAATAGGAGTCTGGGTAACCTACTGAGATGTTTGGTAGGAGATAAACCCAAGGGATGGGACTTGATCTTACCCCAGGAAAAATTTTCTTACAACAATTCTGTCAATAGAAGCACTGGTAGATCACCATTCCAGATTGTGTAGGGAGGTAGCCCCAGAACAACTCCAGAATTGAGGAAGATGGACCAAGAGAAGAAAATAAGTTCTAAAGCTGAATATTTTGCAGAAAACATCAAGGATATACATGAGAAGGTAAGAGAACATATTAATAAGATGAATATGCAGTATAAGGCTAAGGAAAAATAGAAGAGGAGGTATAAGGAGTTTCAGATTGGTGATGAAGTGATGGTCCACTTGAGGAAAGAAAGGTTTCTAGTGGGAACATATAACAAATTGAAGATGAAGTTCGGTCCCTGTAAAATTTTGTAGAGGCATGATTCAAGGAATGCATATGAAGTAGAGTTGCCAGATGGATTCAACATTTCCCCTATGTTCAACATTTCAGATTTGACAGAGTATCATGATGGTGGCACAGAGGAAGTACCAATGATGGAACAGTGTGGGCACCTACTTCAGAAAAGGAGATTGAAGAAATCCTGGATAGTCGTGTGGGAAGGAGTACCAGGAACAGGCAGTATGAAGAATATCTGGTGAAATGGAAAGGAAGGCTGTTTGAACATTCATCTTGGTTACCTAAGGTAGAGGTCGACCGTTTGGGTTTTCCTCCACCATCTGCGACGTGATGGGGTCACTTCTCAAATTACTCTAGGTGTCTGATGCAGGAGCATCCAGTGGTGTAAGGGTAATCTTGAATCACCCAAAAATAGTTAAATTTCAAGTTTCTTGATTTTTAGATCTTTTTACATTTTTGGATACCCTTTTCGTCATAATGAAATTCCCAATTTATAGTTTTTATTTTCTATTCCTGGATAGAAAGATATTGTAGTTTTAGTTTCCAAGATTTGCACTTGAAAATCTTCTGAGTTAGATTTGAGGCACTTAGAGTTCTCGGATCGGCCCCGAAACTTGCTGAAATTGGTGTAGCATATTTTAAGCACGTTATTGATTTTGAGACCTTTCCAATGGTTCAAACAGTTCGCGAATTGGAGTCCTGGATCAAAAGTTATGGCCCTAGGAAGTTGGCGCACTTTCTAGAAGATACAATTGCAAATGTTCTTTTGAAATTTGAACTTCAATTTGTAATTTTTTGGCGCCAAACCACCTAAACTCAAATTTGAATGTTGTTTTGGCTCCAAACTAAAGAGGAGCTCTATTTATGGGCGGGTTTCTAATTTTTGTGTAACTTTTTGGGAAACAAGGTCGCATATTGCGAAAGGGTGATTCTGTAGCTTTCTGTAGCTTGCATGTGTTGTAGAACTTGGGGATTTGAGATTCTCTGCATGTAAGAAGCTCCATTTTCTTAATAATAAAATTATTCTCTTGTTTGTGGGTTATTTTCTAAGTCTTGGGTTGCGCCCTCATCACTTTATTCCTATCCCATCCTTTGCTTTTGGGAGTTTCATATATTTTCATGTATGATTCTTTTGTATAGCATCAGTTTCTTTATCCATAGACTGTGTCTATTTATTTTTATTTTTAATGACATCCTCAAAGAGAGCTAGACCATCCACTTGTGAAAATAATGAAAAAAGTGAAATAAAACAAAGATTGTTTTCACCTTTATTTTTATCATTGATGTCCCTCGTACTGATTTTTTGTCTTATTAAGCTTTTCAATGTTGAATTTAATATATTACTTGAAGTAGATCATAAAGAATGTAGACTTGATGGTCCTATACCTAGAATGTCTATTGTATATTTTCTTTACTGTTCATTTGAGAGACTACTTCTCTAAACATGCGAGGTTGTACTTGTACTTAACGAAGGTGTTACTTGTGGAAAACTTTTTTGAACTTGAGTAGGTGTGGAAGGCATCACAATATGAGTACTTATTAAAATTAATACTTATCTATCTTATTGTGATAAATTTGTTCAAATATTTAATTTTTTCTCCAAACTTCCATCCCATACTTCTATAAATTTTATCTCTCTATTTATTCCCTTTTAAGTTATAGGATTATGTAACTTGTAAGGTTTGGCATCCTTGCTATACCCCATGAATATGCATGTTTCTCTCTTTTTATCTAAATTCTTTCTCAATTCATTAAGGATATGTGCATATGCAACATAACCAGATACTCTCATATGTGCCACATTAAATTTTATCACTCTATGCTTCTTCTAGAACTATTCTTCACACTATTGGTTATGAACACATACATCATGGAGATTGTATGTATGCTTTGGCTTTGGCCCAAGACTCATTTGGTAATTAATTTTATTTCATCACAATTATCGCCATGTCCATTATTATTCTACTTTTCCCCACTACACCATTTTTTTTAGGTGTGTACCTAGTAGTGAATTTCTTGTGAACTCCATGATTCCTAGAAAACCTTAGAAATTCATTTGATTTGTATTTACTAGCTCTATTTATTTTTAAATCTTTGATGCAATTTCTATTTTTCTTTTCATCAATAGCTTTCAATTGATAGAAAAATTCAAACACTTTATGCTTATTTCTTGGAAAATAAATCCATGTATTTTTGGTGTAGTCAACAATGAATGTAAGGAAATAATATCATCCACCAATTGAAGGTGTCTTCATTGCCCCATAGAAATATTAATAGAAAATTTCTAAAGGTGTCTTTGTTCTAATTAACTTGATTTTTGGGATTATGTAATTTTATTTAAAAAATACACACTCACATGCTTTGTTTAATTTTTATATGAGAAGGAAACCATTTATCGTGCTTATTATTGGGTATTAATTTTAGACCTTCAAAATTAAGGTGTTTAAATCATAGATGTGAAAGGAATTTGTCATATTTTATTTCATCCTAAAATATTGTTTGAATGACTTATATAGTTTTTGATAAAGGGTAAAACGGGTTTTACAGGGACCCAAAACCACAAAGTTTACAACAGAAAAGAAAGGACAAAAAGTACATCAGGCACAACCGGCTGCACAAAAGGAAAAAATCAGAACATGCAGCAACCACCTGCAAAAGACCAGGAAGGTCAGACAAAAAAAATCTAGCAGAAAAACCAACAAAAACACCAGTCGCGATTAACCCAGAGTCTTCAGGATAGACTCTGTCTCAGCCTCCAAGTTCTACATATCTTAAACACCCTTCTTAAAGGTTTCAATCATTTGCGAAGTGGGAGTAGCCTTCCTCTTCAAATTGGCCCTGGTTCTCTTAGAAATGCCAAAATCCTCCTCCTGGTTTCTTTCATTGATTTCGTCTTGATCAACCACCAAAGACCCCTATTGAGCTTTGTCCAATTTCTCAGTCATGGAATTGATGATGATGGCGTTGTGTCTGGCCATATGATTGTTTTGATCGGCAAAAATTTTGATAGTTTTTTTCATTTTCTCCATCTCAATTTCAACATTTTTGTCCTTGCCAGCTTGGTACTAGGTATCTTTACTGACACTGTATTCTCTTCGTTCCACCTATTTCTTATCAAGCGCTACAACCTTAACTCCCAAATATTCTAGTTTACTTTGAAGGGCCCAATTATTTATCTTTAGCTCATTAATTTCATGAAAAGTCCATTATGAAAGTTTGAAATGGTTATCAACATTATTTCTAGCTAAATTTAAAACATCCATAGTGGAATCTCTATCAGTGTTGAAGCAAGTATTAGCAAGGTCAAGAGTAACAGGCTAGCCAACTCTAGCATTTCTATCCAATGACAGGTCAACAGAGGGCTCAGTGTGTTAGCACCAGACTCCTTAGATTCAGGAGAATCTTTAGAGTATGAGACAAGGTTTCTAGTCAGAGGATTCTTATCAATACTTATGGTTTTAAGGGAAGGGATTCCTGGCTTAGGCACAGTAGGATCTTTCATAGTAAGGGAGTTAGGGTTTTTCTTATCTGTTTGGACAACAGGTAGGCTAAGGCTCATTCTGGCCAGACTTAAATTGGGAAAAAACCCTAAGCAGCTGGTTTCAGTATCATCATCCTCAGAATCAGGGGAGGCTTCCAAATCAGCAGGGATGTGCATTTTTTGGTAATGTCCAACAATTAATCTAATTAAGCCAGTATGAAAAATAGGGAATCTTCTAGGGTTTTTCTTGTGGTCATCCAAACTTTTCTCAAAGAACAGAGAAGATAGTAGGGGAAAGAAACCCTGACCTTGTAGCGGAAATGGTTGAGCAGGGAAAAGTGATAACTGTAGACCCTGGTGAAGCGACCATCCATAGTTATGTACTCCATGATAACATGAACCTTTCTCCATAGAGATTTTATGGTGTCGGCTTCAAAGTAGCTGTTAGCAATTTTCACTAGTTTCATTCTTTCCTTCTCTTGTTTTGAAAATCTGATGATAAATTCATCAGAGAAAACCCTGTCCCTAAAATTTCTTTTTCCTATCAGTAGACATTCCCATCACTTTAGCTATAAGGTTTTTGTTGAGCTCAACTTTCCTACCAAAAGGGGTAAGATCCCCATTATCCCAATTTTTCTCAAAAAGATTTGTAGTCCCCTGATTGGAACCATGGAGTTTTTCTAGGAAAGGAAGTAAACCCCCACTTTTAACTTTATTCCAAACCTTAGAATTTCTTGCGTGCATCTCAAAGCTATCCAGCTCAATTCTTTTCCTATCTCCACCCATCTTGGAAAGCACAATGGGGCAGGCAAAGATGAAATCTTTACTAAAACTGGTCCTGCCAAATCTAAGAACCCACAAAGTGTGCCAGGCCACCTTGCAGACTAAGCAACTAAGCTTGGTCCCATACAATCTAATGATTGGGATGTGATAACTCCATCATTTCCTCACTAAAGAGATGACACGTCTCTTGTCCATGTGATTCATCATAACTCAATAAAGCTTGGAAATTAACACTTAGATCAATAAATTTTAGCCAAGTGCTCTGTTCATTACTCCTAACCCCTTCATTAGCAACAAAAATCACTACAGCATTGGCTTCTCTATAGGCATGTGAAATATTTATGTTGTCAAACTTAGCTAGAGTCGAGATGGCATCATCAATCCATTACTTTATTTTCTATGAGGGGGGGGACTTGCCTAGAATACAATCAATAATATTTTTTGAATCACCTTCAAGCTAAAGGTTTTTAAAATTAAGACTTTGGGCCAAATTTATAATATGAAAAGCACCAGCAGCCTCGGCTAGGTGATTTGTTTGGGAACCTAAAGGAGTGGTTGTTGCACCTAGAAAGTTACCAAAGGAGTCCCTTATGACTCTGCCACAACCCACTACCCCCATATTACTTTTAGCCACACCATCGAAGTTAGCTTTGACCCATCCATTAGGCAGAAAAGACCAGTGGACACCCTCTTTATCCTTCTTAGCTTTTTTATAGGCACGAGGAAAATCAAGACTTATATTCCATTCCTTGGAAACTATAAGATCATAGGATGAATGAGCCGCTTTCTCAAAATTTCTATCCTTCTGGGAGATAGCATTGACATTTTCTTTCAGAAATCTGATTATTTTATCAAAAACAATGTCCACCAGAGCTTCTTTATCTCTGTAAATTATGTTGTTATGTTCTTTCCAAAGACCCCAAGCAATATGAGGGAAAGAGAAATCCCATAAAAACTAGAGAATAGGATTGTGAGTCAGTGCTTTCCATTGAAGGAAGAAGTCTTCAATAGATGAGGGAAAAACCCAAGAAATTTTCCAATAAATAATTATATTTTCCCAAATTGAGGTAGCAAAAGGACAATGAAGGAACAAATGGCACACTGAATCTACCTCTAGCTTACAAAGAAAACATCTATTAAGTATTTGAAAGCCGTGTTTGGAAAGGTTATCAACCGTGAGCACCTTATTTTGGAGAAGGATCCAGAAAAAAATGTTGATTTTAGGGATAAAATGTTTGAACCAAGCCTTCGACCAAAAGAGAGAACCCTGGGAAGAAGTAATCCTAGTAAACAAATACAAAACATAATAGTTTCCTGAGGTTTCATTAGTCTAGAAAAGACGATCTTCCAACTGATCAGAGCAAAGTCTAACAGCTAACAAAGAAGACTGAATAGGTGTAATACCCCTCCTCTTGCTGGTAGGATTTAGTATTTTTCAATGTGGTTGGTTGCTACTTGTGACGATGATGTTATTGTTTGGGTTGGATAGTTAGACATTTGAGGATGTTGTATTCCTTTAGTAGACTGTTGGTGATTATGTTTATGCACTGGAAGATTTGATTATTTCATTTGACATTGTGGTTGGTTAGATATTAGTTCATTTTCAGAATTATATTATGATGTAGTGATTTAACTAGATATGTCATGAGATAAATTGTTAGTTTAGAAATGTTATTTTATCAGTTGATTATAATTGTTAGAATAGGTGTGATGAAGGACAATATGGCATCACTCCTTTGCAAGTGCCCTGTTATGTTGTGATTCCTTCTCACAATGCAGTACTTTAATTTAATGTTTCAGTTTTATATATATGTATATATGCACATGTACACAACTTCGTTTGTATGCAGGATTGCAGGTATAAGTCTCGATTCCACCTGCTTCGGCAGGATAGGGTGAGCACCAAATAACCCAATGGATAAATGTTGATACAGAGGTGACGATGAAGTCCTTCCGTCCCATGATGTCAGATTGTCTCGTTTGTCTGGTATTGTTTATTTTCTATAATTGTCGTCATTGTGGTTGTGTTGTGTATGTCATACTTTATTAATGTGAGTGTTTAATAGGTGGTGATTTAGTTAATTGAATGTGGATAATAATTGGTTATTTTAATGTTGATTTATTTGTATGAAAATATTTAAATGTTTTATTTAATTTTTATAAAGTCATGTGTTTTGATTAAATAATAATTAAATATTAAAGGTATTTTAATTATTTTAATTAATTATCAGGTGGGGATAATTATTAGAATAATTTATTTAATTAAATAGAAAATGTGTTGTGCAAGAAAGTGGTAAAATAGAAATTAAAGCAAGAAAACAAATAAAAGATTAAAAAAGACTGTATGAGCCAATAGGAATTAAGAGTTGGGAAAAAGCTAGTTTTAAAGAATGGATTTTTCTTTTAATTGGGATTTTTGAGAGTTTTGGGAGAAGGGACAATATATTTTTATATTATTATGAATTTTTGGGGGTTTTTACACACACAGAGAGATTTTGATTACAAAAGTTGTGCATGAGTTTGGTTGTGTATTCTGAAATTTTAGAAAGGGTATTGAAATCTTATGTTGTATTTGGAGAAGAATTTTAGGGAGAGATTGTCAATCTATTTTTGGTGTATGTTCTGGAGAGTCTTCTGAACAACGAAATAGGATTCAAGTTCGAAGGTGAAGTTCTGTGGAGGAGATTCGGAGGCATGATCAAGGAACACCTCGAGGGCATCAGAATCAACCAGGCATCTTCAGACTCTCGAATAAGCATAGGACTCCAGGTTTTAATCTACTTCTTCCCTCTGGTCTTCTGATTTACGAAAATAGGAAAATAAATTAGGTTATTTGGTGAAAAAGAAATAAACCTTAGAAAAGAGAAAATGAATTTTAATAGAGAAAACTACTGAAAAATATTCCTTCATTTTGGCAGCAAATAAATGTTGAGTTAGAAAATAGACAGTATATTCTTATATTGAATTTTTTTGGTCTTCTGGAAAATATTAGTAGCTGTCCTAAAAATCTTTATTCTGGTGATTATAAAACATATTCTTTATATTTATATATATATAAACTATATTATATTTATTTTGTCCCTCTGTCTTATGTGCCTGGGACTGAAATCTCTATTCCCGTGTAATTTATAAATGATTACATATATATATATATATATATATATATATATATATATATATATATATATATATATATATAATTTCTATTAACTTATGTGCGCATCGTACATTATTCAACCTTTTATGTGTAAATTGATTTTCAATTTTTGAATAGGCCATCGGCTCGTTTTCCGTACCAGGACGGAATTTGTTTTAAATAAATAAAAATATAACAAAAAAATAAATAAATAAAATTATATGTTTTGGGGAAGGGAAGGGTCGTACCCCGTCCCTCCCCCTCTCCTGCACACGGCAGCCCAAAGGACTGTCGTCCGCAGTCCTTTGGGACTGCTGTCCATACCCTGTACACCAGGCAGAGCGGACTTCATTGCTTTTGTTTATTATTTTTTTTTTTGTATATTAGTTTTGATATATATATTTTATATATATGTGTTAAAATTTAATAATAGTAATATATATATATAACTAATTAATTAATTAATATTATTTTTTTTATTTGAGGAGTATTTAATTTATTAAATATAATAATTATATTTAATTTAATTAATTTATTGAATATAATATTTTAAATTTAGTTTATTACTAAATATAATAATTGCAATTTATCGAAAATGTAATTTTGATTATTTTATTTAATATTTTTGTTAGTGTATAATGTAAGTGAATTATAGTTTAGGATTAATTTGTATTATAATAAAAAAAATAAAAATCAAGGGGATTATTTTATTCGTTGGGAAAATAATACAATAGGGAATTTATTTATTTTTATTTATTGTTGTGAAATTTTGTCGAGATAATGACATTTCGTTTTATTTGGTGTTAGGAACCTGATACTCTTTTGTGATTGACTTAAGTTTATTTTATTTTAAATGCATTGTTAGTTCTTTTCCGTAATGGTCATCGGTTAGTGTTGAACCCAATTAGGGTTAGGGTGAATCTTAGTTCCAGAGGCATGTTTTAGTCTTGAATGTTATTCTTGTGTTGGTTTAACTCTTGAAGTTGATATTTGTTGCCTTATGTTGGAAGGGTTGTATGGGGTTGTGTTTTGATTATGGATTATTGCGAGATGAGGAATGCCTCGCATGGTTGGTCTTGAGATTTCTGCTTTATTTGTTTTGGTACAACCCTTGCCTTATTCTAGGTTCTGTTAAAGGTCATAGGGAGAGTGGCTCTTCGTGGGCGCCGGCGCCTCGGGTAAGAGGAAGTGCCAGGGGAACCCACGTAAGAGTAGTTAAACAAGTGATAACCTAAAAATAGAATTTAGGGGGATGGGTAGTAAAACATACAAGATAAAGAAAAATGGATTTCCTCATCTATGCATTAGGGCTACTATAGACTAGTGATAGACTGAGTAGGCCGTGGTCGGCAAAGTTGTAGTCTTGTCTTCACGAGAGATTATCGGCTCCGCATTAGCTACCCTATGGTGCCGGCGCCTCAGTAGGAGGAAGGGCCAGGTGATCCATAGATGGGTGTCGGCGCCTCGTTAGGAGGAAGTGCCAGGGGATTCCATGAGAGCTATGCGATGACACTCTCCACTAGACATCCTTGTGGTTCTTGTTTCTTGTTGCCTCTGGATATTGTTATTTTTATGTTGTTCTGATTATAGGGTTAGGGAATCCATAGGTGGGTGCCGGTGCCTCAGTTGGAGGAAGAGCCAGGGGATCCCATGAGAGTTATGTGATGACCCTCCCTACTTGACACCCGTCTGACTTGTTCTTGTTGCCTATTGGAATGGTGTATTGAATGGTTGATTTAGAGTTATTATGGAATTGTGTTCTTTATATTGGTTCTAATTTATTTGGAATTGTATTTTAGGTGTTGGTTCAGTTCATCTGGATGTTATCTCTTTATGATGTTTCTTTGAATTCTTGTGAATTGATTCATGGTTGTTAAGTGATAGTACTTCATGTTATCGTGATGAGTTCTAGGTTTTACTTGTTATGTGATTTGAGTACGTCAATGGTTTTGCATTGCATACTTGAGTTGTACTTGTTTTGTATCATGTTGTTGTTGAGTCAGTTGGCATTCATGGTCGGGTTCACTTCCTCATCACCTCTGAGCACGGGGGCTGAGTTACTTTGTAATTCACATGGTTGGGTGGAACATGCTCCGCACCCATTGGGTTCCCCATCAGCGTCTTGTCTTCTCAGCTTTCTGCAGTGCAGATGTTCCAGTGATCAGTTGTACTTCATGTTCATCATTCTTGTATTAATCCCCATGTTGGGAAGTTCAATGTAATTCATGTATCAAAGATTGTAATGTAATATTGAAACAATGATGTAATAGTTAGGTTTAAATGTATCTTGTTAAAAGATTTATCATGGATGTAAGTATGCGATGTTTATCATACTCGCATCATGGCTATCGGATGTATCACTACGTATGGTTATCATAAATTAAATGGTTATGTTATAATCTTTATCTTTATTTATGTTTAGTGGTTGCGATGTAATCTCGCGTGCCCCAGAGAACCAAGTGTGTTAATGCTATGTGATATGCTATGTGGTTATGGTTTAATGTTGTTTCATGTTTAATTTAATTGTTTTAAAAAAAAAATTATTTGCATTGTGTGTGTTCTCTAGGGTTTGGACGGCGGGCATTACAATAGGAGTAAGAGCCTAACTGACAAGACACAGATCCACCCATTTTCCATTCACTCTATAGTCTTTCACATAAGAACCAAAAAAAACTTTACAATTATCAGTCCATCCAATAAAGGAATCATTTTTTTATAAGGGGCTCCTTAAACAACCATCTATCCTCCCAGAATCTAGTTTGGTTTCCACTTCTAACTTGCCAACTAGTTCCAGAGTCAACAATTTTTTTCCCATTGATCAGATTATTCTAGCAGGTTGAACCTTTGGGAAGAAGATGGGATTCCTTCAGTATTATAAAAGAACTATTGCTCTCTAAATATTTGCTAGCTAGGATATCAGTCCATTCACCTGAAGATGAAAAAATTCTCTAGATTTTCTTTGCTAGAAGAATCTTGTTAACTGTTCTGATTCTTCTAAGACCTAATCCTCCAGTCTTTTTCGGTTTGCACACCAGTTCCCATACTATTAAAGGTAGTCTTCTCTTTTCTTCAACACCTGACCAAAGAAATCTTTTTTGAATCTTTTCTATAGCATCCACAAACCTAGCAGGAATCTTAAAGAGGCTCAGAGCATAGATCAACAAATTTTGAAGAGAAGCTTTGAGGAGTTGAAGTTTACCCACTTGACTTAACAGAGCTCCTTTCCAACCAGCAAGCTTCTTGTTGAACCTCTCGACCAATGGAATCCAAAATGATTCATGGGGTTTAAGGCTTAAGGGTAAGCCAAGATAGGTGGTAGGAAAAGAGTCCACCCTACAACCAAGGATTCTAGCAATTTTTGTCTATCTATGAGCCGAGGTCTTGAAAAATAAAAGAGAACTTTTTTTATTATTAATAAGCTGTCCAGACACTCTCCCATATTTATCAAGTAGATATTTCAAAGTTTTTCCTTCTGAGATTGAGGATTTACCCAAGAATCAGCAAATTGTTGATGAGAACAAGCTAGGTTGCATGAGAAAGGATTAAGACCAAGAAGGGTTCTATTGTCAACCAACCTTTTTAGATTTCTTCCAAGACTTTCAACCATAATAGTGAATAAAATAGGAGAAATAGGATCACCTTGTCTTAGACCTCTGGAAATTTGGAAGAAATTCATTGGGGATCCATTCACCATAACATAAATAGAAGCAGTAGACACAATCTATTCCACCATTTGAAGAACCCTATTACAAAACCCGAAAGCCATTAAAATTTTAAATAAGAAAAACTAGTCAACTCTATCATAGGCTTTTGAGATATCAAGCTTTAACAAGAATCCTTCAGTCTTAGATTCAACCAAGAAATGAATATATTATGCACATTAACAATAGAGTCAAGGATTTTTCTACCAGGGACGAATCCATTCTATTGAGGTGAAATCAAAGTAGGCAAGAGAATTAAGAATCTTGAATTCAGAACCTTCGAGATGATTTTATAGATCGAGTTATAGAGGCTTATGGGTCTGAAGGCTTCAAAGTTCATCACTCCATGCTTCTTAGGGATTAGAACTAGGAAAGTGGCATTCAATTCTTTTAGGAGACTTCTAGATCCAAAAAATTCTTTAACACCATTCACCACATCATCTACAACAATCTCCCAGAACCATTGGAAGAAAAACAAAGGGAACCCATCCGGACCCAAAGCTTTACTCCCATCAAAGGAGAAAACATCCTTCTTGACTTCCTCATTGGTAGGAATAACAAACAACAAAGAGTTATTTTCCTAATTGATCACTTTAGGTATAGCCTCTATTAAATGATCCTGATCATTTTGGTTATTTTCATCGTTCTCAGAAAGAAGATTTTTAAAGAATTAAACATCATGCTTTCTAATATCCTCCTCCTCCTCATACCTAGTACCATTCACTTCAATCTTAGATATTATGTTGATAGCTCTGTGTTTTGAGGCTGATAGATGGAAGTATCTGGTATTTTTGTCACTTGTAGATAACCATAAAGCTCTAGATCTTTGCCTCTAGAACTCCTCCTCCTTTCCGATAATGTCATGCATCTTAATGAGTATCTCATTCTCTCTTTCCTTTGTATCATTCAAATATCCCTCCTTCTGGATTTTATATTGAATCTCCCCCAGATCCATCTAAAGATTAGATTTGATCCTGAAGATGTTCCCGAAGGACTCTTTTTTCCATTTTTTCAAGTTACATTTAACTTCCCTTAATTTTTTAGCTATTTTAAACATAGTTGTGCTAGAGATACTTATATTCCACCATTTCCTAATTTCCTCTTTAAAAGCAAGATGAGAAAGCCACATTTTTTCAACTCTGAAAGGGATATTTTTCTTCTTTTTTATAGGATTCGCAACAAAACTAATAGGGAACTGATCAGATCCAATCCTAGAGAGAGCTTTAAGAGAATATAAATAATAAAAAAAACAATGATTAGAAACTAAAGATCTATCTAATCTAACCTATATAAGATCCATCCCCTTTCTGCAATTCGACTAGGTATAGGAAGCTCCATTTAAATCCAGATCAATCAGCCCTTGGTTGTCAATGAAACTCTGAAGATCCTCTTTTCCCTCCACATTGATCTAGGAACCTCTACATTTTTCTTCATTCATTAAGGGCATATTAAAGTCACCCATAACAACCCAAGACTCTCTATCAAAAATCCTCCTAAAGGTAGCCAACTCCATCCAAAAGGTTTTTCTAAGACCTTTTCCATTGGGGGCA
The DNA here is from genome assembly GCA_007258455.2 of Sequoia sempervirens. Classification (NCBI taxonomy): domain Eukaryota; kingdom Viridiplantae; phylum Streptophyta; class Pinopsida; order Cupressales; family Cupressaceae; genus Sequoia; species Sequoia sempervirens. The sequence continues at coordinate 492,139,864 of VDFB02000017.1, forward strand.
TAGATGTTCAATTGGATCCAACTAAAATTATCCCTAATATGTGTGAATCTAGTAGCAATATGGTTCATGCCTTCCAAAATCGGATCCCCTTTGATTATGTGACAATTCCAGAAAGTAGCGATACCTCCTAAAGCATCATTTGAGTTGTTTCCATGAGTACTACAATGCTAAAACAGTTTCAACTTTTCAACTTTTTCCTTTGACATTTTCATCTCCTAAATAAGAAGAGTATCAGGCTTGTCATCTCTAACAAAATTGCATAGAACATCCTACTTGTGGGGACTATTAAGTCCCTTGATATTCCAAGACATTATCTTCATGAATTACCAGGGGAGTTGAGGCACTCCGAGATGGTTTTTTGAGACCCATCTGAAATATCTTGAAAACAATTATTCTCTCTTGTCCATTTAAAAGATTTTTTCCCTTGAGAGTTCTTTGTTGCTCCATAGTCTGCCTTTGCTTTTTGATCTGGTAGAAATACCACTTGGAGTCTTCCATTGTTTGTTTTTATTTTTCTTTTTCTTTGATAAGATCACTTCTTTATCAGTCTCTTCTTAACTACTTGTTTCTTTACTAGATTCCCATTCCTTATCAGTAAGGAGCCTTTGTTCCCAGGGTAATGTCTCCATGATACCATTTGAATGAAAAGTTGAATAGTTGCTAGAGAGTTCAATAGAATGGTCTAGATTATCGAGGGAATCCTTAACAAATTCCAAGGAGTTAGGATCTGTAAAGTGATTTACACCCGAAGGAAAAAGACCTTTAGAGGAAGGGAGTGGGAGAGGGATGTTCAGCTCCAAGGATAGCCCCTGAATAGGAATATCCTCCAAGCCTAGGATCCGGTCACTTTTCTCAACTGGGGTCAGCTCAAGGGAAAAGGGGTAAGCTTCATGATTCAGTTTTTCTTCCCCAGCCGTCTGATCCTCACTAGTTTCTTTTTCCTTAATAGGTAAGGTATTCACAATATCCTTATGTTGGGGTTCCAGTGGAGGCTCACCATTATTTTCCATAACCACTTCAGCCACATTAGAAGTACTTTGAACATTAGACTCTTTATTTTCAAGGCAATCTCCTCTTGATTTCTTTCACCATACAGATTTCAAAGAGCTAGCTAGTTTCTCTTTCTATTTGGTGGCATTTAAAGGGCATTTCTTAGCCCAGTGCCCAGATTTTCTACATTTGAAACAAGCAAATGGGATGGTTTAAAACTCTATGTCTTGCGACCAGGAACCCAGTTTCAACTGAATCTTGATTGATGAGGGAAGGCCAGCATTCTGAGAGACCCCTACACATATTCTTGCAAATACCAACCTCTTTCTAGCAACTGTCATAGAATCAATAGAAAGGAGCTCTCCAAAGGAAATCGCAATACCATAAAAGACATCCTCATTCTAGTATTCCAGGAGAAGGCCCAAAAATCTAACCCATACTGGGACATTCTCAAAAATTGAGTCTGAAAGGTCCAGATTAGAGGACCACTTCTTTAGAGCTAGGGAAGATTTCCCTATAACCCAAGGACCCCCACTTCTAACAGCCAAGATATTCTCTCTGCAAGTGAACTCAAACGCAAAAAAACCCTTTGAAAGTGCTGCTACTGAGAGTTTTCCATTAGTTCTCCATTTTTTTTGACAAACTCCCTGACCACTTCAATATTTGATCTAGGACCCATAAATTTCCCAACTAGGGTTCTTTACATTAAAGCAATATTATGATCAATTAATAGATTTGACACAGAAATTGCAAACTTACCTTTTTCCGGGAAATAGATATTTTGCACGAAGGGAAATATGACTTTCCATTTGGTTTTACCCCAAACAAAGATGTCTAGGGTTTTCAATTACCTCCAATGCCGCCAGTGGTCCCCACCCCATCTTTGGATTTTTTATTTTTTTGACCGACAGGGGAACCCACAGGAATAACTGCCAAAATATCCTTTCCACCCGGTTCCACTAGGATTTTGTTTCTAGAGTCTACATCATCCTGATTATCCTCACCTTTCTTCTTACTTGAAACCAACACCTGATCTGCCAGAGAATTCTTAGATCTTGCTCCACCTCCATTTACATCGCCTGGATTTTCAAAATCCTTCTTTTCCCGCCCATGCATGTGCTCGTGTGCATCCATCTCTTTTTGTTAGTATGAATGACTTATATAGTTTCTCTTGATCCACTTGTGGATTCAATCAAAGATGTGCTTGAAAAAATTCCAACCTCAATTCTAGTTTAAACCTTACAAAAAACATTCTATTGTTGTTCATGTGATCTTTTTACAATGAGCTAGTTTCTTGAAAAAATGTTTAAAATTATACATTATCTATTTTTAAAAATACTCTATAACCATTTTGAAAAACTTATCTTATACTCATCAAATTATGTTTTAGACTAGGAACAAAGTAGACATATAAGATAAATGTTATGTATCTCTTCTTAGAATATTATGTTTCTTTTTCCTATGAATGATGCTTTATTTGCATTGCATAATGCAACATCAGATTTTACTCTCTCATTCACACAAAAAACCATTTCTAAATTTCCTATCATGTGTTTAGTACATCTTGAACCTTAAAACCATACATATTTTTTATTTTCTTGTACTATATTTTATGCTAAGAACATATTGCTCTAGTTTTGGCTCTCTTTAGTAATGTTTATGATTTGTTTGTTGAAATCAAATTATTTTTTCCTACATTCATTCAAATAATGAACATAAATTTTGCAATAATAATATTAAACTTGAGATATGGCACATTTTAGGCCTTGAGATTTATTTTGACATTGGTTTTTCCTACAACCTCTTCCACTTGATTTTTTTGGGTTGGTTCTTTCACCACTATATGAATTTCTTCATCAACCTTTAAAACTGAATCCTCCTCTACCTCTGCCATGACTTTAACTAAAAAATAGGATTTGAAGGCATGCTCCAAGGACATGTTTGATGACCTTCTTATCCTATTCTAATAAGAAATAATAGGTGCATGAAGCTAATTTTTATATAATATTTAATAATTTGTGTCTTATACAATCATAACAATGGATTTGAGCCTTATTGATAAATTCCTTAGAATATTTCTAACTATTTTCCTATTATCTAGAGTCTCAAAATGAGATCTAGTTTGATTAATTAATCATATAAATTGAATGAAAAATTAATCTACTAATTTAAATTCCTTCATAGACATGGTTGCAAAATGTTTTCTTAAAATTTATGACAAATTTTATTTATCTTGCTCATTCCTATGTGCTATTTTGAGGATATACCATTCTTGTTCTAAGTTTGTTACTATTACAACCCTTGTATAAACATATTTAATCATTTATTGGAAGATTTAGAAAAGATATTTTGAGTCCTCCTTTCTATTATCTTGAGTAAGTACTTATTTTTCTACAATCTCCCATATGTCTTAAGAATAAAATTAAGTCTTCATTTTTATTGACCAATAATAATAATTTTTTCCATTAAATTAAGGAATTCCAATATTTTTCAATATTATATTTGAAGATACCAAGTTATTTCTTGTGATGACCTTGCTTGATACTAGATGGAGAAAAAGGAAAAGGAAGTACAAAGAAGAAACTAACAATAGTGGTGAGAAGAAAATTTATTGTATATGTACCAAATTAATAGATAAATAATATTCATTTTTCATACAAATATTTATAACAAAATATTATGTTTCACATGAGTGGAGATAAAATAAATAAATAAACATTTGGATAGTATACTTTTTCACATACAAAAGATAGTTGATTTCTAATGTTTAATCCCTAAAGATTAGAAAGAAAAAAAAAACTATAAATTATTTTGTAACTTCTCAAGAACTCCAAATTAAGACAATCAATGTAGGAAAATGTAGGAGAGGAGTATCAATAAATTTATTCTTTAATTTTTCATCCTATTTGCAAAGGATGGAGGTAGAGATTATCTAGATTGAGTTGGAAAAAACATATTTCACATGCTTTGATTGAGAATGCAAGATTTTGGAGTAATATTGATGTCTTTGGTGACATTGTTGATTGTATTTGATGATGAAGGATGAACCTATAAACTATAAATTTAGTTGTTGGGATAAATTATTTAAACACAATCAAAAGAATTACCACTTTGAATTCAGCTCTAGCTTCTGGCTATAGAGTTCATAGAGTGACAATTAGTTGGAGAAGAAGAGAGCTAGTGGCCATTTGTTAAAAACTGTTGAATATTCAACTTGGGTATTTTGTGATATTTATTCTTCAAATGGATCCACTCTAGAGTTCTCTAATTTTTTTTCAACTTCATCATCTTAGCTCAAAATTATTTATTTTTTGGGGCTTGAACCAAGGACACCCCCAACAACAACACTACTATTATATGTGTTACTATTATTATGATTAAGATTTTGATTATAATTTTAATCATTAGTTTAAGCTTGAATTTTACTTAAATAATATTTTTTTCTTGATATATCCACAAGCATTATGTGCAAGAAATTATATATACATATAGGGTAGCATTTTCACTCATAAAAATAAATTCATAATGGTTATCAACATCAAACTTCTAGATTCTAGAAAAACAATATATCAATTATATGGATGTCTATGACCCAATGCAGACATATTCTTGTATCCTTCAGAGTTGAATAATACTATATAAACTAATTGAATAAGAGTTAAATAGATATTTTTCAATCAAACTGAGTTAAATTAGGATTATTAACAGATATAAACTCCAAAAATCTAAAGTAATAGATCAACAAACCATGTAAAAAAAAGTAAGAGAGACTAGCAAGAATCAAGAATCTTGATTTTAAGAGTAAGATACAAGTAGTGCAACAATAAAAGTAGTGATAAATTTAAGAAAATACCCCTAAGAAAAGATATTAAATATTGAAAAATAGTTTACTTTTTGGGAAATGAATATTAATTTCCATGGGAAAATCTTTCCTTTAAAAAAAAATCTAGTGATTTTAAATCACTAGAAATTTGTAAAAAATCTTGGTAAATCTTGATGAAAAATGGGAAAATATATTAACTAACATGGTGAATCCTTCCGTCAAAAAAATATTCATATGAAAAAGTAAGGGCCTCAAGTTGGTAGTGATTGACTAGTTAAGTTGTAGTGCTTGTTTCTATAATTCCTTAATTCCTCAATAATTTAAATCAAACATTGAATATTTTAAATTTGCCCTAAATTATTTTTCACCACCATTGGTTATATTCACAATCTAACAATTTAGGCCTTATTTTAGACCCCATGGGAATTGGAGCTCCACAGTTACATATTTTAGCCCATAAAATTTAATTCTAGTCATAGATTATAAATATTCAATTAACCAAATCTAATTTTGGGATTGATTAGAATTGTAGCTATGAGGGTACATTTTAACCCATGGAATACAACCCCAACCATTAGATTTTAAATAAAACCAATGTTGGTGGTTAAAGTTTGGCAACATGACCCTAAAGTAAGTAATAATTATATAATATTATTATTAAATTAATTGTATTTTCTATTATAATTATAAAATTTAGGTGAATCAGATCTAATTAGTTATCAAATATTCTGGAAAATTTTGGAGTTAAAATTTTTAATAAAATATTTTTTTTTGCAACTCAACCAACACTAAATAAAATTTTGCAAAATTATGGTGATTCAAGTCACCTTACAAGTTGTACTATTATCCAAATTTTGAATCCCAATTTCAAAGTTATTAGTCAATTGATGAATATTAGCCACTAAATAAAAGTGTCTAAATAGCTTAGAATAAGTAGGTAATGGATGAGAATCCAAACAAGCAATAACCAAATGAGTGTCAAAAGTATTTTATGGTAAATTATGAATATTTTACATTAAAACCTAATATCACATATGATTTGGGATCAAAATCATATGAAAAAAATCACAGATTTTAAAATTGATCCATATGGATGAGGAAAAATCATCCCTCAAAAAATGACCAAGAACTTTACCAAATTAATAAATGAAGAATTTTTTATATAGAATAAAAAATTCACTAGCATGGTGCAAATTAGTGATTGCATATTCACTAGGGGTAGTTATGTTTTTCGTAGATGCAATTATGTTTGTGAAAATCACAATTTCATCCTACAAAGTGGAAATTTTTTCTTAAGTTTGATACCAAGTTGAGAAAGAGAAAAAAAGCTTCTAAATATGAATTATCTAATATCCCTTCATAGATGAAATCACAACTCCAACACTTGTTTAAAGTGGAAAAGTAAAACTAGAGGAACAAACAATTATTTTTGCATTGAGGAAATTTTGATGTACCAAAGAGTTGAGAAAAGTAGAGGAAAAAATATCATTGAAACAACGTATAGTTTTCCCTTAATAATACCTCCAAATTAAGGAGTGAAAGTGATCAATTGATGCTTTCAAGTTATTTCTCCCATGCTAAAATTTTTAAGTTAAAATTAATTTTGTTCATACAATCACATTTAATTATGCCATTGTTGTGTCATGTTTCTCATAGTAAATATTTTTTAACTATATTTAAATTGTTTTCATTTTAAGGTTGATTTAACTAGCAATGGTATCAAACATATAAATAATTTCTCATAAATAAGAATTCAAGAAATCACAAATCTTTTTGATATTATAGTAGTTTTATTTTGAAATTTTAGAAGTGATGAAGAGTTCATCTAATTGTGATATGATGATAACCATTTGAATTGATTTAATGTGTTCATCTAACTTTGATATGTTAATAACATTTTGACATGGTTTCAATGAGGTTTTGTGTGCTATTTTTAATAATTTCCTATAAATAATTTTTTTGCATAGCTAGACTAAGCATTTGAAGAGCATATACATAGAATATTAACATGGTGTAAAATTATGAAATATAGAATTTATTCTAATACCCAAATGATAATATTTGACCTTTTGTATAGTATGTATAAAAGGGTTTTTTACAATATCATATATTTTGGGTCAAAACATGCATGTGTATGTCCAAAATAATTTGAGCTAAATCAAATTATTTTTCAAATTTCTTTGGTGGAAAGATGTATATGGTTATGAAGTTTGATCGAGATTTTTTTTAATAAATAATTACTATTTTCTAAAAAAGCTATTAGCCTAATTTGTGTTTCTAAAAACCCCTTGTATACGACCAACATAATTTGGGCTAAAATAATTACATAATGAATTCTTTTAAGTATATAGAGAATGCTGTTTAGATTGGTCAAACATAAATTTTGAAAAAAATTCAAAATTAGATGAATTTAAAAATAGTAATATATGTCATTTTAAGTTTATCAGACCTTTTGTTCAAAAAGTAATGAATAAATAGAAAAATATATCCAAAAATTTAGAAAAAAAAAAACATCTTTAAAAAGTAGATATTGTCATATGTAATGAGTTTCAATTTGGTTAAAAAATTCTAAGAAAAAACATCAACCATATTTTTAAATTCAATTATTCTCTTACAATTAACATGGAACTCTACTTACAATTCCAAGGTTAAGGTTGGGGTTTCTAAGCCTAAGACAATAGCCATACATTTCAAATTTAAAATTATATGGAACACATACCCATTCTAAAAGAAATGGATACATGGTGTAAATGGAAACAAGTACTCATTTTATGATGGGTACTATTTTGTAAAACTAAATGGGTACTCATTGCATATGGGTAGGATTTTAGGCTCAAAAACATGATTCTAAATAGCTAATTTTTTTTTAATAAATTGCATACCCATTCTTATTATGATTTTTCTTCCTTGCATGACTTCCACTAAAACTGGACTCAAATTCTTACTCTTACCCATGTCTTGGGTTTATGAATATTGTTTCAAGATGAAATATTTTTATCATTTATAATTTAATGATAGAAAACCATCTAATCTACTCCTCTCTTTTGTTCTAAAGTTATAATATATACAAAATTGTTTATCCATTAGCAATAAATCATGAGGTCTAAAAACCAGTAAAGAAAAAATAACATTAAAATACACATTTTTAAGATCTAGTATTCACAAAAATCTCACAAATTTAAAGATTGTAAAATCTACAAATATCTCCTACATTATTATCCCAAAGGAATGCATGAATGCAAAACTATATGCATGTAATTTTATAGAAATAAGACGAAGATCACCTTAAAATAACATCATGACAAAATTCATAGATTTTTTGTTGGTTCATCTTAATAAATGATACAAAAAATTTGATATATAGTCAGCTCAATGTATAAAGTAAAATTTAATGTATTCATACTATGTGGAAGAAAATATCTTTTCATATCATAAAATTTCAAAAAGTAATAATAACATAATTTAATTGATCAAATAGAATAAGTATTAAAAGAATAAGAAGAATAAGTATGAGGAGAATAAATGTCTTCGGAGTATAGTGATATAATATATGTGTCAAATTATGTATTTATTTATTTTGTTAAATTTAAGAATTTCATTGAATTATAGTATTAGACAAGGGGGTTATGTATTAATTCTTGTAAAATTTATTGGGATTTGACTATTTTTTACATTTTCATATTTGAGTTGAAAATCCCCAAAATAAATAGACCTTTGGTGGTTTCAAAAGACATGTTAGAGTGCTTTTTTTATTAGTGATCTATAAGAAATTGTGGATAGATTGGAGGATCTAGGTTTTGAGGGTAAGCCTTCAGAAGAAAAGCTAAAAATATTAATGGTGCTCTTAAATGTAAGGAGGATAGAAAAAATAATAAAACATAAAAGATAAGTGTAATGATAGGACTAAGGTTCACAAGGAAGAAGAGGAGAAAAATATGGAAAAATGATAAAGTTATCAAAGATAATGAAGAGGAGGAGGAACTTGAAGTCCCTTGTCCTAATCATAGATCTTATGTATTTTATTAGAAAATAAAGGAAAGGGCCTTGATCTCAAACAAAACAACCAAAGAAAAACTAGGGTCTACAAGTCCACAAGTTCAAGGAAAAAAAGGCCTATAAGCGTACCAAAAACCAACACCAAACATAGAGGTAAAAACCTATTGAAAATAAAACCAAAATGGCATGTAGGCCTCATAGACACAAGATGCAAACCCCAAAGAATCAAAGTAATAGAAAAAAGGAAATGTATGCAACAAAGAACTAATCCTTAGGACTATTAATGAGAATCCATTCTTCCTTACGCAACTCTAGGTCATTCTTCCAAGTATTCTCAAAGTGATCTAAGAATGACCAAATATGAAAGTGACCTAAGAATGAAATGAAATGTTTCAATGAGCCTAATGATATAAATGACTATTATAATGCAAAAACAATAGATTTGAGATATCATAGATAAATTCAAACTCAACAAATGAACTAAGAAAAGCATTATGCACTTGTGGTATAAATTTGAGGCTGATTTCCAAGGATGTTTCCTCTTGGTGTGCCATTGTCAACCAATTTTAGATCTACTTTCACATTCCTCTGGTGTTGGGTCAGAGATTCCATTTTTAGCCTACAAATTTGTTGGATCACTATTAGATCTTTCTGTCATTGAGTTTTTGTGAGTTTTCAAGGTGTAGGTTTCGATTGCAACAATGGATAATTTATCGTAAAACTTATTTCAATCCTCTTCAAATTTGAAAATTGTATATTCAAAGAGGGAAGAAAGGTTGTGTCATTTATGGGCTTGCCTTAGTCAAGCCCCATGTTAGTATTTCCACTTTCATAATGACAATGTCAATGATAAAAGGATAAATGATAAAAAGGAATGATGAATCCATAAAGTGTTGCAACTCACCACCCTTGAATGGCTTTCTTGAAGGACTAAATTCATACACATCTCCTCAAGGATTAGATCTTGCTTGCATGAATTTCTTGAATTACTTGGAGACCTACAAGGATTAGTCTTCATAAACAATATAAAAACATAAACATGAGCACATTCACATACATTTTGACATGATACTTGGATCTTGAATTGTTGCAATAAATCACTCAAATGGTACTCTCAACTTGCTTGATAATGCTCTTAATGATAATTTCTCCTATAATTGCATGTTCTTGCTAGATTTCTTCACTTAGGAAATTAAGTATTGAATTAGGTCAAATAACCTAAGGGGGAGCAAAACATAGTGTGAAATTGTCAAGGGTGATAATTTATGACTCTACAAATATAATGCAACTCCTTGCATTATCGATCTTCACCATATTCTCTTTTAGTAAATCACTTTCATTATTTGATTCACTTCAACTAACACTCCCTATAGATTTTCCATCTTATTCTTAATAATTTGGAGTACCACACCCTAGGTCCCCCTCCTCCTCTAAGGTCATCGTGTCCTAATGTTTATTAACATTATTCTCCTCCTATTCTAGGTTTGTACCTTCCTCATCTTCCTCAATGGAAATATTTATCTCATTCCTATCATTGTCTTGATTTCCTTTTCCTGACTCTTTTCCTCCTCTACATCTTCATCCTCACTAATGTTATCGTTGCCAGACTCATTCCTAATCACTACAATTTATTTTTAATTAGTACCATGGTCCTCCTCCTCGAACATCAGGAAATACTCTTAATCTGAAGACTCAACACCTTCCTCATCAAAATCCATCCTTTTCCCTTAAATATCCTATTTTTTTTTGTTTTGTTTCTCCAATTTGGCCAATCTGGTTGACTTTCTCTCACCTCTACCACTACTCAAGTCACAAAATTGACTCACATTTCCCTAGCCAAAAATTTTAATTGAAGTATTCTTAACCATCATCTTCTCCAAATGGTCAAGGAACTTCCATTTTGAACTAGTAGGGTTTTCCAAGATTTTTTTTTTTTGAGAGGGAGGGATAGACTACGTTTCCTCTATGAGAGATTTTTAAGAAACAATACTAAATTAGAGAGAAGATTTTTGATTTTTTCAATGGGTAGGTTTATTCTAAATCAAATGTGGATTATCCTTTAATGGCTTAATTTATAGGGGTTTAATAGATTTGGTTAGATAGGGATAAGGGTTTAAGGTGAAACATTATTATAGAGCCTTAAAATTAGGCCTTGGTACATTAGGGGAGAGGCCCCTTTTTCCTTGCATTGATGCACAAAAATTAAAACAAAGAAATAGATATTGATTTTTTTATTATGCCTTATATGATTAAGGAAAGGAAATTGATATCCATGGATAGTAGTATATATTCATTCTAGAGTGAAATATTTCATAATGTGTAAACTCACCAAAGTGTAAGGAGATGATAATTTATCTCTATCATAGAAATTTAAAAATCTCCTTAGCTTCTCATCCTTGTCTAGGAAGATATTAATGAAATGCTGGTAGTTCCCATTTCTCACGTTCACCACTTTTATTCCTTTACATTCTAGACATAGCGCATCAACAATAAGATTAGGAGTTACCTCAAATTGAATACTACCAATAGTCACCATACCCTACCTTGATGAGTTAATTTTTTTGATGTAATAATGTTGTTAAAGACCTTCATGGCTTGGAAGAAGGGCATCATGCAACCATCCTTAATTAACCTCTAGATATCACTATTTTATTTGAGGAAATGCAATATTAGGGCTCAAAGTGCTTTCTTGGCCCACCCATGGTCTACCTAAAACCCTTACACCACCTATGCATAATATTTCAAGGCATTGGAAACTCACTACAACAATAGATATTAAACTTGAAAAAGGAAAGAAACTATTTTTTTTTTTGTAGTTTTGCATAAAGGTTGAGATAAAACATTTTTTAATGATTGAGCCTGTTTATTTAAATTGGCCTTCAAGAAATCTCTGCACTTTTTCTTTATGATAGACTAGCAATATGACTTTTGATTTGAATATTATTCTTAAATTAGGTGATAAGGAGATTAGACCCATGACACATGTGAGCATTAAGGTACCCTTGCAAAATCATAATAACTATTTTATTAAACACTTCCTTGGGACTTGGAGAAATAAGGTGACAACCAAGAAAAATAGTATTAATCATTAAAGGGGCCTTTATTTTACTAATCCATAAATATTTTATCATATATTTTTTATGCATCCATCTCTTAATTTTACGATGTGAATTTTATCCTTCATCACATGAAATCAACTCCAACCATCTTTAGAGTCAAGTTTCATAAATTGATAACAATTTTAATAAAATTCATGTGATGTAATCTTTTCCTTTAATTAGTCGAGAAAAATCCACTATATTTGAAATCACTCTTGATACCATTCCTTTTCATCTTATCCTTAGCATTTAAATTCACTATCTTGGATAGAAACCATGTGCCCAAAATAAGAATCCAAGGATCAATGTTAGAAACCATAACCATAGGAACTAGATTGAGTACAATTCTTATTGATCCTTGTTTTATTTATTCTCAAACACTCTTCAAAAATAACGTCTTTTATTATTTGGAGGACATCATCATATTTCCAACTTACCCATTGTAAATAGCAGATCCCAACATGGGAAGCAACATCAGTTGCTCTATTTTGTTCTTGTAAGTATGCAATAACCTAGATATTTATCAAGGCACTCAATCATCCTTTTCAAGTCTTCTAATATATTCTTAATTATCCATATGAAATCAACAACACCCTTAAAAATGTCTATGATAAATTTGGGGTCACCTTCTATAATAAATTTGTTAAATCCTCCTTCCTTAGCCCCATTCAGACCCCACCAAATAGTAGTAGCCTCTACTTCATTACTAGTACCAATAGCCAAAAATTTAGTGTATCCATAAATAATAATACCAATTTGGTCTCTTATAAGTCCTCCAATATAAGTTGCTCCCAAGTTACCTTTTGATAAACCATCAAAATTAATCTTGATCTAGCCATCACTTGGAGGGCTCTAGATTCACATTATTTTTCTTATCTAATCTTGGCCCAATTACTTCTTGTTAGATATTTTAAAATTCCATAGTTTTGTTTGATTCTAAGGTCCCTAGAGGTGGGAATTAATTTAGAGAATTCAAAATTTATTAAATCTATATTTTCCCATATTTGTTGTTTTATGCTCAAGAAAACCTCAATGCTTCTTGTTTGCTAATCTCTAAACATCTGATTTTCTTTCTTTCCAGAAGAACCATGAAACAAATGAAGGAATTTAATTCCATAGTTCTACAATAATTGGGTGCCCAAAAGTGAAGTTATTCCATTTTTTAATAAAGTACCTAAGGGAGTGGGGAACCACCCAATCAATCAACAAAATACATAAGAAATAAGTTCATAAATATCTAGCAAAAGAATAATGAAAATTAGATGATTAATATTCTTAGCCTCTTCAAAGTAGAGGGAGAACCTATTAATAAACTAAAAGTCTCTTCTATTAATAACATCAATTGTAAGGATACTACCATGTGCAGTAGCCCACCAGAAGTAGTCAATCTTTGGGATGAGTTTTGCATTCCATAATTTTTTCCAGTCAAAGTTCTGAGGTGGGAGAGTGTGTTGCTCCATCATGGTGTAGGAAGATTTGATAGAGAAAACCCTTGAAGGGTTGCCACTCCAAATCCATTCATCTTGACTATTATGAAAGAAGAGAAGGAAACCTCCAATAAGAGGATCCAAAAGAAGAAAGGAGTTGAGTTGACCAATCTAGTTCCCACCCCTTAGGACCCTCAACATAGAAAAATGGTCACTAAATTTTTTCCACTTTGGGGAATCACCTCCCTAGTCCACATAACCATATATGAAATTTGAATTAATTCTTATAAGATCCTTCTTGATATGATTCAACTGATTAGTAGAGGACAAAAATCAACCCCTTCCCCAAGCATAATCTCAAAATATAATCTTCATGTCATTACCCAGCCTTGATGTGACATCTTGCTTGAGAGTATTTCTGATCTTCATTATATTGTTCTAGATAATCTTGACCACTTAAGCTAGTCCCGAGAGAACAAAATACAACCTAGATTATAATTTCCTAGGTATTTAGCTTTTAGGATTTTTAACCAATATTTAAAACCTTCCAAGTAGTACCAATCATTTTTAGAGAGGATGGATTTATTGAATAGATTTAATCTTCTAATCCCTAGACATTCAACATTTTTGGTGAGAAACCCTTGTCCCAATTTACTAAGGTTGTCCTACCTTTTTCTTTTGTTCTTTTCCAAAGGAAGTTTCTTTGAATTTTCTCAAATTTCTTAATTTTGAAAGAAGGAATTTTAGAAATAGAAGGAAAGTAGACCAGGATATTTTTGAGATAGGATTTAAGGAGTTGTATCCTACCTGCCAACCTTAAAAGCTCACCTTTTCACTCTACTAGTTTTTTCTAGTCCTTTTGGTAATAATATTCTAGTAGGTGATAGGGGGTTTTTTTGTGCTTGGATTAAGACCGAGGTAAGCATCTAATCAAATAGCCTCCTAACAACCCAAAATTTTCAACACCTTGTCTTTTAGCTACTGATCTATTTTGAAGAAGTACACCTTGCTCTTAGAGTAGTTAATATGTTGTCTTGAAGCCTTAGCATAGTTTTAAATAATGGATGTCCAATTGGTAGCCTCAAAAACTCAATATACACCGAAAAGGATGGTTTCATCCATGAAATGTTTATGGGAAGTAGCAAAAGTGAAGATGTCTCTTTAATCCCTTTTGAGGAATCCTTGGTCTAGGTTTCTCTGAAAGTTTCTCCCTAGGGCTTCAGGAATAATTATGAACAAGGAGAAAGGGGCTATCATTTCCTTAAACCTTTACCACAAGAAAATAAACCTTTGGGGACTCCATTTAGTAAAATAGAGAACCTTGGTGTAGTGACACAAACTTTAATTAGTTTTAAGATTTGGCCACTGAAATCAAATTTCTCCCAAACAACAATGAGGAACTTCCAAGAAACCCTTTCATAATTCTTTGAAATATCTAATTTTAAAACCATTCCTAGTTTCTTTACACAAAGTTATATATAGTGCATATATTCATGGGAGACAATGATAGCGTCACGAATTTTACTTCCCTTTACAAAACCCTTTTTTCACAAATATCAGCTTATCAAAAACCATTTTTAACTTGTTAACAATAATTTTAGAAAAATAATTATACACTAAGTTACATATACTTATGGGTCTATAATCTTAAAGAGAGGTAGCATCCTCTATCTTGGGGATTAACATAATAAAAGTTGAATTAATTTTACTTAGTGGTCATCCTGATCTAAAGAAGTCTCTAGAAGCATTTAAAAGGTCAAAAATAACATCCTAGAAACCTTGAAAAATGTTTGGGGGGTACCATCAAGACTAGGAGCTTTGAAAGATCCAAAGGAAAATACCAAATTATTAAATTATTGCATCATTACTTGTTTCCCCATATCCTTAAGATCCATATCCAAAATCACCTTAGGAATAACATCAAGGAGAGTTTCAATCTTAGTATTATTTTAAACCTAGGCTCCACCATTATCTTTGAAAAAGTCAACATCCTCCGTAGCCATGTCATCATGATTTGTTGGAATAATAACATTACATTTACTAAAGAATGAATGTTGTTTCTTTTCCTATGCTTCAAATTAGATTGGTAGAAGAATTTACTATTCCTATCCCCTTCTTGCAACCACTATATTTGAGATTTTTATTTCTAGAAAATTTCCTCCTTCTTAGTAACTTTGAACCATTTTGCTCTAAGCTCTCTTTATCTCTTCAAAGTCTTAGTGTCAACATCACCATTCTCCATCTTGGCATGAATATCCTTTAGACTAGAAAGAATGGATCTCATAGTGTGGAAGATATTTCTGAAGGATACTTTATTCCATCCCTGTAATTTATCTTTGATTCTTTTTAGTTTTTGAGCTAGGAAAAACACTGGTGTACTCTAGAAAGGAAGATTCCACCAATGTTGAATAAGATCCAAAAAATTAAGGTGAATATTCCACATTATCTTGAATTTGAAGCTAAAGGGGCTGGTTGGTCTTAATTCCTCCCACCTAAGAAGAAGACCACTATGGGCTAAAGTGGACCTTGGAAGGGTAGATAGATTTAGATTTGGGAGAATATCCCAATTGCCAAAGATCAACACCCTACCCAACTTATCTTGGATGTGGTTGTACCCTTGATGTTTGTCTAACTAGGTAAAATTGGATCCAGTCAGATCAATGTCTAGAAAGCCTTGAGAACAAATGAAACTAGAAAATTCCAACACACTATCTGATTAGTCTTCCAAGACACCCTATATGTTAGAAGGATAGAGATGCCCATGTTAACATCACTAGCCAACATCCAATGCACCTTTTGGTTATTTGACTTGAGCATAGATAAGGAGTTCTAGAGAAGAGTTAGGGGCATAGATATTGAGAAGATTTTATTTAACAACATTCCTCCCATCTTCCATGATTGTTTCTAAGAAATTTTTACTATAGTAACCTTTGGTCCGATTAAGTCTTCTAGGGCTCCTTAGGGTAGCAAGGCTGCCAAAGGCTCCTTGTGCATTTCTTATATAATACTCCACTATGGGCCATATATTTTTAACAATATTTTCAAAGGTCTACTATTGCATTTTAGTTTCTTGGATAAGGAGAACATACAATTTTAGATCCATTATAAAACATTTAATAATATGTTGTTTCAATGGGTTATTCAATCCATGAACATTTCTAGGTCATTATATTTATTAAGAAACAAGAAAGGAAGTCACAATCCACTAGATACTGACCAGGAGAGGCCTAGCCTCCCCTAAACTAATTTTTGGTTTTCTTTTGGCTTGAAAGGCCATAAAGGGTCCTTTCTTTCCTAGAAGCCACCTCTTGATTAGCCTCTATAAACATGGTATCCCTCTGAGAAGATCTCCCTTGGTTTTTTTCAACCCCACATCCACTTTCTTTTTCTCTTTTCATTTTCTGTTTATCTGAGTCCAGTCCTCTTCCAAACCATCCTTCATAGTGCTCCACAAGGATAAAGGGGACTCCAAATCCAAAAAACCATACAAGGCTAGGGAATCATGCATAATCTTGTTGTGGTTTCCCTAATGTAAGACATCTTCCTCACCCAAAGAAACACAAACTTCTTTCAACTTCCATCTCTGAGAATTTAGGGGGGAGGGGGGAAGGTCAAAATTATTGTTCCTTGTTTCTTAAAAAAACTTAGCATTGTGCTTGGCCTGAGGGATATTCTCCCTAGGGGAAGCCATTGGTTCACATCCTTTGTTATTTTCACCATTATTCGCATCTTGTTTCATCTCTGATTCCAAAAGCACAGAGAGTTCAACATGGGGGAGTCTCAAGTCCTTATTCACATTTGTAGAGAGGTCCACCTCCTTTTGTGGGGAATAACAACTTCAAAAATCTACAAGATTTACTTAGATGTTTGAATTTCCTACAAAGCTAAAAAAATTATGACATTTTCATATTCTATAGCTTGTTATTCCATAACACAAACCTTGATTTCAAAGTTATGGAGCGGGGCGGACTTTATTAACTACCACATTCAAACATATTCTAGCAAAAACTAGTCTTGATTTTTGCATAGTAACTTTATCAACTGCTAAAAGACTCCTGAAAGAGTTAGCAATTCCTTGGTAAAAAAAATTATTCCAGAACTCTAGAGGGAGCCTAGCGAGTTGCTTGTAGGTGGGGGAAGCCAATCCGAGATCTGTGGAGGGTTCAAAGCTAGGCTTCCACTTACATAGGGATAAGTAGTTCTTTAAAAAATTTATCCAAGACCCATGGAACATCAGTAAGAGTCTTAATCGGATCTTCATGATTCACAAAACTAAAGATAAAAAAGCCATTAGCCATGGCGCTAGCACTCACCTCTCCTTTAAGTTTCCAAGATGAATCAATCCATTTTTTCACTTGATCAATACTGTCTAAAAGACAAAGTCTTACCTACAAGGGATGATTGAAGACTCACAATAGTCTCATGCATGATTTCGTTCGGTACAACCACGTCGAGGTCATCCATCACACAATATGCATTCGACGCTCCTAGATCCTTTGAGTACATGTTAGATAAAGGATCATAATCGACCAGTTTGTCCACAAAGGAGACTGGATTTTCTTCCACCTAAAAAGAATTGAGTTTCAAACAAGAGAAAGATGCCAGATCTTTTTTATCATCCCGAAGGATAACTCTTGAAGATGACGAAGCATTTTTGACATTTTTCCCTAAATAACTTGCTACTGGATTTGATTTCCCACAATCAATAACTAGCAGAGAGGATGCAATCTTGGAAGAGAACACCACTACAGCCCCCCACCAGGTAGCACCATGGTGGACCACGTAGGTACAGGGAAAATTTGAATTTTGTAGACGGTGTGTAGAGCAGACATTTGAATGTAAGATAAAAGACTAAATGCATTCTAATTTTAATATTTTATTATCTTTATGATAAAATAGCGATTTCTATATCTAATCATTTTGATTGTAATATATATATATATATATATATATATATATATAAAATAAATGATACTTGCTATCATTTAGAAAAATGAAATCAATGCACTTGATTGACCTCTTTTTGTTCTCATAAACTTTCAACTTTAAAGAGGGGTTTGTATGTAAAAAATAAACAAAAAATGTGTTTAACAGTTTTCCAATGATAAATCCTCTTGAAATAAACTTGTGTACTAAAAATTCACAAGGAATAGGTTAGAGAAATAATAGACAGTGGAAATATGGATTTATAAGCTCTAATCTCCATAGTGGTGTCAACAATTTGTATATTTTAAAAATCTATGAATATCATTTGTAATATCAACTTCGAGGTATTCATGCATTGGAAAAAATGTAGGTAGCATTATCTAAGAAAAAAGAAGTAAATTTTAAAAAATTATTAATAATTTGTAATTCTAATTAGTATTACTCAACATGAAATAATTTTTTTTCTCAATTGCAGTCTACATTTATTTTTACATGTATTTTAATATTGACTATTTTTAGCTACTTTTTTATAATGATTGTAATTGTTTCTAATGTAACAAATAATGGTTCAATTTGGTGCAGATATAGATCATAGATAAGTTTCACATAACTTTATTACAAAATATATAATTCTTGCATTGATTTCAATTTTACAATCAATCTATTTTGAAATAATTATGTAAATCTTATATTATATTTCATATAATTAAGTATTTATTTATGACAAAATTTATCTTTCTATAAAAATTCAATATAATAAAACAAATTATTGGCCTATATTTTGAACCCATAGGTCCAATTTATAGTTTTAATAATATAGTACTTTCCTTTGAGTAATATTGAGATATATAGTTTTGAACTAATGAAAATGTTTTCTTTTCCTTCAAGATATTGAGTAATATTTAATTTAAAAAGGATGATATTTTTTAACAAATAATATTTGTAAAATGATTCTGTTGCATGTTTATTGGTTGCCTAATTTTGACTCTTATTAGAACTCCCATTTTGATATTTAATTGTAATTTGACTTCACAATCGCTCATAGTACAATTCTAACCTAGCCCTGAAGAATATTTTTTCCAATGCATTTAATTTTTATCCCAAATGGTATACTATGGATTCAACCTAATTTTTCATATTATAGATTGAATGGGGGTTACACTTTCACTATCCTCTGGCTCTTAGTTGATTCATATGCCATTGTTTTAAAATATTATCCATCACCATTCACCATCTTGTGACAATGACTACTATCTACCAACTTACATGGACAAGCCTTTTGCTTATTTTATTAAATTTAGAAAAGAAAACTAATATTTAATTTTATGAGAGGGGAAATAAATTAGGAATATAAAAGGAAGATGAAAAAATATTAAACTCGAAATAAAATTAACTCTCACACCTTTTGATTGACTGTCAATAAAATTTAATATAAATGCTAAATAAATGAAATTGTGAATGAAAAATATGTGCAAAAATCATCAATGAATTGGTGGAGAAGTTATGCTCAAATAATTTGTGACATTTTTTTTAATGTTGTAGCATCTACTTATTCAATCCAAGATGGGATAAACATAGGATTAAGTACAAAATTATAAAAAAATTTGAGAAAAGGTGGAGATTTAATCTTGTATCAAGAGTTTGACCCATGAATGGTGGGTGTGATGGGGATAGATGGTAATTAATTTAAAATATGGGTGGAGATAACTATGAAACCAAATCATTTGAATGATGAGTTTATAATAATTATTTTTTATTAATTTGTGATCTTGAGCTAGCAAAATTGATTGGCTTGTAAATTGTGAGATAAATAAATTTATTATTTCATTAATATTTTGATTGGATAGTTATCTAATGAATGTGTAATTTTGGGGTCAAATTCATTTAATTCTAGATAATTTATATTTAAATTAAATTTGAATTAATTAAACCATAAATATTATTTATTAAATCTATTTTTGATAAAGTAATGGACTTAGGGAAATATTAATTATATAATTGGTTGAGATATGGTAATTGTGTTAAATGTTAGCATGACATCAAATTATAGAAAAATAGTGTTTATATGATTTTATGTCTAGATTTTACCCCGTTTAAATGGTGTTGTGACTAGAAGAGTTAATGTTGTTTCAAATAAAATATATATGAACATAGGGTGTGCCAAAATTGATCATAGATAGAACCCCAAGGATCAAGGGTTAATGGGTAATTCGTTCTATTGATCAAATAATATGAATTGATTGATTGTATTCTAAGCATGATTTGATTCTTATGTAAATTATTGATTCAAATTTTCTATTTGAATTTTGGGATAAAATCAAATGATGTGATGGGATTGAATAAGCAATTAGATGATGGTGTTCTTTTAAGAGGATAGCTAGGTTGGAAGAACACATAAATTCTCTTGAAATATATGGAAATACTAACAAATATGGGAGGGATGGATGGATTAGGGTAATAGATATAATGGGAGTGACTGAATAAATTCTTGAGTAGGATGGGGAAGATATTATGGAGGATAGAATATTATATGGAGACTAGGGGGGGAATAGTAAGGATGATGAAAATAAATTATGATGGTAGAAATAGGGGACATGATAAGAATAAAGTGGAATTGAATAAAGAGTGATGTATACTAGTTTTATTGGAGATTAATATTTTGGAGATAGATATAGATGATTATGATATCCTCCAAAAGTACTGAACCTTAGGTGTATGATAAGAATGCACAAGGATATTTTTATGTGTTGGAGCAACAATTTTTTTATAAGTGTAATGCAACATGATATATAAGGTATCATGATGAAAATTAACTATATGTGTAAAGGAATACCATGAAATAATAAATAAAATATAAAATAAATAAAAATAATGATGAAGTAAAGATAAAATACAAGACTCAAAATGCCCCATCAAGCATAACCTCAAGAGATAGTCATAGTATAAGGAACTATGACGTCATTGTGGAGGTATGTCATGTGAACCAAACTATACATGACTAAATTAAAATAGCCACTTGGTGTCTCTCATCCTCAAGTTGGAACATCCAAAGTAAAGGAATAGAGTGGGACCAATGTGCAAGAATTATTCCTCATTTTGATATTGCAAGCATTACATGTCAAGGTCATTATAAATGTGAGGTAAAAATATCCTTACAATTGATGGAACAAAGGAAATTGACGTCAAAAGGTAGAGATCATATTAGCATAGTTGAGATACGTGTTTTTCTAAAGATTGTTCTTAAGAACTGACTCAAATAACATCTTCCATGATAGACATAAGTTTTCATTGGTAAGGATGATCAAGTTTAATGGATGGCTAAACTTGATGTGCCTAAGTTATAGATTTACAATATATAATGTAGCTATGAACTATAATAAATGAAACCTATGAAGGTTTTCATCATGATGCTTGACTAAGATGATATAAATATGGTTTTCATCAAAGGATAATTTTTTTCACTTTACTTTCTCTCATTTTTTGGGTGATTTTTTTTTGGCTATTACACATGATTCTTGTTAATCGGCTTCATCATGGTAAAATCTCCAAGGCATCATAGAATTTTTTTTCACCAAAAGACAATATTTATCTTTACTTTTATTTTATTATATTTTTCTATTTAATTTTTAATATATTTTTACCTTTTTTTTTTGGTATTTTTGATAAGAAAATTTAGTAGTTCATGTATTCATCCAAATCCTAGGTATTTGGTTTAGAGAATATGTAGATACCTAAATGACTTATGTTTAAGATAGATAATATTAGTGTAGAAATGTAAGTAACCTCATGGAATTCCTCAAGTGTTGGATTAAATTCCTCTATGTTAAGGTATAAAAATAGTGTACTATAATAACCCCTATGATAAAATATAGCACCAAGAAGGGTGAAGTGGGTAGCAAATTGAATGAATCTATATATTATTTTTTGAGATAAGCTAGATGGAAGAGTTTAGGTAGTGAGTAAAACTATGGATATCATGATACAAGGGAGAAGTGGGATCAACAACATAACATACTATATTTATATCCAAATGACTTAATATTATTTTTTGGTTAGGCCACCAATAATTTGTGTTAACTCTCTATCCTAGTCAATGCCCATGTTTACGTCAATATAATATTATACTAAGAAAGTTGATCCATATTCTAATCTCTATAAAACAAATGGAAGGCGGAATTCCTCATCAAGTGATGCATCCTTTTATTCTTGAATGGGTGCTTCACATTTCTATTTCTTTTATTTCTTATATCTTTTCCTATTTTACAAAGAAAAGATGTTCTTTGTTCCCTAAAATATTTTTAATTATAAAGATTCAATTTTGAAGCTCTTTTTCTGGTCCCTCTAAGGAAGATGATCTCCAGCACCAATTATTTTGAGGAGAGATTCATCATTTTTATTGTATCTAATAGTATATAGTTAGATTTTTCCCAATCAATGTGGTGAGGATATTATAATTTCAAGGCTTATGGTAAAAATAGGACTAACTAGAGAGAGGTTGGTATCAAAAAAGTATTCATAAGGATCATGGTGAGTAATGATTTTAATATTAATAACATTTGATGAAACATTTTCAACAATTTATAAGTAGTCACTACAATTATTGAGATATTCATC